>VXBL01006920.1:1142216-1262009 GCA_013400195.1 Aramus guarauna | reverse complement strand
AAAAAAAAAAAAAAAAAAAACAAGAGCAATGTGGAAGATTTGAATTCAAATTAAAGATTTAGCTTAAACTTAATCATCGGTTGTACTGCCACAGTTCTTCACAGTTACACTGGAAAGTAAAAAGACTGATAAAAAAATATGGAGAATTTCGGGGTGGAAATTAGGCTAAATTTATAATTTTGTTTTTGATAGACAATACACTATTCTGAATGTACTTATTAATGTTTTTAAAAGCTTTTTATGCTGAAGTTAAAGGAACTTAAAAAGCTTAGATTTAATGTGTTAGTCTATTCTCTGTCAATGGAAAATGTATTGCTAGGTCTAGCTGCATCAGACTGATAAAAAAGCACAAGCACACATCTTGTGAGAGGCATCTAAACTTGCATATGCTGTCACTGGATAAATAAGAATATGGTACATAGATCTGGCTATTCTTTTAGTTTAATAAATTTTCTTTTAAAATGAATAGAGTTACATTACCATTTGAGTATCCAATGATATCGAATGCCAGTACTCATACTGCTTTCAAGAAAAGCACTGAACTCCTGAGAAGAGGTAGACACCCCATGAAGTTGAAATAAGGAGCTGCATCAAAAAGAATCATGGGTCTAAAAATCACTGGTTTGGTATTTTGCATTGTGACTATGTCATATTTTTCCTCGTGTCCATGTATTCTACCAGAAATTAACTTCTCCAGAGACATCTGAAAAAATATTTTTGAGCTATGATTGCTTC
Organism: Aramus guarauna; assembly: GCA_013400195.1. Lineage (NCBI taxonomy): Eukaryota > Metazoa > Chordata > Aves > Gruiformes > Aramidae > Aramus > Aramus guarauna. The sequence goes on along the minus strand of VXBL01006920.1, from coordinate 1,261,274 downwards.
ATATCTTGTAGCTTTTGGTACATTTGAAAATTTTTATTTTCTGTCTGTGTAAAAAACTGCCAAGGGATAGAGTAGGGCAAAGCTGCGTCTGCCACTTCACTGATCTCTAGGGAACCTCAGTAAAAATAACGGTTTCTCTGGGACACAGCATTTGTTGTGTTGCATTTCCTACTTTGTTTTCCTCTCATTTCTATAAATCCTAAGTACAGAATACAGCAGACACCATCAGGGGTCCTTATACCACCACAGGACTCAGAATAATGTCCATAACATTTGGAGATATTAAAGGTGCTAAAATAATAAAAAATACACATAAATACATATTAGCAAACAAATAAACCCAAACCAATTTTTGGAAGCTCATCATATGAAAGATCAGAGCACACATTAATCCACACCATGGGAAGAATAAAATCCTTCCCACCCACACATCCTGCTACGTAAAGCACGGGAAGCAGGTGGAGGAGGCTGTAGGAAGGTGTAGGAAGTAGGACTACCATGTTTGTGAAATGAGACCACCACAGTCATTGCTGGGCCATGTAGGAACTAGTTAGCACTAAAATCTAGTAAGGCCAAAGAGCCAAATTATTGAAGGGGTTTGAAGCCTTCACAAGTCTACACAGGTATCTGCACCTGGGGCTAGCTATTTTAAAGCTAATTTAGATAGGTTTTCATGTTTTATTATTGTCTATAGAACTGGATAATCTCTTCAAATGTGTTTTGGAGACTATACTGAATTTCTAGGCCTTGAAAGAGGACACATGGATATTGAGTGTCTGTGCATGAAAGAGCCAAGATAGATCAATATTAAAATCTTATTCCTTCCTTCATCTCTCCTGCCCTCCTCCTCACAGGTTTTTCCAAAAATTTGCTCAGGAGGGTCTTAAATCTGGCACCTCTACTACTGAGTTACTCATAGCAAAACTGCTTACCATCCCTTTCCTTGGCCTGGGACCATTTTGGCTAGAGATGCTGGCTTGTATCTCACCCACTGCTGAACACAGAGAACTCTTTCCCCTGGCAATGCCAAAATCTGATTGCCCGTCTCAGTACAAATCTGTATGCTGCATTTAGAGCTTTAACTCTGTCTGCTTTTTCATGCACCAACTTGGTAGGCTCTTCCAAAGCCCTTTCCAGTCCTTTTCTGTATGACCACTTTCCAAACATGCCTAAGAACCATGCATAGACTTTATTTTCACAGAACTTCAGCTCCTGTTTCTTTCAGGAACATTCTATAAATAGACATGCCTCCAATTATGTAAATACTAGTTAAATGAGAAAATGCCAGCAGATGGTGCTCAAGAATATGCAGCAAAGCTCCTGTACACATTAAATGGCTTCTATCCAGCCGTTTTATGCACAGCCTTCAGTCTCAAGAACCATACCCTGATGCTATTTTGACTTTGGGCTGATCCAGAAACAGACATATGCAGCATACGCTGTCTGAAAGGGCTCCTCCAGTCTCCAGATAGCCCGTGCTCAGGCATAACAAAAGAATTCAGACTTTCCATTGGAGTAAACTTATAGGTAATTTTCTTAAAATTTATTAATCTGAAAACTCTTGGGGTTGAATATTATTATCCTCTCTGTGCAGAGAGGGACACTGAGATTCACAGAGTTTGAATGATTGGAGCATCAGCAGTTCATATCTCTATGTTAGGGAGGAATTATGGCTTCCTACAGTTTCACTATTGTGTTAAATATCATACCAAGCAGATGTAAATATTCTGAAGGACATAATCTAGCAAAGACCAGGAGATTTCCAATTTTTCCTCATGACACCCTTCACACACATAAACATCTGAGTATGTGGCTACATACACTGTTATCTTTTGAAACTAATAAAAGTCAGCCACTGAGAAAATGTACTAACATCCATCAATGGCAGAGCTGTTCAAGATCTGCGAAGCTCACCATGAGTTGCAGTACACAATGAAAAAAAACTCACCCGGCAGAACTCATGAACCATATAAACTAGCATGTGAAAGCTGCAAGTGCCAGATTTAGAACAAAATGGCATTTCACAGGGAAAGTCTGAGTTTGAACACTTTTGGTTTTTTTTTAAAAAAAGTCACAGAAATTAATAGCATCAGTCAGGCTAAATATCTGGGAAGGGCAAATATGTCATGCAGTAAATTATCTGACTTCTTTTGTCTATGCAGTGGCATTTAAAGGCAACACAGTCTGCAGGTCTAGACCATCTTAGACACAAAAAAACAGTGAAACAGTAGCACAGTAAAACAACAAAGCCACGATGATTGACCGGCATTAGTAATTTATCACATTTGGTTACTGGATGCTACCTTTGCACTATGCCTTAGGCATCAGTTAATGTCATATTTCCAAGCTGCAGAGTGCCTTGTGCAGTCAGAAACTGGAAATCATAGAAAACAAGGACCAATACTGAGTGATTCCATGGCAGTCTAAAAGAGCTTGTCTATAAGTATCCAGGAAGAGAGCAGAAAAGCCAAGTCTCCTGCATATTAACTTCCAGAATTTATAAGAAATTGTTCCTTTAGACATCAGTGGTTAGGCACAGCTGCTCCACAGCAATCTTGAGAATCCCAACAGACGGACACATCCCAGTAGATGCCCGGCCCCCTGTAGAGTACTGCAGGGTCATTTAACCCCTGTCAGTACCAATCTTACAGGAGCTCTCCACGTCTTTAGTTCAATCCTTTTTCCAATCCTGACCACAATAGTAAAGTTGCATGAAGATCTTGAACAGCATTTACTTTTGATTAGATTTCCAATTGGGAAGCTGGTGGGGTCAGCAAGTGACAAGGAGTTGCTGATGCTACTAAATTCTATCATCTACCATAATGCAAATTCCCAGAGGAATTACTCTGGTGTTATGTTTTATATAGCTACTTTTTACACTCTAAGCCAGAATGGTGAACTAGATCAAGCCATAAAAACAAGACTTTTGATTTGCATATGCCAATTAGTATAAATGACAGTTGTGCTCTCAAGTGCAAGCTAAAATAGTTATACAGTTATTCTCTTTTATATTAGCTGTTAACAGCCACAAAGAACATCCCAGAAAATTCTCATTGTATCTGAAATCTGCAAAAATGCATCTTCACAAGTCTTTCCCTACAACCACCTGTGGAACCAAATAAGATGGATCTACAGGATAGATGGAAAGCAACTCTTTGTCAAGGACTGTAGTGACAGGACAAGGGGTAATGGGTTTAAACTGAAGGAGGGTAGATTTAGATTAGATGTTAGAAAGAAATTCTTTACTGTGAGGGTGGTGAGGCACTGGCACAGGTTGCCCAGAGAAGCTGTGGATGCCCCTTCCCTGGAAGTGTTCAAAGCCAGGTTGGATGGGGCTTTGAGCAGCCTGGTCTAGTGGAGGGTGTCCCTGCCCGTGGCAGGGGGGTTGGAACCATATAATTTTTGAGGTCCTTCGTAGTGCTTCATAGTGTGTAATTTCATCAGCATTGATAAAACCACAGTTCCATTTACAAAAAGTAAGTCTCAGTGGCCTTAACAGAAGAGCTTTCTATTTCAACAATTCCTTGCACCACAGAAAGGAAGCCATCTGGGCCACCACAGTGAAACAAATCATTCAGTCTCCTGGATGAGCAAGTTCAAAGGAAAATCCACAGAATCAGCAGAACATACATTCCCAATAGTGTAGTTTCTCAGTACAGAGAAGAGCTTTGGATTCAAAAAATGCAAATTTTCTATGCATTTGTAGAAATAAAATTATCCTTTATTCCACATCAAAAATATCCATTAATCATTGTAATGGCATAATTTACAAGTTTCACTAGTATTTCATGTGTATACAGTTATAAACATTTAAGAACTGCTGCTAGTATGTCAGCAACAATATATTGTTCTGCTGCCACCTAACTATGATATAACACAGATAATACCTGCCTTTTCAGTTGTGCCATAAGCTGATGTCTAGCAAGAGTGGGTGTCATCTCCTAAACACTTTCATATTTTGCACACACAGAACTCAGATACTTTGGATCTAGACAGGGAAGTTAACATTTCACAGTGCCTCATAGGCTCATAAAAAACAAACCTAAATTGTCTTCTGTTCTTTATACACTAGAGCTGGACTCCAAGTGTATAAGAGGTACAGCACAAGCAAATGATCCTCAAGCTCTCCCTGCCCCCAGGGATGAGCTTGCCTTAGCTGCTTGTGTGCCGACCAACCGCGATGAACATATGGTGAGCAGAGAATGGCTGTAAACTAAACTATTTTGTGCTTTGTAGTCACTTAACACTCTCTGGCCCACATTGTCTTGACTGTCTACATGGTTCCCACTACCATCTACATAGCCTGAGGAAAGTCCATCTTTGCATCCACTACATGCTACAGATGCTAAATTCAGGCAACAAAGACAATAGTAAGCAAAAGGAGAGTAGTAAAGAAGCTTTTTGTATGTCTCCTATTTCCTCTGGGTGACAGGCCAGCCAAATGTCATTAAATGGATAAGTCCCTATGAAAGAGAAGGAAATGCTCTTGGGGATGGAGAGTCACAACATCAGTAATTGATCAGTTTCTTCAAAATTTACTGATTTCAAAAAACCAAGAAATTATCTTTACAAGTGTAGAATTAAAATTCTTAATTTAAATAAAATCTACCCTCCTACTAACGAGGAAATGAAACAGAAGCAAAGATAAAAGATTAGTAGGAAAGTTGAGAGTGAAGCAGAAAACCTGAAGGACAGCAAAAGCACATGCACATCTATCCAGTGCTGAAGAGGTCAGGAAGAGCGTACAACTCCATTAACATCAAAGTCATTAGAGTATGAGATAACAGTTTGTTACATTATCGTAGAGAACAGCAGACAATGAGTTATTGTATTCCCATGTACTTCATTCCATACTTTTCTGATAAATTCAAATTAAATATACTCTAAATGCATTGCTGAGCAGAAATTAGTCTATTTAAAATTTAAAATTATAGACCCTTCTATCTAATTTGATTGGTGATTTCCTTGTGCTTTTTACTCTGAAAAACTATGTGTTAGAATGTCTTCTGGCAACTGAGATACTCCCTTTGAGAAGGAAATTTGAGGTATGTGACTAACTCACTTTGTGTCCTCTGACGGCTGTGCCATCTCTTTTTCATTTTTGACTATCATGCTAGGCTTCTGCAAAAATATTGCTAAAGTAGTGTTCTAGTTTACAAAATTGGGAAAGCACTACAATAGCCTAGAGAATATTTTCACATGAAGTTGGAGAGATGCAAACTAGAGCTCCTGATAATGCTCTTTAGCATTCCGAACTCCTAACTCCATCTTGTAACACAAATGTACACATTTTTCTCTTACATTAATGATTTTTTAGAGCAGCAATATGGTAAGTCCAGGTGGTGTGGTTATCATGAGATAATCACTCCCCTTGAGGATGCCTCTTAACACCCCAGAGGTGATGATAACCAGGCCCCCTCTCATGCCTTATTGCTTATATTTATGCTGACGGCAGCAACTAGAAAGAATTGTTAAACATGAAGAGCATGCAGAATTAATCTGCACTGTCCATTTGTTAATTATAAAGGCAATGAACACTGCCAGTGAGCACCATCTACACTTTTACATTGTCATCATAATTAAAAAGTTTTAGTATGTGGTTTTGTGTTGCAACAACATCGATCAAAGTCCATTTCCTGACATGTGCAGCAGAAGCAATATGTTCCGCATAGGTTATTTCTGGAATTGTATTACTTACTGTAATAGAGCCCTGTCATGCTACCTCTATTGCACCAAATATACCTGGCATGGCTGCAGTGGCTTATTCCATTTCCTGACTCAGACCCTCTCAAGCATGCACCAAATGGAATTGTTACAAAAAAACCCTTGAATGTATATAATATTCTGCAGAAAGATTTATTTATTTATTTATTTATTTATTTATTTATTTATTTATTTATCTGCACTGCGAGACTGATTTTTGTCTCTGCCCTCTCCTCTGGATATCCATGAATATGCTGCTAGGAATAGGGAAACGCTTCTTACAGAAGTGGGCCAGAGAAGGGCCACTAATAAGGATTCAATACTAGTGAAAAAACTGTGTAAATTAATACTCCAATTACAAAGCTAAAGAGCAGAAGGGGTGGATGATCCTGCTTGTAGTGCAAAGCATGTGGCACCAGGTAAGGCCACTGTAAAACAGTCCAAGGAGTTTGCAGTTGTGACTCACTGAAGCCCCAGCCGTAGGGACCTTCCAGGTAGCACTGAGATACAAGCAGCCATATCTCTTCTTCACTCTCATTTGCAATACACTTTCTCAAGAAAGACAGCTCATCAGCTTTTCCACCAAAGTAGAAGGAAATTACAGAAACTTGGGCTTCCAAAGAGTTAACTATTTATAAAAGAAATATCAGGCATGCAGGGGGGGAAAAAAAATAAAAAAATAAATAAAATTTCTCCCTTACAAAACTATCACACTAAAGAATCTTTAGGGAGGGAGGAAAAGGAGTGGGAAGTTTAATACCCATTTTACATCAATGTCCCACTTGTTTACTCTTTGTAAAAATGTAGATGAGATGTCTGCTCTTCATGTTTTAGTGTCTAGCAAATGATGCTTTTCAGCACCTTGTTGTTTGCAGAAGAAAAACAAGAAAAAGTTGAAAAACAGTAGTGCCTTGACAATAATACCTTTCTTGCTTTTGATTTTCTGTTCAGGTTCTATAAGTGTCATAAAGTAGGAAACAGATAATGGTTCATCTTAGAGGTTAGTAAAAAGAAAAGACAGACTAGGCAGGGACCTTGACAGAAAGATGATAATATCCCTAAATGACACAAAGTATGTATTGTGGATGGAGCACTGATTTTTGGAATTCATGTGAGAAAATCCCCCATAACATTTGCAGAATTTGATTTCCTTCCCAGAATTTAACTAACTGTACAGAATTAACACACTGCCCTGGTGCATTGCAGAAATCACTTGCAGTTATAGCCAAGTGCATAATGTTCTATTACAGAAGCATTTAAATGAGGCCAGTTTCAAAATATATAGCAGAATCTCTTTCTGGCATGATTTGTGCCATGGGATATCTGTCAGAAATTTATATCATCTCTTCATATCTCTTCGCTTCTCTAGGTATAGTTGTCTTTCAGTTGTACAGTTGTGCTTTTGAATAGTGGGAACTAGAATATATACCTAAAATACAGAAACATAGGGCATTCACGTATGAACCGATCTGCTGTTTGCCAATGAACAAAGATGCTGTTATGCTCAATAAAAAATATTAAAAATGTGCAATGGAGAATAAAGACTTCATTTTAAGAAACATAAATTGTATTTAAAAAAAAAAATAGTTCAAATACATAACTCTACGCTCCCAGTGAATGAGAAATACACTGACTTTGAACACCTGCGGACATGAAATAGGACAAGAATACCAGGGTTTTTTCTGGTTTCTCAGTCAAGTGGGATCATGAACAAGACCAAAACCAAGAGGCAAGCCAATGTCAGGATTACTGAAATCTCAGGTTAGGTCAGCTAACTAGTGTCGTGGCTTTTTCCCGGGACCTGAGCCCAGCTAACACAGTCACTGCTGTACAGAGAAAAGACTCTCTCCACCTTCAAAACAGGATAGTGATTTCTGATTTGTAAGGCCTATTTTCAAAACTGTGCCCCAGAAACACTGCCAGGTGGCCTGGGCCAAGTTGTATAAAAGACTTAATTCAGCATAAAATGCTGAATTCTCATGCCTGTCCCCATGTCTTAGCACCAACTAATTTCCTGGTATGGAGTTAGTTATGATGTCCTGTTAGAGCTTTTTGCTCCCTCCTAGGCCTTATCACCACCTGAGATCTCAGGTCTTCAGTCCCGAAAATGGGAACAAATATATTTGCATATATAGGATAAACGATGTCTAATCATTGTCTTTTTTCTAGTTTTGCTTATGGTAAGCATCTTTATTGCACGCTTGAGTGACAGGTAGCACACTTTCTCCCAAGCAGTTCACATTCTGTGTATAAGGTTCTTCAGTTTGTAACAGAAATAAATATACCCCCGAGTGCTCTGTAGACTACCTAGTTCAGGATAGGGAGCAAGGGACAGAGACAGAAACTTTTCTTCCTTTTTTTCATCCTTCCAACTCAAAAGATAGAGAAATAATGGTCCCTGCATTCAGGAGATCTCAAAGATCTATCGTATCATCTTCCTTTCCACACAAATGTCCCTGCAAGAGACTAAATCATCATTGTCTCATCGCCTCCACAGAAAAGCACATTTATAGGCTATTTAAATAAACGGGAGCTTTTCTACTTTCTGCAATGATTTCTCAGTATACTCTCACTTATTTAGCCAGGAGGTATATATATACAACACCTACTGTTCCCTGAGAAAATTGACGGGGTTTTTGCACTTACACCGAATCCTTCTTGTAAAGGGAGAGGGGAAGGATTAAACAGATTGTTTGCTAATTTGACAACCTCTTCTTTTGAGGGCTCCAATTCACTGTATTGCTATATGTTTTTACATTGAAAATGTCATATTTTTATCCAAGACTTTTTGAAGTTTTGACCAAACTTGGGTGTTCATTGAAACTTCATTTCTCTAGTAATTACACTAAAAAGGGCACTTGAGGTTCATGTACTGGTTTTTACTGAGAAGAACGTCAGCTTAAAATTTCTTGAAACTTGCCAAAAATTGCTTTATCAGTATTCTCAAACTCCTTCCCATTTCTGCTTAAGATCTTAAATTTTTTTCCTAGCCAATTCTCTTTGTGTTACTATAGCTCATTAGCCTAATTTTCAAGTGGTTAAAGATTAAAGATTTGAACAAGGAGTTCTGCTGCCTGCCCATGTTAATAAACATCCTTTCCTTTCATCTAACCTATAAAGTCAACACTGTTTGTACTGCCAAAATACTGAATCTCAGTTTCAACTATTCATCTTAAACTTAAAACATTATGTCTTCTATGGGATAACTTTTAGGATTTTATAACTACATTTCAGTGGCTTTTTGGTTCACACAAAGGGAAAAAAATGCAAAATCTGGAGTTTGACAAATTTAATTTATAAATAGCAGAACCTGATCTGCTTTAAAATCTTCTTTGGTTTTAATTTTTTACTGCCATTTATCTCCTTGTTACATTCATACTGCCCTCAGGGCAGACAGTCCACCTGGGGGTGAGATTTCTAAATGCCACATCTTAGGAGATGAGACTTTTTAGGACACAAGTAAAGTCACATGTATAATGTGTTTCTAATGGTAATAGCATGAAAGTTATATAATAGACTACAATATACTGTCAAGAATGCCATGGGATGCATCTAAAGCATCTACAAATCTTTATCTAAAGAGAAAGAGAGGAAGAAACTGAAAAAAAGAAGACTGCAGTTTCTGAAAGATAGTAGAAAGATAGTAGAAAGGCAACCTGGAAACATTACCATATTTCAGTGGTAGTGAAAAGTACTTGTAGGGAATGGATGGGTTAAAGGGCCAATAAAATACCACAGTTTACATCTGGGCACTCAGTGATATTGGAGCAGTTACTGACTGTAATTCAGTCTGACAACTTTTCAGAGGCATGTATGAAATTTTCCTTTGTAGCTCAGGGTGTCCATCCTCATAGGAGCTAACATTCCCCTCATCAGTGAGATCTGTACAGAGAAGCAGTAAATTGGTGTTACACAGATCTTGCTCCTCCTTGTTAGTTACAGGAGCTGCTGCTGGGGAGCAGAGCTGTTAATTTTGCCTTCTAAGTACAAGCTATAATCAATTGGGGGTTGAGGGAGAGAGAAAGCGAAGCAAAGAAATTCATTATCTTCCCTACATGAGCCTTTCAGCCCCTCAGCTGGAGCAGAGCTGTACAAACATTTGATTTTACTTTTGGGACAACAGAGGGACATGAACAAATGGCTGCCTCCAGTGCAGATCTCCTGCTAAAGGCGAAAATGCCTATTATGTTGGTGGCAGTTTGCTTTAGGAAGATCCTTCCCCACCTCCTGCTGCTCTTTCTTTCCATTTCTTCACTTTTTCTCCCTCTTCTTCATCCCAACAGAGGGTGTGACCCTTCAAAGCATTTGGAAGTCTGAATCATTACTTCATCTGGCTGCACTCTGTTGATGCTAAAGAAATGAATCTATTATCACTCTTGAAAGTGATCAGGAAGCAGGTCAACTTTTACCAGTCCCACAAGGAACACCCATTGGTGTTCAGCACAGATACCAGTCTTCAATCTCCTTTCTCCCATTGTCTTGTAAACTCCCCTTATTCCCCTCACAGTGCAAAGAATTTTGTTCAGGTGAACAGTGGTGTCTAGTTACCTCTCCTTGGGATCTTATTACACTGGCAAATCTTCCAAAAGAGGGTAAAAAAGCCCACTATTCACAACTTTTTATCTGTTTTCCTCAAGGAAAAGCCTGACTCTTGGCTGGTATTAGAAAGCGCTTCAGAAGGGACTTCTTCAAGCTAGATGTCTTGGACAGGGTTCAGTTGCACAAGCATAGCTGCCAAGAATTATTTTAAGTGTTATAGGGGATCCTGCCTAGCCTCCAGCCAGGACAATGCAGACCTTCCTTAACTGCATGCTGGAGATAGCAGGCTCATGCAGATGCCTCAGGGACCCTGTGGTGTCTGAAGTTCACTCAGCACTTTCGTGTGTAGAATTTAATTAAGTGGGGCTTTTGCTGTGATATGAACATAACTGAAACCAAGTCCGGAAAACAAATGCAGCAGATTGGCCAAGGAAAGGAAGTTCCTCTGAGTGACAAGAATAGGAGGCAGTGAGACAGATGGTGTTAGGTCAGGCCTTGGAATCACAGCAGTGTTTCAGAGGAAGAGAATCAAACAGCATGTGTGTGTAAAGGGATAGGTGTCATGATCAGGCTGGCAAGCACACAGTAAATTGTATACTGGCATGGGCATATTGGAGGAACCTACTCATTACGTGCATGCAGGTGCATGCGTGCATAAATATGCTCAATTTCAATGCCAAATCTTGAGTCATCTTGGACTATGTCTAAACAGAGAAACCCTGAAGTCCTGGTTCTCTTGTAGAACTGTGGCTGAATTTTCTGTGTCTTTCCTCTGGCTCACATATTCAAGTTTTCCTTCCGTGAAAAAGAGCTAATATTTGTTATATGTCTTGTCCTTATATGGCTTTGGGAGTTAAACCCAGAGCAGATGGAATTGTCACAACAGCTTGCAGTCTGATACGTATTCCAATTCTGTACTTGGTACAACCAGCACAGCTTATGTTTGTTCAGTTACCACACTGAGAAACTTATCGTGAGGGTCAGAGCTCCACCATTTCTGCAAGGATTCAGCCAAAAAGTGCTCAACTGTTTGTAGCTGCCTAGAACACTGTCATTGTTATCCTAGAGAAGCTGCTGCGTTACGGTCTAGACAAGTGGTCCATGCGGTGGGTGGGGAACCGGCTGACAGGCCACACCCAGAGGGTGGTGGGAAATTGCTCTTTTTTGAAATGGCAACCTGTCACAAGTGGGGTCCCCCAGGGATCGATACTGGGCCCAATGCTGTTTAATATCTTCATAAGTGATCTGGGTGATGGGATCAAGTACACCCTGATGAAGTTTGCAGGTGATACCAAACTGAGCAGGGAAGCAGACACTTTGGAAGGGAGAGCCACCCTGCAGGAAGACCTGGATAGGCTGGTGTATTGGGTCTGGCTGAGATGGAGTTAATTTTCCCCATAGCTGCCCTCACAGCACTGTACCGTGTATGTGTAGCGAGCAAGATCTTGAGAACACACCAGGGTTTTGGCTACTGTTGAGCAGTGCCGGCACACATCAAGGCTGTCTGTCCAACATTTCCCCCTCCCCTCAGCAGTAGGCTGGACGTGGGCAAGATCTTGGGAGGAGACACAGCCAACACAGCTGACCCAAACTGACCAAAGGGATATTCCATACCATATGATGTCTGCTCAACAATAAAAAGCTGAGAGAAAGGAGGAGGAAGGGAAGGCATTCATTATTTACAATGTTTGTCTTCCAGAGCAACTGCTACATGTACTGAAGCCCTGCTTCCTGGGAAGTACACGGACATCGCCTGCTGATGGGAAGTAGAAAATAAATCTTTTGGGTTTTTTCCTTTGCTTCCACATGCAGCCTTTTACTCTGCTTTATTAAGCTGCCTTTATCTTGGCCCACAAGATTTTTTGACATCTTTTTCTTCCCTCCCTGTTCTGCTGAAGAGGGGAGTGATAAAGGTTAGTGGACATCTGGCATCCAGTCGAGATTAACCCACCATAGCTGGAAGAGTGGGCTAACAAGAACCTTATGAAGTTCAACAAGGACAAGTGTAAGGCTTTGCACCCTGGGAAACATAATCCAGGAGTGCAGCACAGACTGGGATCCACCTGGCTGGAGAGCAGCTTTGTGGAGAGGGACCTGAGGTCCTGGTGGACAACAAGCTCAATATGAGTAAACAATGTGCTGCAGCAGCAAAGAAAGCCAACATGATGCTGGGTTGCATCAACAAAGGCATCTCCAGCAGAGAGAAAGAAGTCATTATGCCATTCTACTCAGCGCTTGTCAGGCCACACCTGGAATACTGTGTTCAGTTTTGGTCCCCCCCATACAAAAAAGAGTGGACAGGCTGGGAGGGTCCAGAGGAGGGCCACCAGGATGATCAAAGCACTGGGAAGCCTGCCAGATGAGGAAAGGCTGAGAGACCAGGATTTGTTCAACCTTGAGAAAAGAAGACTTAGAGGTGACTTCATCACCATACTCCTGTACTTAAAGGATGGCTGCAGAGAAGATGGAGACTCCCGTTTTACAAGGAGTCACATGGAAAAGACAAGGGGTAATGGGTGCAAGTTACTCCTGGGGACATTCCAATAGACACAAGAGGAAAATTTTTCATGATGAGAAAAATCAGCTTTTGGGAAAATCTCCCCAGGGAAGTGGTGGATTCCCCAGCATTGGACACTTCTAAGATTTGGCTGGATGGAGTGCTGGGCCATCTTGTGTAGATGGTGCTTTTCATAGATGGAGATTTTGCCAAAAAAGGTTGGACCAGACAATCCTTGAGGTCCCTTCCAACCTGGTATTCTACAATGCTATGATCTTCCTCAGTTTGTAGTGAAAAAAATCATCCCCACCCTATAGAGTCATACTTGGTAAATCAAAAGGACACTCATGATGAGAGTAAATGAAGTACTGATAGTTTAAGTAACTCTAGAATTATATGTTAGAAATACATGGTTTTTAAACTTTATAGATTATTAATGTGGTAGCTTTTTACTCTGATTTCATTGCAATTTTCTTCAAAATCCCAGAACACAAATGTTGTTTATGCCTGCCAACAGGACATGATTTTATAGAACCACAACATTTCACATCTCAATTATAAGACAAATACATATAAAATAACTATTTATTTACATTCAGTATAGTTCTGAACCATAATGTACCAAAGCCCTTTGGACTTGTGGGAGTATAGCATTTAAACAAGTTTTCTCTTGTTTTGAGAACACAAAATGTAAATCCTATCTTTGTTGAAGCTACTAGTATTTTTGTTAATGGCTTAAAAAGATTAGGGCTGGTTCTAGGATAGTATAATTTATCCAGGACAAAAATGGTTGTTCAGTATATATCAGTTATCAGTAAGTCACATGAGGAATGACTAACTAAAGACCTGAAGACTGTGTGTAATCTGCAAGGCACCTTTATCATTTTGGACGGTGAGCCAAATAGTACATCTTGTCCGGCTGGGTGACCACGTCTCAGAGCACTGGTGCCATTTAGTGAACAGCAAGCAAAAAATATAACTGTAGAGGTAAGCAATACAGATACAGCTCGGATCCACTGGGTTTTATCAACGCAGGTGCAGCATTGTCCAAACATAATTTGCTGGGATTTGCGTTCAGAGTCATATTTATAGTCTTTAGCACTGGGCCTAAGGACACAAACCCTGAGTTAACTCTGTAACAAAACACAAACTCATGACTACTGAGGAAGGTAGTATTAGTCTGGGCCAGTGTAGCACACCGGAGCCAGGTGGACTCAAGGAGATCCCCCACATGCTCCTTTGTCTTCCAGGCTACATCATTCAGCACAGCCCTATTTCTGAGTTGGGGCATTCTCTGTTATGCTCTACAGTGCACAGGTTATTTGCTTGAACTCTGCACAGAATGAAATTATCATGAGTTTGGTATTCTTCCTAAAGCAATAACCCTCACAGAATATGGAGCATCATTCAAAAGCATTTTCTGCACTACCTTCCCAATGATTACAGGACCGTGTGGCCATAGCATTTGACTGGCTCCAGTCCACAGGGCTTATGAGATCTGATTCTGTGCCTTGCTGTAATGCTTAACAGTACTTAACCTGAATTTACTCTGGAAACATGCCACTTCATTTGCATTAATCAACTTTGCCAACCCAGACCTGTATCAATATTTTATCTCTTCTTTCTTTTCCTATTGTATGTCTCCACCTCTAGGTTTCCCACCTTTCCTTTCTCTACCTCACTTCCCCCGCTCCCATGCCACTCCCTTTACCTTTTCACTTTTCCTTTACATTGTCTCTAATCTGTCTTGGAAGCAGGGATAGCCAGGCACTCTTGCTCTGTGTTGTAGACACCTGAGTAGTTGTCACTATGCCAGAGACAATAAGCCATCAGATCAGGCATTTGACTCTGTGCTTCCCAGGAGACAAAGAGGTGGGAATGCCATTTGCATCACTTGCAGTGCTATCCATCCTTTTCTCCTCTCCTTCTTTTCCTGACTCTACCTTTAATCCTGCAAGAAATCAAACTATGTAGCCACCCCATTCTATTGGTCTGGCCCCTGAACAAGTGACTGGTGAAAACCATAGCCCTGTAAGAGTCATGAATTTAGGATGGTGCAAGTGTCAGCTCTGTTACAGAGTAACTGGCTGGTTGACCCTCTTTTTGCTAGGCATTTCTTCTGCCCTTTCTAATATCCTCGTATTGCTCCTAATATTTCAAGTGGTAATCAGTTTGCACAGCCCTGTAATTCAGCAAGTCTAATTCTATCCTTGCTCTCAGTAGTTATGCACTATCATAAATCCAACAACTACAGTTGGATTATTTTCGTTAAAAGAGCACTGAAGTAACCTCAACACTCCAGAGAGACAGGTTACAGCAGTTCACAACTTTGAAGGATTTTTCTAAAGGCATAGTATAAGGTTGTAATATCACACCATTGATTTTTCAATAGATTCCAAATTGATCTCTCTAGGGAGGTGTTAAAAAAAAAAATAGATGGATGTAGCATAGCTAAAACTAGTTAGTTTGAGCTTGAGAATTCTTGGCAATAATGCAGTAGGTCTTGGAGCTAACATTACATGATCTCTGCATTGCATTGTGTTGTATGAGATCTACAAACAGACTAATTCCCACTAGCTGTGCGTCTATAATTGAGATGGTCTGGTGGTTGTGTATGCAAGAAGTAAACAGTTTAAAAGAATTGCAGTTTCACAGCCTAGAATCATGTATAGTGTTCTTTCTCTTCACAATGCTGATCTTAGTATCAAACATTTTCAATTTTCTTTCTCAGCACGAGGATTTCTAACTTCCAAGCCTTAATGGAACCTAGAAAACCTTGATATTATCCTCAATTTTCTGGAAGTATCTCTTGTAATTACATTACTACACAGAACCTACCAAGAAGTGCAAAACAGGTCAGAAGTTCCATGCTAACGTGCAGCATTTTTCACCCATAGGCCAGCAGATCAAAAAAGAAAAGGTCATTGCAATTTAAACTTGTTTTGTTACCACCTGTTCAGATGCTGGCTTTTTGTTCAGCTACATGCTAGTGAGCATCAGTGGTGTTCTCTTTACTTAGTGGTGCTTTAAATCCAGTGTGTATTTACCATCCAAATTTGTAAGCAGCAATGCAAAACATAAAAGAGTAGCAGTTCAGAGCTCAGCCTCTGCCACAAATTCATGTTTGTTAATTTCTTCATGGGAAAACAGTCGCCAGCCAGATCCCCAACCAGTGTTTTATATGAAATGAACACTTAATCCTTAGTGTGATGGAAGGTTATTTCTCCAGAGGATTTTTTATTATTATTATTCTTTGGAGGTATTTCATGTGCCACTCACGAAGAAGAGACTGTGCTACCTACACTCCATTTTTCTTAGCTTTCTTTACCCACCTCACCTCACCAATAAAAAAATCTTTTACATAAACAGTTTAAGTACTGGTTTATGTTTCAAAAACCAATGCAATTTTGAAACTAATTACAGCATTTGCTCTTTCAGGCTTGTCTTTTTTCCTTAAAAGCTGATCTTACAAATCACTTGGCCATTAGCCAAAAAAATTTGCAGCATTATGATTCTGTAGGTGTTTCACAAGCCTTTAAATACATTTTTGAGGTTTGCTATTAAGCTAATCTCTGAGTAAGAAGATGTGGAATATTAATGGAAGCATTTTGGAATTGTAAATAAACATGTTTGGAGCAATCTAGATGAAGAGCAGAACGATAAAAATGGTTATAAAAATCTAATTAACATTTTAACTGTAAAAAGCTTGCTGCTTTGATACCACAAGAGAATAGACTCAGACAGTAGATAAAATTAAATATTCCCATGTGAGTTTCCAGCAGATGAAACACTGCTATCAATATTTAATGGAATGTGTCAGAATTTACCGTCATTTGAAAGAATGCAAATAGAGGTTACCATAGAAATCACCTTGACAGAATACTGAACAAAATGCAACACAAACTACCCCTGAAGCATCCTCGAAGGAGTTCATAAGATCTTTGCTACCCTTTCATGTAGTCTCTTGAAAGGAAGGAGAAAAGGCCTCTGTGTATGAATGTGTGTAAATATACATTATAAGTTATTAACTAGTAATGTTAAAAAGAGAAATAAGAAACCAAATATATTCAAAACACTTTCACATCACAGATACCTGGGCTGAGTTCAGTGCAGCAGACCAAATAATAGCAGTGAATGGGTTGATAAAATGTCTCCATATAGTTACAAAAGACCTAATTGTGTAAGCCACATAACAAAATTCTCACATTGATATTTATATCTTGCAAACTTTTTCTTTCAGGAAAGAATTCCCTATTACCAACTTTCAGGTAATCTTTACACTGCCTAAATACATGTATGTCCACAAAAATATCGAAATTTGTATAGTTATCAGTATAAATTTGGTGAGGTTTGTGTTTTTCCTCTACAAGAATCCCTATCTTCCTAAATGTGTAGCTCCACAAAAAAAAATATTTATAATCAACAGATTTGGAATTTCAAGAAGTAGCTATATGTCTAACTATCCAATCAATTTTACAATGCCTATATCCAGAAGATACAATCCTTCCCAAACTACCACATTTTTCTTTTGAGACCTTTTCCTTGTAGCGTTTGCCAGGTAACTTGAATAGGGGCTATTGAGCATCTTTAGAATAGAATGCTAGAATGGTTTGGGTGGGAAGGGACCTTGAAGAGCACCTAGTTCCAACCCCCCTGCCATGGGCAGGGACACCCTCCAATAGACCACGTTGCCCAAAGCCTCATTCAACCTGGCCTTAAACTCTTCCAGGGAGGGGGCATCCACAACCTCTCTGGGCAACCTTGTCCCAGTGCCTCACCACCCTCACAGTGAAGAATTCCTTCCTAATACCTAATCTAAAAATATCCTCTTTAAGTTTAAATCCATTACCGCTTTTACCTGTTGTCCTATCACCACATGCCCTTGTAACCAGTCCTTCTCCAGCTTTCCTGTAGGCCCCTTCAGGTACTGGAAGGCTGCTATAAGGTCTCCCCAGAGCCTTCTCTTCTCCAGGCTGAACAAGCCCAACCCTCTCAGCCTGTCTTCATAGGAGAGGTGCTCCAGCCCTCATATCATCTTCATGGCCCTTCTCTGGACTCTCTCTAACAGCTCCATGTCTTTCTTGTACTGGGGACCCCAGAGCTGGATGCAGTACTCCAGGTGGGGGTCTCATAAGAGCAGAGTAGAGGGGCAGAATCACTTCCCTTGACCTCCTGGTCACGCTGGGTTTGATGCAGTGCAGGATATGGTTGGCTTTCTGGGCTACAAGTGTACATTCCCAGGTCATGTTGAGCTTCCCATCCACCAACACCCTCAAGTCCTTCTCCTCAGGGCTGCTCTTAAACCATTCTCCACCCAGCCTGTATTTGTGTTCGCTCCTGAGTTTGGAGAACGTGACCCTTGAACACTAGCCAGCTTTCTTGGGCCCCTCTTCCCTCTAGGGCTTTGTCGCATAGTACTCTACCATGGAGATCCCTGAAGAGGCCAAAGTCTGCTCTCCTGAAGTCCAGGGCAGTGAGCTTGCTGTGAGCCCTCCTTGCTGCCCTAAGGATCTTGAACTCCATCATGGTCACTGCAGCCCAGGTTTCCCTTGAGCTTCACATTCCCCACTAGCCTTTCCTTGCTGGTGAGAACAGGGTCCAGCATGGCACCTATCCTTGTTGGTTCCTCTATCAATTGGAGAAGGAAGTTATCATCAATGCATTCCAGAAACTTCCTGGACTGCTTATGCCCTGCTGTGTTTTCCCTCCAACAGATATTGGGGTGGTTGAATTCCCCCATGAGGACCAGGGCTTGTGAACGTGAGGCTGCTCCTATCTGTCTATAGAGGGCCTCATCCACTCAGTCTTCCTGATCAGGTGGCCTGTTGCAGAAACCCACTATAATGTCCCCTGTCCCTGTCCTCCATTTAAACCTGACCCATAAGCTCTGGTCTGCTCTTCATCCATCCCCAGGTGGACCTCCATGCACTCGAGCTGGTCACTGACATAGAGGGTGTCCCCTGCCTGTCCTTCCTAAAGAGCCTGTATCATTCCATTCCAATACTCCAGTCATAGGAGTCATCCTACCACGTCTCTATGATGCCAATAAGATCATAGCCCTACATACAGTTCCCCTCAGCTTCTTGGAAAGTACAATATGCTGAAAATAGCTAAGTGCTCCTTGACTACTGAAGAACGTAAGTTGCCCCAAACCACTCCATGGTCAAAAAAACACATACATATAATTTCTTGTCTTTCAAGAATAGGAGCTCAAGCTTGAAGGTAATTCATGGTGATAAAATCTACCTCTTCGGCAAGCTATTCTGAAATAGTTTAGAAAACATCAGTATCAGATGCAACTGGAATCTTACCTGCTATCACACTGTAGAGCCTCCTCTTGTTGTATTCTTGTTATTCATATTTGAAGTAGGCAATGTTACTACTTAGTAAAGAGAGATATACAGATTGTAGTAATGTGCAATATTCCTATACTAAAAATATGTGATATCTAATGTTTTCTGCTTGCCTTTTGGAAGTTATGTGTACATTAAGGTAATATAGTAAAGCATGCAGTGTTACAGGATTTTTTTTTTAAAGGAATTTTTTAAGATGCAACAGTAATTCATATGTAAAATCACATAATTTCTCCTCTATAAAAATGTCTGCACCAATATGTTGACCACCTTTTCATGATACCTCAGCCAAAGGAGAAAATGGTTCAAACCATCATATTGATACCTTGAAGGATGTCCTCACCACCAAGCTACACACTTGACTAAAGCAATGACTGTTCCTCCTGTTGGAATTGGACCATTGTGTAGCAAGGTCTGGAAATGTATAAAGCTGTGAAGAAAGGCAAGAAAAAGCCTGCATCTAATTTGAAGTAGGCATTGGGAAGAGCCCCACTGTTTGAATCTCCAGTCTTTCAAAAGTTCTCCAAGAGACAGACTATAATCACTTCAGTTTCAACTGTGACAAGCATGATGCAAGTATCTAGGCAGAAGATTTTCCCATAATTTTTTTCTGAAAATATTCAGGACTTGTTCCTTCAAGACAGTGGATCTTAGTGGAGCCTAGTAGACTTTCTGCCTGAATATATTTCAGTGCTTTCTCCCCATATACTGCTTCATTGCATGTGACACACTACAATAGGAGCCCAAAAAACTACATCTTACTTTCCTCCTGCAGAACTATACATGGTGTGAACTATACAACAATATGTGACAAGAATGGCAGTGGATCCTGGATTGTCACACATTTACTTCCTACATTTGTTCTTCATGGTTCTGCTCCATAGTTTTTTTGAAGGCAAATGAATATCTCCTCTGACTTGACTGACTTAAAGTATCAGGCCTTTCACTAACATTTCACTGACAAAACAGGACAAGAGGAAATGACCTCAAGTTGTACCAGGGGAGGTTTAGATTGGGTATTAGGAAAAAATTCTTCACTGAAAGGGCTGTCAAGCATTGGAACAAGCTGCCCAGGGAAGTGGTTGAGTCACCATCCCTGAAGGTATTTAAAAGACGTGTAGATGTGGTGCTTGGGGACATGGTTTAGTGGTGGACTTGGCAGTGCTAGGTTAATGGTTGGACTTGATGATCTTAAAGGTTTTTTCCAAACAAAATTATTCTATGATTCTATGATTTTGCTATATAAACTCTTCCAAAATCCTTGTGACTGGCTAAGGAGCATCCTGCAACTACTACTGCAGACCACTGAGGTATTGGATGATGATGCTGACACAATGTTATCTGAAAATACTGATGTTCTTTCAGTCTCAGAAATATGATTCTTTTTTATAAAATACCTGGCCAACATTAGGGTTTAGTGTAACTCAGTTAAACAGAATTACTTGAATCTTTTTATTCAGTCATGAAACCAGAATCCCTTCTGAACTTCATAAAAGCTTCACACGTTGTTTCTCTGGTCACGCTTGGTACTCAGCCCGGCCCAAAGAGCAGAAGTGATGTGTAAAACAAAACATCTTTCTTGCAGTGTCATTGCCCTAAGAAAGAAGCACTTGAAAATTCACAGGAGGTCAGACCAATTTTGTAGAATTAAAGGTGATTCAAAGAGATTTCTGAATCTACTTTTTTTTTTATGTGAGTGGTATCTTTGAACTCACATTAGACAAGCAAATTTATCCAAGTGCATAATGGACTGAATGCTTTGTACTTCTTCTAAGATGCCAAATGGATGAAGAGGCATAGATGTAAACTCTTATATCTGCTTTGGACTGGCATGTAGAACATGTTGTCATGCCAAGCTCTCTATACGTTATGAAAGAAAAAAAATAATTATTATATATTTTGCAATATTTTACCCATTGTTTTCTTTGTCTTGCTTAGGTAGATACTGCCACTTAGTAGTATTGCTACCTTCTTTTAGCTGGAAGGAAGGGCAAAATGCTCCAGGCTAGTTCTGCAATCAATGCTAATGCTGCTCTTTAGACAGCTTGAAATAAGACCAGTCTGCTCCTCTGGAGTCAAAGATCCTGGAGTCATAACACTAACATCTCCCAGTACACATCTCTCTGTTTTGTTAGCTAAACTTTTAGACTTGTAGAAAAAATCTGCAGGGTTCTTGGATAAATGTTCTTATACTTTCAGATATGGTTACCGTCCAAGAAACACAATTTAACTGTAGCATACCTCAACACAGGTTGTATGTGTTGAATACCAAATAATTTATCTGTTGATTCAAGGAAGAAAACATTTGCTTTTTATTTTTTATCAAAATGAAAAAGAAAACCACCAGTAAGTCTAGATTTTGTCCCAGGTGTCTGTTGCAGCTGAAGCGAAGCTGCAAACTCATCTAAACAGGAAAAATCTGAAAGACATCTGGGGAGGTGGGAATGCAATAACTCTCTCCTCCTGTTGTAAACCCCACCAGCATATGGAACTAATGCAGACTAAGGGCTAAATCCAAAGCATGTGGAAGTCAGAGTGCTCTTCAGCAATCTTCTCAGACATACGTCTATGTTCCAGCATAGAGACATCTACAGATCAAAGAAACCCTTTCTATGACAAATATATAGCAAACACATGGCAAATATAGTCACAGCAACTGTTCATTATGTAATAGTTTTATATCACTATTACATCAAAACAAGGCTGACAGATGTGACTTGGGTTCCACAGTTGACCTGTGCACTTCTGGAGCAGAATCTAGATACCAACAAGGGTTCTCAGGTGAGGATGGACACCTAGTTTTAGGTAACTGAGCCAACTGGCTGTGACAGGTGGTCAGACACCTAACGCAAATGAGTAAACCCTCATTCTAATCACTGAAGTTTAGGTGTCTTACTCTATAGCTGGGACTGACCCTCATGTCTATGTAGCATTTTTTCAACCAGAAGCTTCCCTCCAACAGCAAGGAGCAGATGGCAGGTGCTGGAAATCCTGCCAGTTCCTTAAGCAACCACAGCTCAAAGCAGAGCTGGTCCTTTCCTAATACTACTGAGTGGTGGAAGACTGCACTCTCCTAAGGTGGTTAAGATTTCTGTCTGTCTTACTTGCTCTATCTTTGTGCTTTCAAATTTGTACAATATTTTGAGTTGAAAAGGACCACTAGTCACAACAGCAGTCCCAACACCATCTAGTCCCAACTGCAGGACCAACACTATTATTAGAGCAGTTTCCTCAGGACAATATCCCATCAAGCTCTGAATATCTCCAAGGATGCAGATCTCAAAATCCCTCTGGGCAATCCACTCCAGTGCTTGAGCACACAAATGGTGATGTTTTTTCCTTCCATATATATATACTTGGAATTTCCCTTGTTGCAGCTTGTGACTGTTGCCTCTCACCCTTTTGCTAGAGGAAAGGATCCTGGCTCTGTGCTCTGATCCCCTTTAAGGAGCTGAAGACAACCACCAGATCCTGCCTTAGTCTTCTCTGTGTTAAATAAAGACATCTATCTCAACCTCCCCTTAGAAGGGGAGAAAACAGGGGATTTGATATTATAAGAAACTTGTACTGAAACATCCTCCCCTTCCTGAGTACTTACTTCTCTGTGAGTTCTGCCAAACCTAAACAGGAATCGTACATAAACTATACATCAAAATGAGCATGCAGTGACACATACAGGAAGTCAAAGAGCTGAATGTATGACATTCTTTCCTCAAGTAACAACAATGAGGATTTTCTGAGAGTCTTCATATTTTATGTTGCAAAGACAAAACTGTTCACTTCCATTTACTCAGAACAGCATTTTATAAGAATCAGTAAAACTAAAGTCTCTTCAAACTTCATAAAGCTTTGTATTTTAATAGTAAAAATTATCATTGCAGAAGCATTATTAAATGCATGCTTAGCAAAACAGCACTGCTATTTGTATGAAGTCAAACCCAATAATAGAGCTTCCTCTATCTGCTGAAAGATTTATTTTCAGGCTCATTTACCCTTGGACTGATAGAAAAGCTTCACAGAATTCTCTACCTAAAACAGCTTTGGAATATAAATGCAGACTCAAGGGAGAGAAGAAAGAAGAGCAAAAACAGGGCTGAACTGAACCTTCACTTGAGTAGGAGCAGACACCCAGATTAATCTCCTGCTGCTAAGCAAGAACATAAACTAAACTAATCAAGGAAGGGTAAAAAGGTTGGGCTTGAAGTTGAACCTTAAATTCAGATTTAATCCAAACACTCTAAAGCCAAAGCAAAACTGATTGCTTGAAATTAAACATAGTGTTCTATGTGCACGAGTTATGAACTGCAGCTGGAAACAGCTGAAATTGCCTCTAATACAGCATGAGAGAGAAGGGAAAGAAGAGAAAAATCATACTTGGGTATAAGAAGTAACAAACAATCATGTGCTGTGTCACCTAGTAATAAATGTCCCATGTCTGGCCAATATCATGAAGCAAGGTATTATATCTTTGTAAAACTCTAGTCCAGTGCTGGGTTTGATCTTCAAGCTCTTTCAAAGAGGATTACATTTCTGTAATTTTAGAGAAAGTTGGAGTGATTTTGGTCATGATCAGAACTGCATGCCATTCTGCCTTGCAATCTGAACAACTTCTGCCTTATCAGTCCCACAGACAGAATACAGAATACAGCTAAACAAAAGGAAGTCTGAAATCTAGTCTATATGGCAGGCTGCATCCATGTCTGGTTAAAGATGTTTAGAAATAGAAGCTGTCCAGTTGCCATTACTTTTGCAATGCAACTGACTTCTGGATTGCTGAATGGCACAGTACCTTTGCTGGAAGTGTTTGATATCATTCATGTTGATACAGCTACTGGCTAGCTCAATTGTTAAAAAGACATAATAGTATCTGTTTACACAAAACCAAGCTTATGTTTGATGCAAATAATGGAAGTGGATGTATAAATCGTTGCTCTGATCTCCCATTGACTAGGTCTAGCATTAGCCTCCCACTCACCTGTTTTTTGTATTCTTTACTAAAACTCCCCTCTGCTTGATAAGAACTGATGTACTATTTCCATAGGAAAGGACATTGTTTACATACAAAGATGCAGCTCTTTGACCCTGCTACAATGACTTTCCATGCCATTGTCAAACTAAACAGCAGAGTGAGAAGTCCCAGCATATAGGAATGGTTTGGGCAGCAGGGAGTCCATCATGGTTCCCCCCTTCGACACAAGGAGCAGGGCCTGACCTCACTTCCAGGCTCTTGAGAGTCCAGCTTGCTGCATCAACTCCTTTGTGCCCATAATTGCAGCACACCTGAAGCTGCCCAGTCCTCAGATAAGTCCCCTTACTGCAAATAAATAATAGCACCTCTTGGTCCCTTGGAGTTCAGCAAAAAAGAGGTCCCAGAGAGATTTTTCTCATGTGTTCTCTCCTCTGGGGTCTCTTTCTCTTATTCTGATTGACCAGAATAGCTTGTTGCACTTTATAGGAAAGTTTCAGGGTTACCCTGTCTGAAATATTATTTCTAGAACAGTAGGGAATCTACCTTCCCAAAATTACTATGATGAAAACTGCATTTGATTGTTTCTGTTTTCCCAGGCACTCATCATGAATGGAAACAAAGCTGCATTTTTTAATGCTAGAGGAAGATTATACTGAGTGTCATATGAGAATAAGATTGCCTTTATGACACTAAAACAGAAAGGGAGCATGAATCAGAAGAAAATTACTCCTTTTCTCAGCATGGCCCATGCTTGGTAGAAGTCCTTGTACTGGGTAGGGAGTATGGAAGCTGGCTCGCAAGATAAAGGTTGTGACCTTGGCTTTGCCCCTATCTGGCATAAGCCAGTATCACTGGTGCAAAGAGGGGGGAAACAAAACATAATAGAAAAAAATTAGAAAGTCATCATATCTGCAGTCATAATTCAGGTCCTGGCTCGTCCTGTGATACTACAGATATGTCACACTTCCTCCTAAGTGGTGGTGTCAAACAACTAGAAAGAGTGAAAGCTGATTGGGTTCAGAGGGATCGGATTTGATATGCAAACTAGAAAGGACCCCAAAAAAATCCAAGTGATTAAATCATAAACTCTAAAGCTTCACCCACCATTCAAGTCTAGCTAAAAAGGACCTCTTTCCTGTAATTCTGTCTTTCTGCGGTACCATTGAATGCTTATGAAAAATCTTTTGTAGAGTCACAGTCTGCATCTCTGTTGCATTACACTTTGAGAGCTGTACTCTTCAAAACAGTAACTACATGGGTTTTTGACTGTTCTTTGTGTACAAATATTTTGTAATAAGAACATTCACAGAACTTCCACATACCATATTTTTCTAAAATAAGTGAGAGAGCATTGGTTAACATCAGTGTAAACAGATCTAGGATATAGAAACCATAATTCTGCCCCCATCTCTCAGAATCTCTGGAAACACCCATCAGGCTGACTCAAATATAAACAGTGCATGGAGAAGACTGTTCAACAACACCCACTTCAGAATATTATTTCATTTTAAAAGTGTGTGTGCTATACATTTGCTTAATTATTAACTGCATGATGACTTACGACTTTTGGCAGATGAACAGCTCCAGCTTGTGGAGCTAGTGTCCTTCTGCCAAAGTCCCAGTACTGTTGATTTATGTAGTTTAATGAAGTTCAGATAGAACCTCTGAAAACCTTTTCTTTCTGATTTTGAAGCTTGAGTTCTAATTAATAAAAATATTTAAATAAACAAATGCATAGAGTATGTGAATAGAAAGCCTCCATTTCATTAGTCTAGGCTTTTTTTTATAGTGGAATCAGATGAAAAGCTAATGCACAAAAACTATTATAAAAATGCCATTTTCAGGGATTTAGCTAGATGAAATATATTTTCAGAATTCTGTTCTTACAATGTAAACTATTAGATGAATGCATTAAAAAATGTATGAGTTGATTTAAACATTAAGTAATCAATGAAGAGGTCTGCTTTTCTGTTCAAGCCAGTCTAGGAAGCTTTTAAACCCTTTTCTCCTCCATCTACAGACCAAATAAAAGCATTTTTATTTATAAATGTGTGCACTGGAAAGAGAGAAGGGTTTTTTCCTCCTCATCTGCTTAGGAAGGAACATGAAAGCTGTTTGGTGTGAAAAGCACAGCTTTCCACTCCAAATATGAAGTGTTTGCCTTAAGAAAGTTTTAAAATTTTAAATTAACTAACATGATGTAAGATGTCCACAAATTTGATAGACCCAAAACACCATGATAATGAACTCATCAAAGGCCCCATCCTGCCTTAGATGTTCCCAATTATGAACTCTTACCCCTTTGGAGAATAGTGTTTGCTAGTTTTCCATTCCTGGGTGGAATTGCTTCAGAAATCCTTTTAACATCAGTTCAGCTGAATGGAAACCAGCCATGGCTGTGTCTGCGCCGCAGCAAGTATACCTCCGGAGGGATTGTGAGCCAAGGATAAGTCCACACTGGAGAAGGTACACCTCGAAGCATCTGTGGGAAGGATAGGTCCATGCTGCAACAGGTACACCTTGAAGCATCAGTGGCTGTGCATGGGGTCATGCTGGAACATCTCAAAGTGTGTGGCCATGGATGAGCCCACGACAGGGCAGGTTTATTTCTGAAGGGACTGAAGTGACTGTGACTGTGGGCAAGGCCACGCTGGAGCAACTATATCTATGAAGGCATTGTGGCCCATGGAGAAGGCTGTGCTGTAACAGGTGCACCTCAAAGCGACTGTGTCTGTGGATAAGTCCATGCCACAGCAGGTATACCCCTGGAGAGACTGTGGCTCATGGATAAGGCTCCACTTGGAGCAGGTACACCCCTAAGGGACTGCAGTCTGTGGGTAAGTNATGAGAAGGGTGGTGGTGGTTAATGAGGATGTATTGGATTGTGTGTGACCTGAGCATGACATAAATAGTATGGAATGAGGGGTGGATAATGTCCTATATTCAGCTGTGAGGGTTAATTTTCTTCATGGTAGCTAGTATGGGGCTATGTTTTGGATTTGTGCTGGAAACAGTGTTGATAATATAGAGATGTTTTTGTTATATGGACCTATTGCTGATCAGTGCTCACACAGAGCCAAGGCCTTTTCTGCTTCTCTCACTGCCTTGCCAGAGGGATGGCTGGGGGTGCACAAGGAGTTGGGAGGGGAAACAGACAGGACAGGTGACCCAAACTGACCAGAGGGATATTCCATACCTTATACATCATGCTCAGTTTATAAAGAGCTTGGGGAAGAGGAAGAGGGGGGGGCGGTGGCATTTGGAGTGATGGCATTTGTCTTCCCAAGTAACTGTTACGCGTGATGGAGCCCTGCTTTCCTGGAGATGGCTGAACAGCTGCCTGCCCATGGGAAGTGGTAAATGAATTCTTTGCTTTGCTTTGCTTGTGCACGTGGATTTTGCTTTACCTATTAAACTGACTTTATCTCAACCCAGAAGTTTTCTCACTTCAACTTTTCTAATTCTCTCCCCCAACCTGATGGGGGGGAGCAAGCAAGCGGCTCTGTGGTGCTCAGCTGCCAGCTGGGGTAAAACCATAACAGCATGGCAGCTGGCAATGGTGAGAATAAAACATTTTCTATAATTATTTACCATGATAAACAAAAAAAAGTCTTTTAATGAAAAATATATTCAGTCATGTACTAACTGAAAACTCAAACCAAATATTCTAATGATATTCATTCTCAGGATTCTTTTGTCTACTCAGTTATGTAAGGAGATGAGGAAAAAACAAAAAAAAACCCTAGTGAGTTCTAAGGACATTCATCTATCTAGTTTGCCATTGAATTTCTACATACATTATGATCGGTCCTTGAAGGAAAATTATTTAATCCCACATGGAAAACAATGGGCATAGCAATTTTACACCTTACAAGAGAGCAGGAAAGTAGATATTGTACTAAATAAAAAGGAAGCATTGCAGGGAAAAGAGTCAGCATTGGTGACAGCTTCTTTATTTTATGACAATTAATTGCTGTTTGTAAGTTTTACACAATTCCTAGTCTGTTCCTACCCCAGCATAAAAACTAACTTAGAAGTAGAGCATCGGTTAATTTGATATGTATTAAAAAACAGTTCAAACAAACTGTTTTCCCTCAACATTTAAGAAATTAATTTCTCACTTTTGCAGAGAATATGTAAGCATACAAAGCTTTGCCCCATCACCTGGTCCACATGTGAGGTACTGCAGAGAGGTCACTCTGTCCAGATGGAAGCAGCAATACTGGAAGGAGAGCTATAATGATTAGTACAAATGACTGACTGGAGCCACCATTTCGGAGGACAGCGAATTCCAGTTATTTTCCTGCCGACCGTTGGCAGTGAGCTACTATTCTCAATGTCTTATTGAAGAAATCTGTATAACTCTCAGTGCAGACTCGTAATTTCAGTGAGAATTAGTACAGTAACATTAGCTGAGCATGCCTGAAGAAGAATCAGAAAAAGGTAAGGAAATGAAAGCAGCTCTACTTTTGGAAGTGATCTGCAATTAAAAGCCATTATTGCAAAAGAAAAAGTCTAAGAACATTTATATTTATTAGGAAGAACAGATCATTGTGGCTCTAGAAAACATCTCAAGCCTCTGCATACATAAATCATTCTAAACAAAAATGTAACTGCAAATGTGGGTCTGGTCTGCCAGTAAAGTATTACAAAAATTCTTATTTCACTGGTTTTCTTCTATGTAAGGGAATACATCTGTGGACTCCAAGTTCAATAAAAAATTAAATGACTTTCAGAGAATGTTATACATTTCTGAAACAGTTATGATTAACCATATTTTTTTAAAAAACCCACGCTTTTTTTTTTCCTGACTGAAGAATTATGTTAATACTTCCAGAAACCAATAAAAGAAAATCTACTGAAGTCAGTGGGTGTCTTTCTGGGTGATTACAATGGTCTTTGTATCTTGTCTTTGGTTCAAATATTCATATGCAGAAAATTATGATTGGAGACTGACATATGTTTTCAATGAATGTTCATTGCAGGCAAATTGGCTGCGTGACTGCTCATGGAAACTGAAGTCATGCAAGAGTCACAAATATATTCATTCAGAAGCTCAAATGCATATCAAAACTTCTTGACCTTCTGACCAGCTGCTGAAGGATAGAAAAACTTAGTTCTACAGTTTTAGAGAAAAAAAGCAATATTCTTTACTCAGTGCAGAGGATGCTGTATGTTTGCACTGATATTTCCTTACATTGAGGACAGATTAGATGAGCTCCAGAAGTTCTTTTCAAACAAAGCTTTTCTGTGATTTTTAGGTAAATTTAGAATTCTTGCCTGTCACAAATATGTGTAGATTTTTGATTTACGCAGACATGACTGTAGGTCTGGAAGCAGCCTTTCACATGATAATACTGAAGCATCTAAAATTCATATCAGCAAGATCTAACACCCAGATAAGTGAGATATATGCAATTATTTTAAAATAAGTCTTAATTATAATTCAACAGATAAGAGAACATTACAGGCTGTTCTCAAATAAGTGATTATTAAGGACGAGCATAACTTAATCACGTATTTATATAAGCCACTTACAGACTACTTAGAGATACACTGTACAATGGACACTAGTGAGTACTTCTTTCCATCAATACTAGAAGTATGTCCCCTCAATGAATTATATAGAGCAAGCGGAGAGACTTCTGTCCAGCTAGATCTAGTAGAAATAGATGTATCTATTTAAATTTGTAGAGCTTCTGTAGGCCTGTACTTTATCAAGACTTAGCTGTTATTCCTTATCTCAGAGTTGTGGAATTACTCCAACGACAGAGGTACAACACTTTGGTGTCCTGAAAGGAGAGGTCTGTGCAAGCCTGGCCAAACAATTGGGCACAGCGGCTTAGGGTGGGTCGTACCAAATGCATTCCCTTTCAAAACTTCCAGCCAGTCATTGAATCTCAAAGGACTGGTGGCATTATGAGTGTGCCCTCCCAAGTGGAGAATCTCTATTCAAGACTAACTGAATTGTTTTTCATAAAGGGACAGGAGAATACATCTGGCCTTCAGAGTGCTGTTAAATCAAATACATTTTGTTTCATCTAGTAAGTCGTTATAGAGAAGACAGCTAGCAGAAATTACTCTTGCGTGAAGTTATTGTTTTGGTGAATAAACCAATGATTTTGAATAACACTTGGAACTATCTTGGTGGCCTAATATATTCCATTTAGAAGGAAGAACCTAGCTGCTAGTTAATTGTTTAAGCGCAGGGATAAATCTAACTCTGATGTCAGTCTCCATGTTGCAACGACAGCTAGAGAGCAAGGCTGGTTAACAAAATAAGGCAGCTAAGTTCAGGATAGCTTTTGATAATGTTTGATATGGCAACTTGTTGCCACAAGTCGCAGACAAAAATAATTATAGGAATATTTAGGTTTTAAAAATTTAGAGCCATATAAGCATTTTTGAAGTGAAATTATGTTTGTGTAACTTTAGTATCAAACATTTACTAGATGCAACTGGGACTGAAAAGTCAATAACTCATCAGAGAAAAAGTAAGAATAAAAATGTACTGGGACTTCAGATAGGACAACCAAGGCACTGTAATATATACATATTATTGATTACAATTTGCAGATTAGAAATCTTTCTTTTCCGAAGACCCACTAAAGAACTTGCCACAAGGATATTACAAGCTGTCATATTTACACACTGTTCCCTTTTGAATACATTACTACTAGAGCATTTTTAGGACAAATGTAAAAATGCTTTTAATTAAATTTCACAAAATCTCTTTTCACTAACGATGTACCATAAATGGCAAAAAATGCAGATCTCTCCACCTCTAATCTTCAGTTTCAACTACTAGACCATACCTCCCACAGTCAGTCCAGTTTCATCACTGTGAGATCCCCAACAGTCAGTCACAAATATTGTGTCCTATTATTTTCCAGTCTGTTAAAGCTTATTTGTGAAGCCGAATGAGTAACATGTGCAAACTGCCCCAACCTAGATAGAAAGAGCCAACATTAGCAATGTGCACACTCCTAATATAAATGGAACTGCCTGGGGATTACATCAGCATTCAGATTCATGGTGCTAAAGTCTCCTAGATTTAGTACAGCAAGACTAGTCAAGGATTAAACAATATGTTACCACGGGAATAACCAACATGTCCTGGAAGAGCCACTGAGAAACAGTGCAATCAGCATGTGGAAGAACTGGAAAGATAAATTGAAAGATTTGAAGCATAAACTGTACACAGATAAAGCAAATTAATACTAAAACCACAAATGGAAAATATTTTGATGTTACTAAAATGCACATTAAAGACCTGAACATATAACTCTGCAATATTTTCTACAATGTTCTGCTTTGACCCAGAGCACTAGTAAAATCTTGAGTTAATTCACTAAAACATAATACTAAGACAAAGGCCAGACTAGGAATCTTTTAAGGATAATTAACCTATTTAGAATAAGAACCAGCACAAGCTTTCTCTGAAAATTTTAAATACACAGAAACAGTTCAAATGTTGTTATGAAAAAAAAACCTCAGACTAATAATGTCTTTCACTGTTGGATTTTTTTTCCTTCTTAACACAACCTTGTGCCAAAATAGTCTAGAAGCAGAAAAGCTGCAACAGCCACTGAGAAATTAGCATCATATCCCCAGGACCAGGAAGTCAATAATAAAATGCCTTGGAAGTTTCAGCTCTATTCTGAAGTCCTGAGTATTAAAAAAACTAAATTATTTATTTGAAGAGAACAGGGATAGGTGTTCATATTTTGGGTATTAGTTAAAAAAATATCCCACTACACTTCGCCCCCACTAAGTTAGTGGATAGCCAAAATGGTTTCAAATGGAGTGCAAAAAAAACCTTAAAATTAACCGGCAGCTACCTAGTGTCTAATATATGTGACAGCTACCACGCCAGCCCTGCCAGGATCTAATAAAATGGACTGTGATCTTTTTTGCTTCTTGTATCTTTGAAATACTCCTTATGTGAAGGAGAGGATAGGAGGTAAATCAGCTTTATTACTATATCTCAGAAATCTTCAGCTGTGCCCTGCAGAGTAGTTTTACAGCTGCTTCATGCTGTAGGAAACATTTGAAGACTCTTCCTGATTTCTAAATTGTTTACTGGAAAAAACTTCAAAAACATTATTTAAAAGCAAGTTACAGTGCTCATACTGAAAATTCTGTTTACTCTGAAGGGCGGAGGAAAACAAACGTTACATTCCATGAGCAAGTGAAGTATCTGGCATTGGCTTGAACAGAAAGAAATTAGTTCATCTGTAAGGGAAACGTAGGCAAGCCCACTTGATACAAAGCAATGGATGTGACATTTTGTGCGTAGATGCTCCTTGAGGATATTTTGTCTTGATTGGGTTTGTCTTGATGTGTTTGGTATCACAGCTGTTTATAATCCACCTACTGGCAAATGTCTAGAACCTGGAAAAGCACAGACAGTGTTTGCAGCAATTCAAAGAAGAAAAGAATATTTTATTCATAGATTTCAGGTTAAATTATATGTAAAAAAAACCTTTAAATGTGACCCTTTTTTTTTTTTTTAAAAGATTAAGTTTTGAGGGAATAGCCTCCAGGTTTTTGTTTTGTACAAAACTGAGCAATATAATTTGGAGGAATAGAGAAAATTGTAACACAAATACTATAAAAAATATTTTTAGTTACTTCATAGGATGCTTGAGTTCTAGTCTTTAATTTGAATTTACTGTAGAAAATCTGAACACCCATCTTCACTGTCCAAACTGAGATTTCAGAGATTTCAGAGATTGTATAAATTTCCTATCTCTGACTTAATAATGACTGTTTGAGAAAGAAACTAAGTTAGCTCCTCAGGGAAAATACCATTTTCTTTCAACTTAAATTAACTTGTTTGCAATGATAGAAAACCCTGTAAATTTTTTACTTCAGATTAACCATACTTTTGTCCCTTCTCTACATTCTTCCTAAGGCATTCCCCAGATTTGACATTTAATGGGTGGTTCACAAACTTTCTATATTTCCATAATGTAAGGTAGATGGCCTCTTACCTGGCTCTGCTTAACTGTTCTGACGACCATCCTGTGGAGGAGACCCCCATCTGCATCTGTAGTTCTTGTCCCTAAAGCATTTTCAGAATATCTTTTCCCACTCTGCAGATTATGAGTCCTCTTAGTTACCAACTAGCAGGTAACATAACTTGTGAGGTTGCAGCCAGGACTTTCTGGCAATGTCTTGCCATGCTACTGCAGGAGACAGTGCCTTAATGCTCTTCCCAAACAGACAACATAATTCAGGCTATACAACTTCCACAACCAATGCCAGCACCAGCACATTTACAACATCACCAAGACCAGCAAAAGCATGGCCAGGTATTGAAGGCCACCATGACTCACCTCAGGCCTACAGTAGCCCAATGGCTACATTGCAAAACTTAATTTTGTCTATAGGGAGGAGAAACTTTGAGCTGGCTTGTCCTTGTTGGTTTGATAGAAACTTCTTTGTTTCTAAGTGGCTGGTGTTAGATCTAACCAACACTATTTTGAAGTAACAGGATTTTACTTTTTTATCCAACTAAAAAGTGATGAATGAAAAGAACAACTTTTATAAGACACAATACAAAAATATAGGAATTTCACCAAACCAATGCTACTCTAGGGGCACGCTTCTGACAGCAGCCAATGTAAGTTTTTGCAAAGGATGGTAGAAGAAACTCCACTAGGTTAGCATGGGATGAGGTCAGAAATAAAATGAGGAAATTGATACAAAAATCTTTTTTATCATAAAAGTTTCATAGTTTAAACATCTAGTGATAAATGAGTTCAGGGATGTCAAAGAAGAACAGGGCTTTTTTTGAGATTCCATAAACATAGTGTCTCATTCCCTTCAAGCAGTCATCAAAGAACAGCAAAAATCTGTCAATAGCTCATGACCTATGGAAAGATCTAAAAAATCCTATGGGTTGCATTTGGCAGTCATAATTATTCTAGAATAAATTATAATTTATTCTACAAATTGCAGTGACAGCATGAGGGGTAATGGTTTTAAAATCAAAGAGGGTAGCTTTAGGTTAGATATAAGGAAGAAATTCTTCACTGTGAGGGTGGTGAGGCACTGGAACAGGTTGCCCAGAGAAGCTGTGGATGCCCCATCCCTGGAAGTGTTCAAGCTCAGGTTGGATGGGGCTTTGTACAACCTGGTCTAGTGGAGGGTGTCCCTGCCCATGGCAGGGGGCTTGGAACTAGATGATCTTTAAGGTCCCTTCCAACCCAAATGAGTTTATGAGTCTATGAGTCTATAATATTCCAAAATTGAACTTAATATTCCTGTGGAATGGGGATCTTCAGGTTTTTTGGCTTTCAAGGGGTTAACTTAGTAGCTCAAGAAACCAAGCAAACACTGTGGTACTAATGTTTACTGCCAAAGGTGGCTCAAGATGACAGCTGATTGCATATCCTTTTACAAATCCCTCAAGCCAATATCTCTGAAGTCTAAAGTGGAAACTATTTGTGAGCAGCTGATGGATTTAACTTCAATTTTTTCTTAGCATCCCTTTTCATGTGGATAGTAGGAAACACATCAGACTCATTTGTCATCTGGATGAGACCTGGTTCTTCTCTTAGTTGAGACAATTGAGATTGAAAGTTGCTTTATAAGACACAACAAACCTCTTTTTTTTTCTCCTCTTTTTTAATTTGAGAAGCTATTTCTACACAACACTTCACTAGAAAAATCTTTGACAAAGCTATTCCAGATCCTAATAAACTCTCGTACACCAAGCAAATATATGAGGAAATTAAATTGTCAACAAATGCAAAACCAAGGCAGTACATCCTTTTGTTTATTGGAGAAAAACATTGCCAAAAATATGATAAAAACAAGCAATAGATTTAAGAGTTGTCAGCACAGCAATCTGTAAATTTTTTTATGCAAAAGACACATTTCAGATTTGATGACTATAGTCAGAAAAGACAAGTAGTGAGCTACAATGTATTTTCTCATGTTTGATAGTTAGTTCTCAATAACTATACTTACAAACCTGTACAGAGAAGTGAAACTCCTTGTAGCTTCAGTGCCAGCTCTGCATGGAGCTACTCTGATGCTTACTGAAGAAGTAGCCAAGAGGTTCCAGGTTGCAGTCCTATCCTTGCTGGCTGGTGTTGCCTGAGGGCTGGACAGGTAGTTTTTAATTGGTAAAAAGTAATAATGGGGAAATTCTAACTTGTTCCCACATCACAATTCCTGATTTTTCACCCAGGGTGAGCTGTCAGATTTACTTATATTCTCCTCTGGAGTAGGTCTACAGTGATATCTTAGAGCAAGTAACTGCTGTCCTTAGGACTGAAAAAAATTTTTCTACATGCCCTTGAAGCTTGTGAATTTCTAAAGAATTATCTCAACTTTGGGGCAGACCTTTTCAGTTTTTCACTGTCTGGAGGCAAACTTTGAGCTTTAATATCTCAGCCATTGTTAAGACAGAGAAGAGAGAGGGGGGAAAGAAATTTTTCCAACCTGCAGAGAAAAGTTTTTCAGCAGTTTTTGTACAGGACTGTTGAGTACCACAGGTGCAGCTGCACTTCACTCACTCTTTGTTCCATTTATGTTTCAATAGTATTTTTAAAGTGAAGATGGTTTTGACCACATATCCTTTTTGAAGGTGGTAATTTTTCTACACAGAACAAAATAAAATCAAAGCAAACCATTGGAGATAAAGGCTGAACTCCACTTATTTCTTTACTATGTGTATTGAGTATACTGGTAAGGTTTTGGTAGCAGGGAAACAGCAAGGATGGACTCTGTTGAAAAGACACTAGAAGCTGCCTCCATGTTGGGTAGAGTCAGTTTTAGCCAGCTCCAAAACGGACGTGACACTGGCCAAAGCTAAGCCCATGAGCAGTGTTTGTGGCAGCTCTGTGAAAACATTTTTAAGAAATGGTAAAAAACACTGAGAGAAACAGCCTACGCTGGAGCAGTTCTTGAAGAACTGCAGCCCATGGGAAGGGGCAGTTCATGAAGGACTGTCTCCTGTGGGAAGGACCCCATGATGGAGCAGGGGAAAAGTGTGAGGAGAAAGGAGCAGCAGAGACAAAATGGTATGGACTGAACACAACCCCCATTCTTCATCCCCTTTTGCTGCTGAGGGGAGGAGGTAGAAGAGTTGGGAGTGAAGGAAGAAGGTAAAGAAGGGGGGGGGGGGATAAGTGTAAGGTGTTTTAGTTTTGTTTTTATTTCTCACTATCCTACTCTGTTATTATTTAGCAATAAATTAAATTAATTTCCCCAAGTCAAGTCTATTTTACCCATAAAGTTAATTGGTGAGTGATCTCCCTGTCCTCACCTTGACTCATGAGCTGTTTTCATAGTATTTTCACCTCCTGTCCTGCTGAGAAGGGGGAATGATAGAGCAGCTTGGAGGGCATCTGGTTGCTAGTCAGCATAACCACATTCAGATACTGAGTTTGAAGCTGAGAAACCCAGCTCCTATTCTGATTTCGGTTACTGAATCCTCATAAGATACATTATTCCTCTGGACCCCATATTTCACATATTCAAAAAGGAGTTAATGGCACCCAGTTTCTAGTAGTTCCCTGATGAGAAATCATTTAAAGGTGCCCAATATTTATTATTTGATATACAGCATCAATACTGAAGAAACTAGTAGTGTAAAACAGCATCCATGAAAATTTCTCACAACTTCATGTTTTAAATAATGTCATATTAGGAATGAAGTTGAGATAATGGCAGTTGAATAGGACCAAACCATTGTCAGAGCAAAGCTGATAAAATTTAAACCTTCTTACAATAGAGTTCAGGAAGAGTACCATGACATCAGTAATTACCAAATTTGCACTGGCCGAGGACACCACTTACTGAAGTCTGTCATTTATTATTTTGAAGAACCTTATAAACACTGCAACAAAGGTAACTTTATTTCTGATCTTTTCTCTAAGGTGTTGTGTTTCAGCTATCACCTCCACCTGCGTGAGGTGACACAACTCATGCATGATAAAAGGCAGCCCAAGGGTACATTCACATGGGTAGTATCCACAACTGTACATACAGGTACAGTGCGGGTCCCTTCTGTCATCTCTTTTCTTGTAAAATCATAGCCAGTGATTAATGTAAGAAACAAGCAGTCTCAACTGTTCATTGCATTAAGCTTCTTATTATACTTATTTTTAAAGGAGTTCGGAGATAAAAAGTTACTAGGTTTTAGTACAGACTGGTATCTGCCAGTTTACCAATGGGTGATTTCGGGAATTTAAGCTTCTTCTAGACCCAATGTCTGAAGGACTGGATAGTATAACCTCTCCCTTTGCTTCCCAGAAACACCTGAATCCTTCAAAAATCACTTGGTCTTCTTACCATGCTTTAAACACCTCCGGGTGGCTCGAGATGCAGGACAGTCACCTCTGCCAGATCTGCTGTGCCCAAACTGCACAAGAGCTGAAAGCCACGCTGATGGGCTGAACACGCTTGGTGGCCCCACGCCTTGATGGGGAATTGGCTTTTGTCTGTTTGTGGGTGTATGTTTGCACATGTTTACTGGGCCTGGCAGACACATTCAAGTTTGGGAGTGAACTCGGCTCTCCACAAATATAAGAGTACATATATTTGTTGGCATCAACCCTGGTTCATGACATAATGTCACTTTTTGTTGTCCACAGTCATGTTTTACTCTGGTAGTAAAACAAGGCTTGCAGCATATCGGAGACTGGATCTAAGATGCTTAAAATTTGTGTTCTCTTCTGTCTTAGAACGGTGCATTGGGATTTTCTTAGCTGGAAGCTGTTTACTTTTTCCTGATGATGATCTCCACTGAACCAGTACAACGTTACCTTTGAATAACTATTCCATTATCTGTTGCATAGTCACAATTATCTGTCTTGATAGATAATAAGTGACATATAAACTTAACAGAATTATCACTATCAGCAGGTACGTTTGTCCAAAAAAAATTATTGTCTAAACCTCAAAGGAAAGCCAGTTGTTGCAAACACAAATACTCCTATAGATGTTGCATATTTCCTAAATCAAACTTTCTACAAGAATTTTCCGTATTTTCCAGAAGTCTGAATAAATATATTTTTAATCATATCATGCCACTTTCATAAAACTGAGCTGCTGTGTGGAGAAAATTCAGGACAGGATTTGTCTTGAAGTAATCTATATAGATATAGTTGCTCTATGTGTATACAAACAACTCAATTATGCATCCTTTCAGAAAGATTCTTACCTGTCTTTGTTTAAGATTGGTGTAGGAGAAGTATGAGAAATTATGGAGAACATTTACTCTTCAACACAGCCACCCCTGGGTGGATCCAAATTCAGCTGCTGGCTATTCTCTGAGCATAGAAGAGCTGGACGGAGATGGACATCATAGCGAAGTATGAAGCAAACCATACCTTCAAAAATTGAACTTATCTCCATTTCTCCTTAAAGTTAGGACCCTGCAGAGCCAAGAATGAGAGGGCAATAGAGGCAGCGATCTGACACCTGATGGTCAGAGATACTGGTTAAAACTGGAGAAACATGGACCTTGCCACAGCTCTTAAATTTCCCTCAGCAAATACCTTCAGTTCAGATGTGCTTCACCGTGCCAGAGAAAAACTGCAACTGACAGTAACTTGTGCTTTTAAAGAAAACAACAAAATGTGAACAATTTATTAAAAAATACAAAAAATACATATTTAGGAACTGAGTAAAATGATCCCATTTTCATAAGAAAAAAGTATTAAAATACTTCATAGAATATTGT
The DNA here is from genome assembly GCA_013400195.1 of Aramus guarauna. NCBI lineage: Eukaryota > Metazoa > Chordata > Aves > Gruiformes > Aramidae > Aramus > Aramus guarauna. The sequence continues at coordinate 1,222,509 of VXBL01006920.1, read as the reverse complement.
TTGCAAAATAATCTGTGCAAGTAGATCAGAAAAATTAGGTACTAACTGTATATGGTAACACCAATATTTTCACAATCACTGGAGAAACAAATAAGTAAAGAAACAAGACAGATTAATTACATAATTGATCTAATGCAACCTTCCAAGGAATAAATGATATGCTATTATTACCATAACAACTAGTTCACATGACAAAACTGATACATGACACCTTCTTAGAAGCCAGTTAAAAATCATTACTAATCACATCATTCTGCATTATGGCAAATAGGATGAATAAAAGGCTATTTGTAAAACATTTAGTATCATCATTTTTCATAGTTCTCTGAGTGAAATACTAATGGTCATCACAGTTAAGAGGGAAATGTCTCTGGAAAGAAGAACAAACTATATACTCCTAACATACTACAAGATTCATAACTGTGAAAACTACAGGGTCCACAGACACATCAGCATGATAGATTTTTTTTTTTTCCTAAACTGGAATGGAATTTGTAATACTCATTGAAACAAGATACCAAGAGGACTGCCATGCCATGGACAGGCACTGGCCGGTTTTAAATGGGCATTTGAATAATTCTTTTTTCAGTGCTTTGCATTTTCATGTTTTGAGGTGATTAAAAGCACTAAATTAATTACTCTACAATGACTTTAAGTGGGGCAAAATTATCATTCATTTCCCAGGAGGGAAGCTGCTTTTGCAATGTATTTTTTCCTTTTACAATCATCCTGTATAGCTACAGAAAGGGCAGTAGCTTTTAAGAAGTCAGGAGAGGGAAAAATGCATTAGTTGGTTATCCTTAAGAGAGGGCAAAGAATGACATTTTAAAATGTTAAATTTGGCAAATTAATTGGCAGCAACAGATGGAGAAATCAGTCCAATTGAACAGATAGCAACGTTTTCATATGGTTCCAATGTATTTTGTAACACTTTTCAGTTGGCCCTGGTAGCTGCTCCCAGACTTAGAAGCCTCTCTTCTGGCAGGTGAGGAAAAAGGACATTTATTTGTTCAAATGAAATGTGTCAAAATAATATCAACTTCTTAACATGTAGGCATGTCTGGAGGAACAAGGATGAGGACAGCCAACTCTTTTTGAACAGAAGTTATAAGAGCTTTAGGATATTCAGAACAAAGTGTTGTGGGTTTTCATAAGATGACAGAAACAATTTTAGAATCTAATTTTGGCACAGCATGACTCAATGATATGCCTCCTGGATTTTACACCATCATCTCCGCTAAGCTCATTTTCTCTGCTTCTTATGTCATATTTTTCAAGCAATTTCCCAGCCCTCTTTTTCCCTGGATGAAAGGCAACAAAGGGTAAAATTCTTATCCTGATATGCCAGAATATACATATGTAATAGATTCAGTTTCTAAATAACTGTATTTGAGCCTGAGACTCTGAACATGCAACTCACTCATTTTAAGGGAAAAGTTCCTACATTCGTACTGTATGTTTTTTATGCAACTAGAGCTCCACTGACTTCAATGAAATTTATCTAGGATAAGAATGCAAAGCCTACCCCTAATGCTGAGCAGAAAGCTTCTTCCCCTTTTGAATAGTTTTATATGACAGACACAGGAAAAAAAGTTACCATGTACTATGATTATTCATTTTCAGTATTAAGGTTGTTCAGTTCAACAGTTTTCCAGAGAAAAGCAAAAAAAATGTCCTTATGAGTATGCAATACTTACAAGAATTTTGTAGTTTCCAGGCCAGATGGCAAAATCTGTCCTTCCCCCAGAGAAATTTCCCCAGCAAAGAATTATATATGCTATCACTGGAATCATTTAGAAAAAACATGCAACTTCGGGGAAAACCTAGAGAGCTGCAGAAAGTATCTCTGGTAATTCAGACTTTCTCTGGGAGCCAATATTCACCCATCCCATGACCTGGTGCTTCTCAGTAGTAGAGCCTTTCTGTTATAAGGATGATATGGCACAAATAATTGCTTTGCTGGAATGAGTGAAAAAATAATGGTACCCACTCACACGTGGCTGCCACTACTGACTTGTACATAAATGGCTGACAGCATTTGGATAAGAAAGGTATATCAGTCCTTATAAGAGCTGTGTAGAGATTAGAGCTAGGAAAGATGCTGATACCCACCCTCAGCAGCCTTCATTGTGATGAGTCCAGACCCCTTATGGCTGATTGATAGGAAAATCCCTCCATCACACTGCAGTTCAAATGGGGTCAGTCACAGTCCAGCAAGTTTGATTTATACACACGGTAAATAATAAAAAAATTTGTTCACATTTTTAAATTGGCAAAGGGCTATGGGAAGAAAAGCCAGCTTCATTGTCTGAAGTTTTTATACCACCAAGTTTCAACACTCTAGCAGAAAGGTTCAGCCAAGAGAGAGAGGGGGAAAAAATCCAGGACAAAGTAGTATGAGGTTTTAGATAGGGGATCCACAGACATGTCAAGAGGAAATACAGTAGAAGACTTCTGGGTAACTCTGAAAGAGATCTGAAAAGTATACAAATGCATTCAGTGCACAGTTACAACATTTTCCATTTCTTTCTGTACTTTATTTCACTTATGGTGAACAACTCATGAAAACAAGTTTAGTTATTGTAATTCTATTTCCAAGCATTTTTATTGACATGCTATTGTATTCAGTGTTAAATAACTTTGATTTATGATGCCAGAAGGAGGTACCACCCTGAAGTCTAATTATTCCCCCCTCTTTGCACTTTGTCTTCACGCCAAAAATCTGCAATAAAACATGTGTGGCTTTCATTTGGTTTGAATGAGCAGGAGACACAAATGAAGCAGAGCTATATGGAGGCAGAAGTGCTGTTTTGCTCGCCTTGCAGAAGCTGGTAGAAAGGTAGGGCTGCCAACAGCCCTGAGTACCAGCCTGCTGGGGCCCCAGGAGAGCAACCTGGGAATCCAATTGGCTTCTTTTTCATGATCCATTTCCAAAAGGAAAAATGCCTTCCCACCCAGCTTTTGCATGGCTAAGTGAGCCATGGGGAACTAAACAGAATTTTTACTTCAGTGTGAGCTGGATGGCAATTTAGTGCAGCTTCAGCAAGCAACTTTCTTTTTTGGATGCTTTACCAAATTGAACCTCTGATTCATCAGCAGTAAATGGGAGCTGAGCCCAAAGCTAAATCTCACCATCATCGTGCTGGAACACCAAATTTCAGAGTTCAATGCATATCAAGAGACACTGTAGGGCATCTGCAGGCAAATGGATTTTGCAGGGAGGTGAGGTATTGCAGCTCTGTTTGAAGTTACCCCAGTGCTTTCAGACAGCCTCAGAGTTTGCTCAGACTGCTTTGTCCGTGACTCAGTCTTTATTGGTACGTCTTGACAGATTTATATTCCTAGATTGGACATAAACCCCACTTTGTTTATCTTTTAAACTAAGAATTAGCACAATGAAGAAGTGTCAGTATTCGGAGTCATGCATGTCTTAAAGGGGCTTTTCTAGATTTCAGCTTTAACCTAAAAAAATACAGAGTGACAGCTTCAGCTAATGCTCTGAGCTATCCAGAGGTTTCCAAACCTCCCTAAGCTAAAGATAGCCGTTGTGACTATATTACTACGCTCTACTATATTGTGTCCTAAGTGTGATTAGAATATGTATATACAGAAACACTGGTTCATTACTTAAACGCAGGAACCAAGGATTGCATAACCAAGCAATTCATTTACAGTAATCTTCACCGTGTGCTCCTGTTGGCAGAGCTCTAACAGCATTTCAATTTAACCTATTATATGCCCTTTAAAATGCGCATTGTCTTGGAATTAACATTAAGCTGTGAATACTTTCCAAAGGAAATAATCAGTGGAGATCACCTAGAGTGTTAAAATCAGACTAATCAAAAAAACAGTTGGGCAAAATCAAGGATAGCAAATTAAATGACCTTGTGTTCCATTTCCAACTCTGTGTCTTTGACCTCCAGTCCTTGGGCCCAGCTGTGAGCCAGTCAACATATGACCTAAGAAAAAAGAAGAATCACTGTATTGCTAAATGTTGCTACTTCAAATTGCAGTGAAATCACATTTATCAAAATAAAATAAAGCATGTTACACAGAGTTATTTATTTTTATGACCCCACAGCTATTGTTAGTCTTACAAATTTGTTCAGTCATTTGCTGATTCACAGAGTCCGGTAATTTTGCCTCTCACAAATGGCATGATGAACTGGCAATTTCCTGTCACGAGGAGATTAAAAGTAGAGGTGCACCTTGGAAACAGGGTTTACAAAATCCTTTAAATGTCTTTGAGCCACTCAGTAACCATCCACACTCTGCAAGGGAGCCCAATGGTCAGAGGTGCAGGTATGCACACCGTAGGTAGGAGATGAGAAACTCTGGAAGCTATTGAACAGTGAATTTTCACAGCAGATCAGCACAAACATATTTAGCACAGGGTTTTCTGTCACCATGAAGTGTCAAAAGAAATTTGAGAATGTTCAACAGTTTTCCTGCTCTGCAGTTGGCTTGTGCTTCTTTCTTCCCCTTAGTTTCTCCTTACTGAATTCTGAGGTGGCACAGCAAGAAAAGTACCCTTTTATTATACTGCAGGGAATTATCTAAAAAGACTTGACCAAACAAATTTTGCTGGTCTTAGTCTTTTACTCCTGTAGCCTTATAAAGAAGTGATTCGGAATTGCAACACAAAAGAATTAAGGAATAAAATTTCCATTTAGGTATCTAATCCCCCATGGAGCAGTGTGTCAGACTATAATGTATAAAAGGGTCATTGACCTATATCTTCAGCTATATTCCTCAGGATGATAAGCACTACAGGAGAGTCAAAACAACAAAGCATAATTAAGCAAAATGCCTCATAACCAGCTGTTTTCAGAAGAGTCAGTACATATATGCCGTTGAAAGTTCAGCATCAACTAAAAATTACAGCCCAGTGGTACATAACATATGGGCACAATTTATTTTCTGGGTTAAGAGAAAAGCTTAAAAACACCTGTGATAACAAGTAGTAAATGTTGGCTTTGCTGTGATATCCACTAAAATTCCCATCATTTCTTTCTCAGGTCCTGTAGTAGTTGTTTTGGATTCATTCCCAGCAATATCAGCTACTGGGGAAATCAATAAAATATCCAAAATACATTCAGTTTGGAACTGATTTCACATAACATTTTCTTATTATATAAAAGCAGATTAACAATTAAGACACTAGTCTTGCAAACACACATCTGAATAAATCCCAGTCACCAAAAAAAAAAAAAACCCCAACCCCCAAATCCTTCCTTTTTCTCTGTAGGCATTACCTAAACTCCTATCCTTTAAAAATCAAACAGTAGGGGTTGGTCTTGCACCACTGGTGTCAGTGGGAATACAGATAGGCAAATAGAAGAAAACCTATGAAGAATTTTCATATACAATTCAGATAGTGACACTTTATCAAAATGACTCTTAGAATGCTGATATTTAAGCAAGAATGAAAAATGCTGGTTTGGAAAGTGAAAAGAAGAAATCTCATTAAAAAATATCAAATCTTGAGCTTTTAAAATTGTGTTGCAATTATTTGACAGAGCTTTCCTTTTTTTGAGAAAGTATCACAAAGAGGTATCTGTGATAAAGGCACACAGAGATAGTAGTCATGTCTTTTGTCCATGCTAATATGAAAGAGCAGGGAAAATGAAAGACTTGAGTCCTTCTTGTCTAGTACTTGTCTAGTGCTGGATCTGGCTAGCTCTTGTTCATTTTGGAAGCTTTGTTTCTGTTTTTGCTTTGTTTTCCCCATTTTGAAATTATTCATTATATTGTTCCTCACATGGTTAAAGCATGTCTAGACTGTTCCCAAACTAGCATTTAATGAAAGCAGGTTATTCTGATTGAAGGACAGTAGCTCCTTCATACAGCGGTTTGGGGCTTGCCTCGCTGACAGCTGTATTAAGGCATCTATTTTTGCCCTTTCATGAAGCCTTTAACATCATGTGGTATGGGACTGAGCATCACACAGGCGCTCTCTTCTCCAGGGTAAGCAAAAGCAAAGGGGCAATATCAGAAAAGCCAGAGCAGAGGTAGGAGGCATGATTTATTCTGCCTCAGTGTGAGCCTACCACAAAAGAATGTATTTTTTATAACGTGTCACAACTCGGTTTGTAACAACATAAACAAAATACACAGCAGCCGTGCCAGCAGTGATCATAAATACATGTTTAGCATAGCAGCTATAATAACTTGCACATCATCATACAAGAACAAATTCTTGTCACACTCTTGTAGGTGGAAAAAAATATGCTCTCTAAAATGTTTCACATGAAAATTCAATGCTCCCATTACCAGAGAGTGCAGTTCTCACAGGACAAATAAGACTGCAGTCTGAAAACTATTTTAATAAATCAAAACTAAATACACTGCTGTCTATATTCTCTTTAAAGGCTTATTTTGACTCTGGCTCGGGGTGTTGCAGAGCAGATGCGGCAGCGAACGTGTGCGCACATTCTCTCCTCTTTCTCTGCCTGTCTTTTTAAACACAATAGACAGAAAAGCAAGTAGCACTTGCTCACAGCAGTCCCCAGTCCCAGAGGATCCTCAAAGCTCCTTCTAATCCTACTTTTGCTAATAAATGTAATACAAAGAACAACCAAGTGGAAAGCCCATCCTTTAAAGCAAGCAGTGGATATAGTATGAGTTGGGCTCTATTCCCACTTCTGCCCCAATGTTTTCTGGGACTACAAGCACAGAAGTCCTTTTGACTCTCTTAGCCTCCATTTTCTTGTCTGTCTTCTGTCTTGTCCTCTCATTTTAGACCACAAGCTCTACAGCACAGTGACTTTTGCACAATCCAGGTAACTTTAGGAAAGTCAAACTGACGGAATTATAGCCGTTCCAAATATTTGTCCTTTTATGTCATCATGTAAATCAGATCGTTGCGCTTTCACCCTCAGCTCTGATTTCTGCATACCTACACTTCTTGTGCTTAAGATCATCCCTTCTCACTCTTCACTTGCCACGAACTAGCAAATAAGAATAGTTATTTTAATTGCAGCCTCTGAATTTGGGATGCTCAAAAATGTGCACCACTCCAGCCTAGAAAAACTTGACCCAAAAATGTCTGTTCTAATAGCCCATATACTTCGTGATTTGACGACCTTTTGAGGTACCCCTGGCAGAGTTGCGTCAGATCCACCATTGCTGCCCTTAAGGCTGGAGTCTCGAACTCCATCCTGCTGGGGAGAATGAAACTCTTGTTCTCCATGTGAGTAGTTTCTCCTTTCTCCTCAGTACTCTTAATCAGTAATTGCTTGCCATGGAAATGTGCTTAAGATCTTCCCAGCTACATGTCTTTATTGTTCCAACATTACTTTCACCTCTCACTTCTATCGAATATATATCTTACTTTTATAGAACTGTATTTTAAGGAATTTTACTTTCTTAATGTGGTTGGAATCATGTAGGGAAATGCAGTTCTCTTCTGTGTTTTCTTCTACTGTCAGCACTTCAAATATTAAGCATTTATTCAACCTTGTATTTCTGATTGTTCACTCCAATCTATTTAGTCCTTCTCTTTTCTCTTGGTATCCAGGGAGTCGGGGCTACAGGCTTCTGAAGTCAGTTCAGATGGTTATCTGCAATTTCTCTTTGTAGTGCTCTTCGAGGTCAAATCCATTACAGCATGTGCTCAGACTGACTTTCCACACTTAACTCTGCCAGGCTTACTGTGACACACTCAGCAGTTCACCTCAGAACCTGTTATCCATAGATACAGCAGATGTTAAATTTGATATAGAAAAAGAACCTGTTTCCTGCCTCCTCTTCTCCTTTAAAAGTCTTGTGAACAGAGTGACATTTTTGATGGAAAAGATAAGCATCGTACTAGATGCTAATTAGTACCACCGCATCCAAAACGAAATACACCCACCAAAACTACATTCACATAATATACAGTACAGCCACAGTTGGGAAGTTTAATCACACTGTCCATCCCAAAGAGCTGAGGTTGTGTTTTCTTTCTGTCATATCATATCAACCGGGAAAGAAATGTACATCAGCAAATAAAGCTCCTTAAATATTTGCAGCTGATTTATAATGGAAATTACAGAGTCAGTCTTGGGTAAACTGGTGTATATTTAGCTGTCTTAAAATACAGGAATAGATTTAAAATCCATCACAGACATACTAATGCTGAAGCAGCCAGGCTCAGACACTCAGAATTCACACTCCAGTTGTAGATTGATACATCAGCCTTTTGCGTTGGGTGGGGGGGGGCTTTTCATCCTTGATTTTGAAAGGTTTTTTTTTCCTAGTCTAATTAAAATTGAGATTATTATAGTCATTAGGAGACACACACCAACACGAAAGGAGTGAAGGAATATCAATCATTCGAGTGAAGTTAGTGTTCTGAATTTGATTGATATTTCCAGATTTGCCAGCCTACCAGTGACCAGGATGGGCCCTTCCCAGTTTCTTATGGCAAAGAGATCGAGACAATCCTTATAAGCAGAGAGCGAAAATGTCTCATCCTCAGTCAAACTATTCCAATATTCATCTCTCCTAAAAAATACAAAAGTAGAACCAGGAGAGAAAACAAGAGAAAACAAAACAACCCCAAAAACTGGCTGACACACTCCATACTAATCAGGGATGTCTTGCCATGACTATTTTGGAAACATCTGTTTTGGAAACAGAACTGGCTACCCAAGACTTCCAATGACAGTTTTTGAATCATTATTCTCCAGGTATAGATCCTAGAATGGAGTCAGGGCTGCTTATCCTAAAGACATCCTGCATCTCCCTGCTCCTCTAGCCAATGCTGTGGTCATCACTCACAAGAAGTACAAATTTTGATACCCTCTCTGCATTCATCAGCTTCTTCATCCGCAGCCTCGTAATCCCTTTGGTCTTAAAATGGAGGCTCCCTATCATTAGTCCAACAGATACTTTCTGACAGTAAGGATGGATGGAAAAAGGGAGACGTAGCGTTTACAGATAAGCTTACTTTTATCTTTTTCATTCATTGCACATTGCAAGCTTATTCAGAGCTGAGGTGGTCAGATGTGCCTCAGCTGGACATGCTAAAAGTTTCTGTACTAACTTTGCCAAAAGCCAGCAGAAACATCCCAGAACATTTTGTGACCATAAAAAGAGTACAAAAGCAGCTCTGAATGTTAGAAAAGCAAAAAGAAAAATATGTGACCATATCATCACAGAACCATAAAGTTCTTCTCTTAATTATTCAGAAAAGTGCCTTTGATTCTCAGTAAAAGGTGCTTTGTATCTCAGAGGTACAATACAGTAGCTTGATTACTATCGTGTAATGTGGCATTTGCTAAGATAATGACTTTTTTTGTGAATGGCTGAGTCAATAAGCACATAAAATCCCTGTATTTCGTCAGTGTCTGTGTTATTGCTGCCCTTCGGCTGAAGTAATTATACCTTTTTCCTTTTCAGAAAACTTAGCCAGTGTTTTCTTTCTCTTTATTACGACTGTTCTACTTATATTTAATTACTTGAGGTTTGGCAATCTGCTTCTCATTGTTCACACTCCCATGCTATGAAATGAGCTGCAATAGACTGGCCAATGTGCTTGGTTAGAAACATCGTATCAGGTACAATTATCTGAATGAATAAGATGAAAAAAATAATATTTCACTTTCACTTTGAAATTCAAAGGCTATTATACAAAAATACATATTTCACAAGCATATCATACTCAAGTTTCTAAATAAATGTTAGGAAAAGAAGATATATTCCCTGATTCCCAGCAGGTGAAGTATTACCTAACTCTAACTCTGCTGTCCCTTCCACTTACTCAGGTGTTAGCGGAAGGTCTAAAGAAGGAGATAGGAGAGTTGGAACTTCTATAGGATGTACACCAGAGGATTAAAATATAGAAAGCAGGACCTGGAAGACCGGGATATGTTTCCTGGCTTTCCCGTATACTGCTTGTGTGGCCTTACATAAACTATTGGTCCTTAAGCCTCAGTTTCCCACACTGATAAATGGAGGTAGTGTTGCTGACTTACTCCCACCCTAGCTTTCTCTATTTACATTTTACACTTTTCTAGGAACTGTGTTGCAAACTGCATAGAAGCCACAATTCCAGAGTCTAAAAATTAATTAAAAAAAAAAGAATTTATTTCAGCTCATAAAATAAAGTCCCAACTGAGCAAGCTACCAATACATATATAACTGAAGTCAATGGGGTCACTTAATGTTAGGGATATTCTTAAAGTCTGCACTGATTCAGGGTCTTAACCTCTCAGGAACACATTGATTCATAGCTTGAGGTAGTGGTTATTTTGCTCTTTCTTTCAGTGCATGCTTATTTATAAAGATTTTCCTTCCTGAGCAGACCTTATGGCCTTCGCTGTGCTGGGTTTCTGTTCAGTAATCCCACCAGTTTATAAAGATTTCTAAATATGTAATTAAAAACTTCTACATCTGGCAATTGGACCTGTCAAGGGATTGAAATGGGAGGAACATAAATCTTTTTGCTGAGAGCTTAATGGCCTGAAGTACAGCTGTGATGTTTGGGAGAAGCTGTTGGAGTGCCATTTATGAATCCCAGTGTAAACGTGGGGAGGATTGCCTTCTTCATGGTCTTTTGCTCCTGCACTCAGATAAGAGCAGTAAGAAGAGAGAAGGAAAAGTTTCAGGTGGCACAGAAAGAACAGAACCTCCTTAAAGGAGCATCCTTGGTCATGGGGACAGCTCAAGTAAACCAGGTTTTCGGCTCTGCTCTCCAAGACATTGAGGAAGAAACCATCTGCTGTGATGTTCTAACACTTGACAAAGGGTTGTGACATTCGTATAAGATAGGAATATCTCCCTGACTGTATTAAATCAAGAAGAGAAAAGGCCAAGAGCAGAAACAAGAAACATACTGCTCTATATGGAGGGAGGAGACTTTTCAGTTGGGACTGAAGGTCAGAAATAGATGGGAGGAATCTGGCACTGCACATACATGTGGGCTGTGTTATTGTTTCAGATAGATGTGCATTCTTGCACAAGGCATAGCACGTTTACATCTCTCAACCTGACGCAGTCTGCATGTTTCTCCTGTTCCTACCTACCATGTTTGCCTCAAGAGGTGATCTGAAAACTCAAAACCCTCAGAGGCAGGAGCCCTACGGGGCTGAGTCTGATCTCCATGGGCTTGGAGACCGAGGACGGCGGGCTATAGGATGGAATATCTGTGAACAAGGAAGGGGGCTGGCAACAGGAGACAGGAGCATAAGGGAAGGGGAGAGACCTGTGTCCTCCTCATATGGAGTGGGGCATCTGGAGCAGCTGTGCTGGAACCCAAGCACGTGGACCCCCAGGTGCTCAGCCAGCAGGCTGCCAGGGCTGCACGGCACGGGCCCCTTGGCCCTCTTTTGCGAATGCCTAGCATTTTTTCATGATACGACAGCAATATCCATGCTGAAGAGAATGGAAATGGACCCTGAGGTACCTGTTATTCTGGCTTCCATCTAAAGAGAGTTGAGAAATATCTGTGTGGGCACTGTAAGCATTGCCAGCACCCATGCTGTGCAAATTCCACAGGTAAGCAAAGGACTTGAGTTTCCATTAGTCTCAAGCTGGCATCTTTTACAAGCATAAAAACCCTATTTTAAAATAATGTTCATTCACCTGCTTTCAAAGAGTGCCAAACTGGCACGCTGCAGAGATGAGAGACACTGCATGCCTTTCCAAATGCAACTCCTGCCATCTGGGAGCAGAGCAATGGCTTTCAGCTTAGCAGGCCAGCAGGTTCATAAAGCAGCCCAGGAGTAGGACGAGGCATTTCTACCTTCAGGAGCAACAGAATTTTGCTAGTCAGCTTTGAATGATCTGCTGCTGCTTTGCAACACACCTGTCAGGAGGTTTAACGGATGTTATGTTTTCTGAGCACAATTGTATTGACTTTCCTGATAACCTTTACCTACCAAATCATGCATGAAAACTCACCGAACAGATGCTAAACTTTTTCCTAATAGCCATTCTGCTCCATTTCCTATATCCTACACATTGACGTTTGTTGCATATTTAGCAAAAATCTTTATAGCTGCACAGCAGATTTTGATAAATCCCCAGTGTCAGCATGAAACCCAAGTAAAAAAAAAGACCTAGTGTAGGGGTTGTCTGTGGGCTGAGGCACATAATAACAGTGGCTTAACAAGTTACTGTGCATCCGTCTGAGGCATCCGTTTGTGCGCACGCCTTTCACATGAGTGTATATAAGATGATGAGGATGAGATCAGCACAGGGATATTAGGAACCGCTCAGTAGACATGCAGCAGCTTGTTAAGCTGCCAAAGCATGATTTTGTGCCTGAGTCTGGTTGCATAACCTGTGCTAAGTTAATATCCAGAGGTTTTCCGTTACCCATCTATTTATACGGGCATAAGGTGACGTTGTCAGGTACTCAACATCAGTCAGCAGCTCTAAGAGTCTTTTTATCAATTCTTCATATTACAGCTGCATCTAGGGCCTCCATCTGCAATGATGACTTTGCCATGTTAGCATACAGCAATGCCCATGGTGGCAGAAGACAGTCCCTGGCTTAAGGGCTGACAATTTTAACAACAGAGGCAGACGCAGCAGCTAAAATTGCCTAACCTAACTTCAACCGTTTAAAAATCAGCTTGAAATCTGAGCTAGTTACTTAGGCTCCCTTCAAAGTAAGAGAAAAAGCCAGGTACATAGAGGGGGCATTTTTCCCAGCTGTCCCAGACGCTTCTTTTTACCTGACATGAGTATCTCCTCCCCTCCTATAAATACAGGGAGAGCCCAGATGTTTAGCCAGATACCCAGCCCGTGCAGGACTGAGGGTTAGGTAAGATACCTCTCCCGACAAGAACATGAAACAGAGGCATTACACTCACGCAGCTGACAGCGAGCTGGGGCGCAGGGATGTCACTATGTGCTAGTCCTAGAGCTGAGCCCAGGTCCTTTCAGCAGCAAAGCTGCAGGCCCTTCCTCTGCCCCTTACAGCGCTGGAAAAGAAGGCAGCTCCGCAAAGGCGCAGGAGCCAGGGCCCCCGCTTGCCCTGGTGTTTCGTCTGCCGCTCAGTCCCAAAGCGGAGTCACGAGAGCCCCCGCGGTGCCTGCAGCTCTCCGCGAAGGATTTCCTATTTCACACACCGGGTGCGCGGTTGGCTCCCCATGAAGCAGATTAATTCCTTATGTTTAGTAATCCAGGGGCTTGGATGCATAATGCTAACCACTATTAACCACAGTTAAAAACAAGAGAGCTGATTTTAAGGAAAGGGAAGAATAATGAGTGACTGCAACATTACCTACAATAAAATACTGTGATGGTCAGTTACAAACAATTTCAAGCTATTTTTTGGTTTTAATGCCACTGTTGATCTTCACCGTCTGGCTAGCTGTGCTGGTATCTCCCTGAGCAGTGTGCTGTCTCATTCATTGCTTTGTGGGCTCACATTCAGAGAGCCATTTGGCCTGCAAACTTGCTGGATTATCTGTAAACACAGTGAAAGGAGACAGTTATTGCATGAAGCCCAGAGAGCGCACCTGCATGCTAATGAGTTAAATGTCATGACAGAAACATAAAACCTACACCCCGCGCTGCCCTTTAGAAAGTGATTTACTTCCGTAACATTTCAAACAGAAAATTACAGCGTTATTTCTTGTGTCAATACGTAATTTGTTTTGTAATAAATAACTAAATGCATATTTATTACACCCTTATTTTAATCCACCGTTGTGCTTTTCACAGGTTCTCCCTGCCCTCGAGGTACTGTTCAGATTGGTTATAGTACTTGCTGTCTGAGGCTGCTGAACACTTAAAGCTCTATTACAATGCAGGTGTTCAGAGCGAGAAACAGCTTTCTTTCCCTTCCAAATGCCCCCGAGTTATTTATTTTCATTTTTTTGTTTTTATTTTACCTTCAACTGGAGGGGTTTCTAGTACCAATAAAGAACAAACTGAAGACAGCATTAACTATACAACAGATAACAACTTTTTTTTTTTTTTTAAATCTGCATTGCAACCGTGATAAAAATCAACAGTGCCAGTAAAGTCAGGGCTAAGGCTGCAGTCAGACTTTGATACTCCCACTGTACGTCGGAATTACAACAGCACACAGCACACAAGACACACGTCAGTATAAATGGAGCTGTGGATTACAGCATACGACAATGCAGCATTTTTGCAAGCTGATTTCAGGCTTCTGCAATGCAGACCCAAAAGACCCAACTGAAGAGAAACTTTCTTTTTCTCCTATGGTTTGAGGCTGATTCACTTTGGCAGTGATTGAGAGTTATCATAAGATGGCTGTTTGACCATCCATGTAAAATGAGATGGATTTACTTTATTTACGTGGTGGGCCTATCCTTCTTCATAACCGACGAGTGCCTGCAGCACAGAATAACTTCTCACAGATGATACAAAGTGGTAGTGATGGGTGAATTTCTAAGTTCTAATTTTTAGTTTTTGAAATACTATAAAAGAAAGGACTGCACTCCTCTAGCTCCATTCACGCATAGCCTCCGCGAACTTTCGTTATGTCTCACCAGCAATTGCCAAGGATGCACTACTGTGCCTATGAGAGTAGCCTGTCCCATCAAGGCCACATACGGGCTGGGGAGAGCAGAGCAGTGAAGAGGACCCACCTAATCTCCCATCTAGCTTTGTGCTTAAGTCACCGAGCCATTCTTCAAACACAAAAATAAATGTAAATTCTTACCATAAATTACACAGTTGAATTTCTAGCATTGTTAAAAAACCACCTCCAGAATTAGATGCTGTCAAAAACAGTGTCCCATTTTAATTACCATAATATATTACTTATATCCTATCCTTACGTGGCAGCTGTCTCCAAATGCAGGTTTCAGAAGGGCACATCCAAACCAGATCTCATGGAGGCAGCAGAATTGGGGGACCCGAGCAGGGTTTTTTGTCTGTCCTTCAAACATCTGATGCTCTCTCCAGCTCACCATTTGTCCTCCAGGGACACACCAAGCCCTGGATCTTACACAGAAGCATAAATTTGCTAGATAGCTAAAGGGTCTTCTTCCCATCCCACCTCCTCATTTTACAGAGGACAAGACAAGGCACCCAGTGAGAGCCCTTGCACCCCACAGAGGCTGTGACCCCAAAGTGCCGCCCAGGCAGAGCCGGAGCAGGGCACGCACCAGCTCCATACGAGCACCATTTCAGAGGGCAGCGCAGGGCTCTTGCAGACGCTGTGACCTGCCCCGCTCTGCTGCTGCTCTCGAGACGCTTGCGGGAAGAGGAGGCTGGTGACCGCTGGCCCCATGCTGGCTGCCTCACAAGAGGTAGAGCCTCCAGGACAGATCACTGTGCCTTTGTCGTGCAGACCCAACCATGCTGCTTACCCTTCCCTCCCTGCAGAACAGAGGGGAAGAAAAAAAATCGGAAGGTATTTTTCATATGTCATTTCACAGTACCTTCCATTTGACTAATCCATGGCACCCCCATCTATCCTAGTCCTCCATGCTGTCTGGAGCGCTTCTCTTCTGGAAGGGCGAAATTCCTCCGATATTTGTGAGGTGCAGAGAGAACACGTGGCAGCACGTACTCTTTCTGCTGCATTCAGATTTCAGGGCAGAAAGCATTTCCGCCAACAGGGTCCCAGTTTTGCTCCCACTGCTGTGAGGGGGACGTTGTTGAAAGGAGCAAAATTGCATTCCTGCACCTGCAGTAAAGCTGAGAGGGTACTGACCTCCTCCCGATGAGCAATGCAAACGCTGGTACTTAAATACACACTGGAGGCTTTCAAGAGTAAACGGTATTGAACCACTGGGCTGACAACTCAAAGCAGGGAAAGCCTGTTGTGTAAATACATGCGCGGGGACTGTTCCAGGTCCTCCTTCAGCACTCTCAGCATGCAAGCAGAGTGCTTCAACACCCGGTGTGAGATGATCATTTCTGATTCTTCCGTTTAGAGAATTCCCCAAAGGTGGCCCTGGACCATCTATTTTTTGGAACAATGTCAGCAATACGTACATTATGTCTGTAAAGAATGACGCTGTTACTGAATCACAGAAAGAAGAACGCCAGCTAACACACTCAGCCCAAAAGAAGACAAAACTATTTTCACCAGCCAGAAATAAATCTCAAACACAGTAACTTTACATATCTACTGAAAATGCAGACGTTGTCTTTGATATGTAATAGCTGTGCAGATGGAGAAGTCTCCTTAGCGGTTTTTACTGCTTCTCTGGAAAATGGGGCATGACTCTCCCTCGGCGGGGGTTTGCTCGCGGGCAGCCCTTGCCTCCCTCCCCTCCCTCCTCTTGCACGCTGTAGTGGCTGGCAGCAGTCTGAGGAGGCACGTGTCCTGCCGCTCCGCTGCATTGCCTACACAAATCCCGGTACAAAAGCCCTGCAACGGGCTGAGAACCTCCGTATTCCTCTTTGACTCTGTTAGCCCCCCAAAAACAAGCATGCTGATTAGGCTTTGGGAAGCAGAATAACGCGAGTTGCACGGGACTGCGGCCCTAGATCGTTCCTGTCCTGCTTCCTCGCTGCCTGAAAGGGCAGCCTAATTAATTGGCGTTATTGAATCTCTTCCTGGGTGCAGGGTGTTGATGCATCAGCTAATAAAAACAGAAGCGAAGCCAGCACTTACAGAAAATGACAATATCAGGAGTAGGCAGGGTGCTTTGTGTTGTGTGTCACAGCTCATAACGGAGTGCAGCGGTTGACATCTTTATTAGCTCCTAACTTGGTATATGGTCCTCTGCGCGCGCATGTGTGCGCATCTGCCTGTGTCACAGGGAAAAGAAAGAAAAAGCAGATCTATAGAAGGTAACTTTAACACCTTAATATAGTATATAATATTTCTGTATACTATAGATTGAAAAACTATTGTAAAACAGATATGGACAGTTTTAAAATATTTGACTGTACATGGAAAGCAGGGTGCAAAACACCTTAAAAATAATTATATTTTAATGCTGTTTTACTGAAATTCTTTTAAAAATTACATCTTTGAAAGCACTTGGCTTAAAAAAAAGTTTTTATAGATTCTAATGGTATAATGAGGTCAAGCTGCAATCTTGCAGAGGAGTACAGTATAAATGAACTAATGAAAACTAATTTCAACCATTTCCTGTAGAGCATAACTGGTAGAATACATCACTTCCAAACGCAAAAACAAAATGATCAGCAAGGACTTTATTCATTTAAGACCCACCACAGAGCTAAAGACAAGGGTACATGCTGCTTTTTTAAAATGTCAGAAATCCATTTCACAGTGTTAATGATCTCTCAATGCCCACTTCATATTTAATCAGCGAGCTACTAACAGTTTCTCAAAAAAATAACCTGTCTTTAATGTTGATCAAATCCGTATGTTGTTCAGTTGGAGGAATCAAGTATAAATGAGAAAATTTTGAAAATCTAAACATGACCACTCAAAGCCAAGCATACACAAAACTGTTCAGTGGGGCCAAAGCAAAACTGGATATTCACTCCAGGGAGTATCTAGCTGTGTCATCTGTTCTGCTGCCACTTTAGCCTGTTATCCTGCAAAAATCTTGCACAGACATATCTCCTCCCATTTCAAATTACTTTACTAAAGACCTTGGTCCCAACCTTCACCGATTCCCATAAGAGCAAATTCTCTAATTTTCAAAGGTTTTTCCTTCTCTTTTATTAATCTGTTTGTTTCTGCAAGTGAAATACTGCAAGCCTAGACTAAAACCACACCTGCTTCAGTAGACACTGTGCATGCATCTTCTTACAGCTCTGCAGATTTATTTCCATATTGACCTAATTAGCATTTCTTCTATTTAACTTCTAAGTGCCCGTAAACCGAGATGAAGTTAGCTAAATACCATGAAGCATCCATGGCATTTCAGCCACGACCAGCAAATTCATTTAACCACTGACCTCATCAGGCACAAGCCTCAGATTTTGGAACAGAAAGACTTAAGGAATTTATGCTCTGCTTTTTAAAAGGATGTGAATTTACTTAACAGAAAACACTTCAAGAATTAGATAAGACAATCTTATACAACCAAAGGTTTCTGATAAAATAGCATTCTTATTCATACTCTATTCCCAGAAATATAGTAACTTTGATACAGTAAGTTTTAATAGCAGTTCATGATGGTTTGTTGGGTTTTTTTTAACTTTTCAAAAGCTTAAGATTGAATCTGTGAATTATTTTTAAAGACAATTGTGGTGATTGATGCAAATATTAGAGACTGCATGGTTTTTAGGGTTCTTTTGTTAGATGCTGTCTTAGAGCAACATCTAGTGGCACTCTAGGTCTGCATCCTCCCTCAAAATCACTTGTGATGCAAGAGAAGAATTACAATGATAATTAACTATGACATTTGTACACACACACACACACACACGCACACACGCACACGCACACATACACACACTCTCTCTCTCTCTATCCCATCCAGTCTAGGGAACCACTCACACACCTTTACAGATTTTTCATTATATTCAGACTGTAATCACTAGCTTAGGCACACAAATTGATAAGAACTGTTGAGTACCTTACCTTGTTTTTTGCAGCTGCACCCACATTTAAAACTCCACTTTTTTTGTCTTACTTTATCCAAAAGAAGTGTGTTTTCGGTATAAATTTCTTCACTCAAAAAAGAAAAATACACGTGAACATTCTTTCCTGATAGTGCACTTAAATTCTCTGTTTGTATGGCTAGGAACTGTTTGCACAAGATTTGGCACCCTGATTTAAGTAATTAATTCTTACCTTTTCTGTAGTTTCCATATTTTCAATAGGAATCAATCCTATTCAATTGATTTCACATTAAATCAATTTCAATTATGTGTTTGAGGAGTTGTGGTTGTACCCTAGGCTATTGTGACAAAATTGCTTTGGTCTCTTTGAGTTGCTTCTCAAACATCCTTGTACAAAACCTGCCCTGTAAATTATTCAGGTTTGGTCTATAGTCTCTGAAGAAGAAAACAAATAAAGAAAATTCTGATTATTTTAAACATATTCAAATACTACTCAGGAACTAAAATCTAAGATAATGTTATTTAAATAAAAACATTGAAATAGCTCAAAAAATAAATAAAGATTTCAAAATTTAAATTTGCAATTCTGAGTAAGGTTACAATGTCTCTTACAATGTCATAAAAACATTTTTAATTATTAAAAACAGCATGCAAGCAGAACATTTTTGTAACTAAGTCTTTACAATAGGTAAACCCAGCAAACTGATGGGCATCAGGTGAGATCAGCTGTAAAACTCTGACTGAAGTGTTAAGCTATTTTAGCAGAACTTATTCAAGTGCTGAAAGATTTTTTTCCCCTTTCATTCTCATTTAGCAGTTTTGTACCATATTTAGTTCATTCGAAATATAAAACCTTAGTAGGAATAAAAGGTTATAGTTTGTCTTCCTCATCCAATCCACAGAAAAAAAACCAAACCATGAAAGACTAAAAGCTTATTAGTTTAAAGTCTTGGGGAAACTGTAACCATAAGCAACTTGTTTAATTCACTAGCTACAATGAATACTTTTTCATTAATAAATCAGTTAGCTTAAACTGCAAAATATTTTAATTTAAAAATATGTCACCAGTCTAATTAAAGTAATTTTATTTCATTAATAAAGGGCTTTAAAAGATGCATTTTCTGCATTTAAATAGAACTCCAATTTAATAAAATTTCCATTTCCATCCACAGTAGTTTGACACAAAGAATAAGTAAAAGTATCAGAAAATTAACAAGAAATGTCATTTGACATTTTAATGATAAAATGTTAAATTAAGGAGTAGCAGTGTGTATGTTTAATGTGCAGTTTACATTTACTTGCAAATCAACATGTCTATATAGTTAACAACAAATAACAATCAAGTCTTTCTGAGGAAAATAATTTGAAAATAAAACAACAATGCAAGACTAAACCCAGTAATTAGTTCAATCAAGATTTCTTGCCTCATGATAGAAATCATAGCTAAAAATACTTTGCATATTAATTCTCATCTACAAGTACTATACAGACTATTTTTAAGTAATAGTATTGCATTTTTGTTGCTTTTCAAGTTTCTTCAGCTCAAAGTGAGCCCAACATACAAATTCTTAGCAGCATGTCCATGTGTTCACTGCAAACTAAACAACCCATGACAAAAATCACAACAACTCAGTGACTGAGAAACACTGGACAGTGTCTAATGGGAAAAGAAGGAGGGGGGGGGAAGCTTCAGAAAAAAGTTACAGAAACCCTTGGAAAAAAAATAGAAGGTTGTAGAACTACTCCTCCACCGTAGGACGTCAAGTGAGCAATGCAACTATTGGTGATGTGATGAGGGAAGGAGAGTTGAGCTCCCTAGTTTGCCTGGCAAGCCCAGCTCTCATGGGCACTCCTCAAGAATAAAGATGACATTTACTTTGTAGATGTATCAGAATAGCTAACTGAACAACATTTTTAAACCACAATATATTCTTGAATCCAGGACAGTCTAAATGCTAAGCTCTGGGTCCTCTACATGGTTCTGGAGTGCTACATGATCTCTGTGAAACCTTGGGAAATGATGACCCATTCCACTTCATGCACATATTAGGGCACGCTTTTTAAGACTGACAATATCCCTTGCCCTGTGATGAAAGAGGGTATTCATAGCACCCAGTTTTGCCATGAGTAGCCAGTTTTTAAACAGCTGTTCTCTCTAGGTTCTTGCCAATAGCCAGTGGAGAGAGAAAGAGATTTTTCCCAGAGGTGATTCAGACCATGTAAATCAGAGCTCTCTGGAGAGGCTGACAATAAGAAAAGTTTAGGTAATAGGTTGATCATATCCACTGTCTAAGGCTGGATGATGTGAACACTTCCTTAAATCTTTTCAGATTGATTCAGCTACTCATTATGAGCTATTGTACTTGAACAATTTGACGTTTAAAACTTGGTTTGGTTTGAAACATTTCCCTTTCCTCCTATCTGGACAAAAAGGTAGGATTTACTTCATATATTTAAATAGGATTCTTTTATAACCCAGAGGCAGCTGAAAGGATTCTGCTGAATCCAAATACTCTCTCAAATGTGGAAAGCTATGTTGTAAAGGTGAAAGTTATAAGAATTAATGAAAGTATAAAAACAGAACTTTATAACAGAAATTGATCTGAAACCTCCTGATGACCTCTCTGTAAAGCATTAGGTTGAAGCTCTTTTCAGATATACCTCTATTTAAACACATACTGAGTGTAAGCATCTTTGGGAGTTGAATTATTGGGTCTGACAAATTTGTAGGAGATTATAAGCATATGGATAAAGACAACCTGAGAATATGTAACTACTACAGCTAAGTGCATTCAGAAGTCTTTCTGCCAAGTATTATATTACAATCCCTTCACCTTTTCAATAACTTATTGTAAGAGGAAACAGTATTTCATCATCTGCAGTGTTCAGTATCTGAGAGAATTTGCTAAATTGCAACCTTAACATTCTAAATTCAGGATTGCACCATTCTTCTCAAGATCATTGCCACTAGCTTAGTTTTGTCTGTGCTATTTTCTGACCTTCTCACAGTGCCACAAGAAAGAGATCAAAAAAGGCTGATATTTGCTAGACCTGTGGAAGAATTAAGTTCTCCTCTATGTTATCCTATGTCACCAAGTTCAGTGACTTGACAATACTATTTTCCACATTTGAAGCCTCAGCAATAGACATGTTTTGTTATAGAGTTTTACCCAATGGAATAAATAAATAGTAAAAACGGTTCACAGTTGACCAAAATGTTTGGCCAGCTCTATACAGAAAGAGAACAGTGCAAACCCTCAGACTACAGTTTCAGAAGTAACTAATGATATACGGAGTATGTTCAGTGCACAACATGGGATGCCTTGAAAATGTCAAATTTTCAGAGACTCTTATTTTGCTGCTTTGTTGGATGCACCACAACTACACACCTAACATTATGAAGCATTTTTGATATCTTGTTCTACATAGCCCCACTCGAATAGGCTATCATGAGATTGCATCACATCCTACACCTTGAAGCTTAAGCAAGCACTCACTGCAAAGTATGGAGTGTTCCTGAAGCAAAACTTCACTCACCACTTTATCAGGAGAGACTGTGTCTCAGGGATCAGTATTGAAAAAATAGCACAGCTACTTTCTTTGCAAAATATAAGCTGCTTCATTAAGCATGGAGGTTTTAGTATTAATGACAGGTGATGAAATTCTCATGCACTAAGACAAAGTTATGAATTTATGTCACCCTCTGATGCTATAATTTGGAAAAATCTAATAAAATAATATGGCTTTCAGTCATCTAACTGTAAATAATTATTGATGATATGATCTCATTCAAAACTACTCGCTATATGAAATCTAGTGGTTATGCCCAGTAGTGTGGATAGATAGATAGATAAACAGATAGACAGATAGATAGATATAGTCACCTGATAGCTCTTAAATGTAAAGTGTGTTTGCATGTACATGTATACACAGAGAGA
Organism: Aramus guarauna; assembly: GCA_013400195.1. Taxonomy (NCBI): domain Eukaryota; kingdom Metazoa; phylum Chordata; class Aves; order Gruiformes; family Aramidae; genus Aramus; species Aramus guarauna. The sequence continues at coordinate 1,200,160 of VXBL01006920.1, read as the reverse complement.
TGAGAGAGAGGATGGGAAAAGTATGTCACATAGCCGTATCATTATAAAAAGGATGTGTTGTTATTTGGCTTGATCAGGTTATTTGTGTTTAACAGACTCAGATAGGCTAGTATTCTGCATTTATAGAAATCCTAGTAAGGTAGTGTAAAGTGACATTGAATAGGCCTGAAAGCCATCTACTCAGTTCATACTCTCATGGCAACACTTTATAAAATGTTGAGTTTCATCAGGTCCTGAATTGAAAAGATTGATTTGCTTGTCATGTTGAATAGAGTCTAAAAGAAGTTTAAGGAACAATTGACCCTGAGCAGAGCTGCAGCAAAGTCTTCTGGGCATCAAACAGACAGCAGCTCAAGATTTCCAAGATAACTCAAATTGTGTCAGTTATGAAAAACAGCAATATAGCTCACCATGGACTGAAAGACGCAAGCGGATTTTCATAATTAAGTCTAAAAGAAAAGCTTCTTTAAAAGCTGCATTTGCATAAATACAGTTAAATCTCCACTTGCATATGCTTGGCAGAAAAAAAAAATCAATACAGATTTGGTTCTGTATTATTTCCATTCTTATTTTCACTTTTAAATATGGTTCTTCAAACTTAATCTACACTGGGATTCTTGTTGAATGAAAGAGAAGAAAAAAACGAATCGGTGCTGGCATTTCAGGGTGGATGTGCACGGAGGATGTGCATCCTTGCCAGCACTCAATGATGCCAAGTGACACATCTCAGGTTGCAATGCTGGTGGGGTGGGGAGCAGGGGGTCCCTGAGGGATGCAGTTAGAGCCTACAATATGCAGCAGGATTAAGCTTCTGCTGTCCACTTGCAACTCTCTGCCCATGAACACCTGCAAATCACATGTCTAGGACAACTTCCTCCCAAAAATGAAGACTTTGGTTAAGTCAGTACCGAAACACAATAGGTGGTTTCTGCTCACCCCCTTTTCAGGCAGTTTCAAATTTTTTAATTCCTTGGGCATACGAGACCTCATCCTGTCTGCGCTAAATACACTTGTGTGTCATCCCAGACATTTCCAAAGTCTTTAGAAGCAATTCATGCCAGACAGAAAAAGCACAATTCCCAGATGCCCCCCAACCCCTGTGATGCATTTATTTCAAGGATCCTGGCTGGGGATCATTATATCCTAACAAGTGATAGTGCCATACCTGGATTGTGGAATCCTAACCTGGGCACAGAGCAGCTCTGCAGGGCTGTGACAGCCTCGTGTCCTCGAGCTGCTGTTCGCCGTGCCACATTGTCAACAGGGTCAGAGGGACCATATGTGAGATGCTGGACTGCAAAGTGTGCAGCCACTGGCATACTGAGCAGTAAGGTGCTGATAGACAGACTCGGTCCCCACCAACTGGAACAGGCGGGTAACCTGAGTGAATGACTGACAAAAACTTTAACATATGACATAGCAAGCAGCATCTGTTCAGGACAGGCCTAAGATAAGAACATGTGATTCTTTGCATGGGCCTATTTTGTAATCTTTTGTGTTTAGCACTGAAAAGGAAAAAATGAGAAAAAATACTGGGGGTACAACGTAATGGATGCAAAAATCTCACCTCTGAGTTGAGGCACTTAGTGAAAAATTGCAATTGGAGTTTTTGAACAATTAGACTGCGGTGAGCTGAAAAATATTTTTTCAGATAGAAATACACAGTGAAACTGAAATTTGAAAACAGCTATTTCTATGAAATTTTCATCAAGAGTAAAGTCAAATGAAAATCATATTGATAAAGCTGAAATGTTTATTTGTTTCAATAAATTCAGACGTTTAATCTGCCTCAAAAAAGTACCGATAAGACAATTCTTTGCTAAAATAAACACAAACTGGTGCACTTAGGTTCACTCATTACAAAACAGTTGCTATATAATCTGTGTATGTATATAAATATATATAAAAACAGTCATTATATACATATTCTGTTTAATTTTTATGTAGGTTATACAGTTACGTAAATCATGGGATTCTCTTTCATTTTAATAATTTCATAATCTGATATCATATCACCTTCTCAGAAGGAAGCGTGGTGTTTAGGTCTGATGGCGGAGGGAAACAGAGCAAGCCGAGGAGCAGTGCCAGAGCTATAAAAGGCTGTAGCTCCTGCGGGCCAGGCTCTGCCACGCGTGGGTGACTATGAAACGCCAACTGCAGCTGTTGGCTGACGTTGCAGTTGCCCATCACAGACCACCTAAAACACTTTAACTGCTCATTAAGTCCATTAAACTCCGGAGGTGAGGTGAGGGTTATATGTACCCGGCACCAGTGTAAACATAACCTGCAAGTCACATGCTTCTGTTTTCAGGCCATTATTTCAAATTTGGCTAATGAAGAACAAGTGCTTTTACATCAGCGCGCTCCAAGGTTGAGCTGCTCTATAGCGTGCAAACCCAATCACTTCAACTGGCCGTGTTCCCACTGGCAAGGCGAAAAGCTGGCCATTAAATTGCTATATAAAGTGATAGCGTGACCGTTGGCAATGTTCGAGTTAAGGTTGTGTTAGCAATAGCCTTTCCATTACAAACCCCCATTTTTCAGGGGGTTTTATGCCTTGAGATAAAATCCAATTGTAATTCTTCATTCGGTGCCTCAACTCGGCGGTGAGGTTTTTACATCCATCATGTTGCACCCTTGGTATTTTTTCTCACTGATTCATTTTCAGTACTAAACACAAAATATTACAAAATAGGTGTGTGTAAAGAATTGCAGCAAGCAGAACAAGTACTGCTTCTGCCATTTTTCTGAAAAAGAAAGGGGAAAGAGGCCTCAAACTCCCTGCCAGCAAAACTTCCCTTTTCACCTCAGGTTATCTACCGTGCATCAGGTATTCTAAGCTAAAAACACAGCAGAGACAAAATCTGTACCCTTGTGCAAAGTTACCTTCTGCATTGCCTTCACTTGTATTTTTACCTCAGGCTACCTGAAATACATAGTACCCTGAGGTAAAACACAGCTTTTGTGGTAATAAAGACAAGCCCTAACAAGGATCCCGATCCTGCCAACAGTTCCAGAAAGGTTTATTCTCAAAGAGGCATTAATAGCCCGATATCAGGAGCCATGCATGCAAAAAACATCATAGGCCTTGTCAGGATGAACGGATGTACTGTAATGTTTTTCCTTATGCCCAATTTTCGAGGCAGTTGAGGCCTCTCCACATGCAGAGCAGCCGCCTGTAAAAAGCTGGTTGGGGTGAGGGGGCCACCTGGAAAAGCACAATTTTGGGGTTTTTGTTTCAACTTAGATGACCCTTTATCTTGTCTGAGCAGGTGTTGTAATGTTCTTAGATGGTGGTTAGTTAGAAGTCAGTGCTGGAGTTGATAACTAAGATGTCTTTTGTATAAGAACAAGTAAACGGGGGAGGGGGGAGGGGAGGAGAAAAAAAAAAAGAAAGAAAAAAAGGTGAAAAGGGCTGCTGAGAGGAGAGAAAAATCTCTGTATCTCCCATTCTAGCCCCTGCCTGTCTCTGTCTGGATTAACTGCAGCACCCACAATGCTTCCAGGGCTGCCACACTTCAGCACGAAGCCAACAGGGCCAGATACAGTTGTAAAAGCCGCGCGGGTTTCCTTTGTCACCTTGCGTGACAGCTGAGTTAGTCAGTCTGCTGTGCCCCTAAAGAGAGTCCTCCGAACGCTTCTCCTCCTGCCTGCGCGGCGGGGCGAGGGTACGATGTGCGCGCCGTGCTCCTGATGCACGGCAGACTCAAATGTTTATGCAGGCAGGAGGGCAACAAAATCAGAGTCATCATTTCATCATTGTTGTGTCTGAAGTTCTATCCCTTTCAAGAGTTTATGGTTGGTCTATTCAAACCACTTTATCAAAGTTACAGAGAGAAGTCCTGGAGAAATTTTTTGTCTGCATTTTTAAATGAGAAAATGTGGTCAGTGAATATTTCCTGTAAGTGATATTTTAAATTTGACAACACTGAGGGGGGGTTTACTCCCATCAAAAAACCAAAATATCATATTTTGCTTTGGGTTGAAATAGCTCCAATAAAACCACTCCATTTCTGTTTTGAAGCTGAGGCTCGACATCTATACATCCAGTTTTACACAGCCAAGTTCTATGACAACATATATTCTGGTGTGGACCTCAGTTTCTCTTGTTAAAACCTTTTCATTTTCCACAAATAAATATTTCTGGAGCAAAGACTTAAAAGTCTGGCCCAATGAGTGTAAAGAAATTATTCAGAGAGAAACAAATCCAACAGACAAGAAAGAGATGGAATCTGTAGCCGAGAGGTTTGTGCTGAGAAGGAATTGAAAAGAAGAAAGCAGAGCCCTAGCAGATCAGTTCAACGGTTGTCTGCGCAGACTGTTGCTGAACTTTGACAGCGCAGTTAGCATTGCCCAGAAAAGAGAGACACCCTCAAGTCACTTATAAATTAAAGACTTGACCTTTCCAGCGTATATTCTTGTATACCGCACACACTGGTTGCCTTAAGTCCTCAAATGCTACGGCAGCTTGCTTTGCCGTTCTGAAAGCTGCTTTGCAGTGCTGCTTCCTGCTTTAATTATTTCAATTATTTTAGGGTAGCATCAGCAACATTCAAGACACGTTTAAATAAGACTTCTCATTGTGAACAGGACTAAGTGTTTAATGGGAATGCCATCAGCATGGCAAACAAATACTCTGACCTTGAAAATTTTCAAAGCCAATGGATACAAGACCGAATACAAATATTTATTTAAATGAAAATTTACTGCACTTGGCTTTATCATTCTGAGTTACCCACGTTTCAATTTTCCTAAATATGCTCAGAAACCGTGGTTTGTGACAGAAAGGAGAAGAGTGGATGTTGTTGCCATGGAAACAAAAACATTTTTCTTCTGCTCCAAAAATGTTGTCTATTAGAGATCAGTGAGGGAAAAAAATAACATGTGTATATAATTAATTTTACTCTCTGTCATGTTTCTCAGCTTTCAAAAGATTGTTTCTGTTAGGGTTTTCAGAAACATAGATACTTAAACACGGTAGGAATCTTTACAGGCGATGGGGTGCACCTTTGCTAATGAAGTGAAGCGAAGGTGCATTTCTCCTTGCTATCCCCATGCTTCAGTGGAAATTTTATTTCCTCACTTGCCGTTGTATTGGATAGGACTTTCAGACAGAAGCTAGATCTGCATTTTGTATTTGGGACTTAGAGCTATTGCTTCTCGATGTATTGCTGTTAACCAGCCAAATGAAAATGAGAGAAATTTTTTATGAGCAGATAGTTTGTTAAAATGTGGGTGATCATTGTTTATTCCCTGAAAGCTTTGCCAGCTTATCCTTTCTCAGACTGTGCTCCTTCCTTTGTTCTGCATACAGATGACCCTGGACTTTAATCTCGGTGGTAAAGCTCTAATTTTCTTCAAGACTGCTGTGAGTTCTGAGATTCAACAAAATTAGTGTTTTGCCATCAGTTTGGATGGAACTACAATCCCCCTCATATACCTCTACATGCAAAAAGCACTTAAGCACCATCTCCACTTAGATGCCATTTCAGTCAGCTTGATTTTTGTGCAAGAGAAGAATTAAAATGAATATTTTGTTTTTTAAATTAACAAATTCTTATGAAACTTTCTACTTTGTCCTCACATCCATGTAGAAGATGTACTTCATTGCTGATAGGGAAGCACACTGAAATATTCACGTATCTTCCACTGTTTCCATTCCCTCTATTTTGGAAGTAGTAGATACTTTGTGCTCTTCTTGTCTTTCAAGAGTAGATTGTAGTAATTATGTGATTACTTATTAGCTTTTTGTTGATTTGAGCTTATTTGGTGCAGTCAGTTGTTATTCTGCAACACATGCCCCATCATCTCTTTGATTTTTTCCTAATTAATTGAAGAGTCTGATCATCCACTTCCAACTAGTTTTTAAGTACCCTCAATTATTTTTTGTTGTTGAATTGATTTAGAGCTGAAACATGGCCCAACCAATTGCAAGACATAATACCACAAAACTGTATGAATTAACAAATATTAATGCATACTTAGCATCTATCCTAGATACCAATATTTATACACACACACAGAGGATGCTGCTACAGGCTGAAATCAGAAGAGAGCAATAATGCAGTTTATCCAAAGTCTGTATTTCTCTAGTAAATTCAAATCAGCATGAGGAATATATTGCATTCAGACTAACTGTCCAGCATCTTCTATGATAACAGGACTTTCTAGATGACCCTTATGTTAGCAGAGGTTGTGCTTCTAGCTAGTATTACTCAATTAACATTCAGTGTGAGGTATTTCCCCAAATGCTTTGACTGCTGCATCCACCTTAAAATAAAAATAATTAATAAATAAATAAATAAATAAATAAATAAAATAATAAAAAACCCCAACCTTTTAATTTCTCCTGTTTGTCATTCAAATGATAAGTTATAAATTTGCCAAGTCATGCAAACCACTACCAACTCACTTTCTGGGCACACAATAAATTTTCACAAGAAAAAAAGGTGTTTAGAAATATTTTAGAGCTGTTCAAACATTAAGTGGTGCTATTTTTCAGTATCTTTTGTCCATAAAGTTTAGCTACCTCATAGTATCAAAAATAGACCTGTCCAGACATCAGAAAATCAAAAACAAAAACAAAAAAAAGCTGAGAGGGGAGAAGGGGAGGGAAGAAATCCATGTGTGACCTTTGGTGGTTTTAAGACCTACTCAGAATATTGTGCCTTCATCAATGTTTAAAAGTTGGTCCTTCTTAAAATGTATTGAGCTCTCATTTTTATGTGGATGGGTATTACCACGCCAGAAATTCAGCCTCTCACTGAGAAAAAGGGTGATAATAAGAATGTGAAAACCATTCAGACAAGTAAAACCAATGCAAATGCAAACCTTTCACCAAGTCCTTGAAAGAGGTTGGCAATCTGAAGAAGTGTGAACACATGGGGCCTACATTTCCCGAAATAACAAGTGATGGCAGATGCTCACTGGCACTGACACATCAGGTAGCCATCACTCGGGAAGGACAGGTGCTTCCCAAAAACTGGGTGCTTTTAAAAAGGTTGAAAAAAAAGCATTCAAACATCGAGGTGCCCAGAAAGATTAATTTGTTTTGCAAATACAGATTTTGCCTCTTTCTCAAGTCTCTCATTCTTTCCTCTTTGCACGTGTCTTTTCTTCCTTGCTCTATCTGAAACCAGGAAAACAGGGGAAAACCACTATGGGACTGGAATATGGGTATATATACCCCTATTAATTGTGTACATCTGTATCAGTCAGCTGGCTTTTAGATGCCATTTTGATTACATATTTTCTTTTGTTGTTCTTGGTTAAGAATATTCAGGAGGTTTTTAGAATATACATTTACACATAGCAGAGACACCGTGAGTGGAAAACACAGTTTTGATTCTGCTCTATTTAAATGAGTCCGGGCCACATACCAAGAGGCTTCATTTTGGTCTGGTGAGAGAGACTGGAGTGACTTGAAGAGTAAACATGCTTTTCAATGGAGAAAGCCATAACTCTATTTCTAGTCCATATCTTTAAACATTGGATATCTTTATTTTTTGGCACCAGAAAGGCTAAAAGGGGGACCGTAGGAGTCCTGAGGGCTCTGGGTCGCTGGATGGGGATTAACAATGGCCGAGATCATCCTGGATGAGTGAAAGAGAAGATTTTGCATCATACTTTTTGCAGCTTTTGCCTTGCTCTATACTTTCCAGCAGCAGAGAGTGGCTCTTATGCAGACAGTTCATTGAAAAGCCTATGATGATTTACCTCAACTGTCTTAGTCTCCAGAGATTCAAACTGTAAATTAGCTAGAAAGTACGATGCAACTAAGGTATCAAGACCTTGTGTGGGCCTGCGTGGGAAGGCACATTAAAGAAGCTGGGTGTCACATTGCAGAAAGGGTTCTTTGACATTTCCATACTCTAAAAAGGTGTATCACCGAGTCATCTGGAGCAGCCTTTGGCCATTTTGAGCCTGCTAGCACCAGGGGGTGCTCAGGGTGGTTCCCTGGGCTGGGTGCCCAGGACTGGACTGATGCATCAACATGGTGCCTGACACAGACGGGGCTCTCAGCCAGGGCAGTAACAACCACCAAAGGGGTTGCTGTCACCGGAGCTCAGCTCTAATTCACAGAAATTTAACTTTTGGGGCATTATTTAGTTTTCATAGAAACACTTTGCATAGGAATGTCTAGGATCTCGGGTTGACCGCCTCCTAGCCATGACCACGCTGGCTGCAGGGAAGCTGTGAAAGCAGGGAAAGCTTCTCACTGGGCAAGCTGGTGATGTTAGCCACATGCATGCTCTGCTTCTATGTACAGTTTAAGCACTTTCTAATCTTACTGCAGTGAAGAGCAGGGATTGCATGTGGTTTTATTCACAGTGACAATGTTATCAGTCTATGGGAATGCACTGAAGACTGAAAACTACAATAGACTGTAGAGATTTCTGAGCTAACTTTAAACAAGCTGCTTGGGTATCAGAAGCAGCCTGGTGTGGCAGCCCAGAGCTCAGTGCAGCCTAATTTAATCTATTTAATTGTGTGTAGCTGGCATGGAAAGCAAAGCTAGATTTTATCAGATATATCTAAATGCTTCTTAATAACCTGTGCTTTCATCAGTGTTTTCTCTACGCCTTGTTCTTTGTGAGTAGTACTTAGCAGTTTATGGTCCTTCAGAGAGAGGGCTGACTGCAGCTGTGAAGTAATCATAGAGAGCAGTGACTCAGAGTTCTTCGTTTTCAGATATTCAGGCCCAAATGCCACACATTCATGACAGAAGTGACTTATACTCAGGTACTACATGATGGCAAAAATCAGTCTAATTGTCACACCTTAAAGAGTAAAAGGAAAATTGTCCAATGGCCCCCAACATCTCAAGATGCTAAAGACACGCAAGACTGACTGGCTTGAGGTAGTTACGTCTGTACCTGTTCCACGAGGACTGTGCCAGTACTGCTCCCACAGCGCGGGCTCTGGAGCATCGCTACGTGTAGCAGACTCTGCACCCTACCAACAGCTGTGCACCTGGGTGCCTATAGCCAGCCTGCTGTGTGTCTAATGAAGTCATCACCCGCCAGAAACACAGCGCCCTGCACCTTTCCAAGGGCTCGTTTCAGGCTGTGGGCACAGGTTCCCAGCGGGCACCAGAGAGGAGCCGAGGTCAGAGAGGAGCCACCGGCACACTGGGAAGAATTTCTTCAGAGGAAGCAGAAGCTTCATTGTGTTTTCTACATGAGCATGCCTGGTGTCAAAAGAAGGCTTTATACCATCCCCTACTCCCATCAGCACGAACTTACCTTTGCCAGCCTCCATCTTCTGTCATTGAAGACAATAGGGGCATATATCTGGAACCGGCCTGCCCAGAAATTAAAGCGCAAGTAAAATACACCAAAGAGAGAACGGGTCAGGAGAGGATCTCCTCTGCAGACATCCCCTGCTCAGTGCTCTCTGGAAAGAAGTGTCAGGTATTTTGCAGGAGATGGAACAAATCTGGAAGAACTCATGGGGCTAATTTCTAAGTTGTTGGTCCAAGCACAGGAAAGAAAATGGTAATTGTAATCAAAAAGAGAAAAAAACATCAAAAGAAAATAGAAAATTCTTAAATATATGTGTTAGCCAAAGAAAATATGTGACCATGCACTGTGGACAATGGAACATGTGAACAGCCATAAAAAAAAAATCCAGTTTTCATGGGACCTATTGGAGATGAGGCTATAATGGCAATAGCTGTGTTATACCCTCTCTAGGCACATTTGGAAACAAATGTGGGGAAACACTGAAACATGCAAAAACCAGCATAAAGCTTTCCTAACCTCCTTTCTAGTTCCTGCATTTAATCATGTTATTACAAGTCCTCTTTCCTGCTAATAGGCAACTTGATCTAGACACAGAAATCCCGCTGACATTAGGGTAGGACACGGCCAGTCATTTGCTACTGCAAATTGCAGAGTGCTAATGGTTGAATATACCGTGTTATTCCATCTGTAATTACTATATAATTTGCAGCATTACAAGAAGATTGTAGTGTAGAAGACAGAAATTAGTGTCTCGTGGCTATTCCGTAATAACATGGAATTTACTGTGTAGATTCTTGGTCAAATTTTAGCCTATAATTATACAGCATTTTACGTAGTAGCTTGTCTGCACCCAGTAACATAAAGAAGAAACCGATAGCAAAGACTGATACAGGTATATTTGAAGCACAGGTTTCTCAAAAAGCTCTTCTCTAATGCTTTCTGGTAAATTTCTAATACTTTTGAAACTATTTGTTACATTTTGCATATTTTAAAAATAATCACATACTGTCTGAAGATTTAGAGGGGATTGACCTAGATAGGCCTCAGCATCTTTCTGTTCTAAAGTTTCTTAAAAGGATAATAGTGCTATTCTGAGAGCCGGAAAATGTATCGGTCTCATAGCCTGTGAAGAAAAATGCCTAAACTAAGTATCTTGTCTACTTTTATTTCCTTGTTTTCTCAATACATCTTATCAGGAAGACTGCTTCAAAACAGGCATTGTAAATTCTGTGGATGCCAGAATAAAATACTCCGGGTCCAGAGTTCACCCTCAGAAGATGAAAGAGCCCAGAGAATGGAGAGTCCACGCTGCGTTTTCGATAGGCACCTCGGGAACAAAAGCAGCTCTGTTCTGAAATGTGCCAACCCTGCCCATGCACCGCGGATTTATGGGTTTGTTTGCACAGTGAAATTTACTGATCATGAATATCTGAAGCCCTCAGCTCGCCTTAAGGCACTGAACGGACCCAAGTGCCACCAAGGCAGCACAAAATTGCCAGGGAGGGCACGGGCATCCAGAGAGGATGGAGGAGAGGTGGTGAAATGAAAGAAAATAATCCTGTAGGGATCAACTGTGAGATGGCAAATGGCAAGGGACTGGTCTTCATCCTGCACTGAATTTAATGGTATCACTTCCACTGGTTTCTTCCTCCAGTACGGGTGGGACCTTGGGCTCAGAAATGATACCCAAACCTCCCAGAGGACAGATGACATCTCTATACACCTCAGACTGCAGATGATGGAATTTGCTGCAGCCACAGCAGCAACCTCTACTATTAAGTTGCAATTATTTTATCAGTAAAAGGGAGAGTTGAGTATAAATAATAAGCTGGGATTTGTGGTAGAAATCAAAAGACTTTCATGTGGTTTATAACCACAGTTAAAATGTTACAGTCCCTCCATAAACTTTTGCAAAGCTTTGTCTTAAAAAAAGGGTTTGTAAAAAAAAATTCTTACTATAATTTTAGAACGATGTAAAATAGTATTGATCTGCTATAAAGCACTCTCCCAGTAGATCACAATGCATCTTGAGAAGGGGATGAGTATCACTGTTCCCACTTTAAAGAAACAGTCTAGTATTTTCCCCCATATAGAAAGCTTAGAGAGAGAGAGAAACAGAGAAATAAACTGCTGAATGGTTGTTTTCCATTCCATTTTACTCAAAGATATTAAAATCGGGTGAAACGAGACAGGGTTTTCCTCTCCATTTTCTCCACCTCAAAGAAAAAAAGAGATATAGCCCAGCACTGAATTTGTCTCCCGACCCAGCCTGGTTGTCCGAAGCAAGGCGAACACAATAAGGAAGGATTACTGGACATGTGCTTCAGTCTCATGCTTTCCCTTAATTGCCTATTAGTGGTTTCTGTGTGCCCAGCAGACTGGATTCAGATTCTCATGTTTTTTAAAGCATACTTCTCCCCCATTTGGGAGCTCAGAGCTGAGGTGGTACCTCCCAGAGAGGCAGGTACAGAGCCTCACAGAGCTGTACACGGACTTTTTGCCATATCAGGCCATAAGGGGTAGACAAAAGTGAACAATAGAGCTCCTGCCTTCCATTCCAGATCCTTTGCAGGCGAGAGGGGTGACTGAGTGAGCTGTTTCTTTGCTGATCCCAGCCAGATCCCCTGTTGTATCACATGCACTGTGGTATCTGTCCGGTATTTGGGGGTGTTGCCATGGTCAAAGGAAAGTGCAGGATGCCTCAGCTCCCAGGTACCTGCAGCTGTGCTGAGGTTTCAGAATAACTGTAGCTTTTCCTCATATGCATCTGTAAACAGCTGAATTTACCTTCCCAAAGTGATGGTGGGAAAAATATGATCTAACTGAATCTTTGGTCAAGACATGTCTCTTCTTACAGCAGTAGGGATTTTTTGTCTCTAATGTCTCTAAACTCCTCAGCTACTCAGACAAGATACTAAAGGCCAAGTGTTCAGTTCTGTAGCTGACACAAAATTATCTAGAAATTTTATGTCATTTGCCTCATGAAAAGGATATAGCTGTGATTAGTTACCAGAGTCCTCTTAGAAATACGCTGCATCACACTGATGCAGGAAATCTGTATGAAAATCATGAAAACAACATGATCTGGAAAGTTTTCAGCTGCTTTTAGGTTTAATTTGTTTTTCAAATATGCATATGAGTGTTTTAGAGTGTAAATGAATAAGGAAGCTCTGTGGATGTTTCATGCCAGTGAAACAGAGAGCAACAATACAGTCTTTGCTCCGGCAGGGAGGTGATCCATCCTATTGCCTCATCTGGCATGACATCCATCCCAACGCACGCAGTCACAGCCGCATACACCAGCAGGGGAAGATTGGGTCCTGCTCATGCACGGTATGCATGTCCTACCTCACCCTTGGGCTCTAGCTTCCAGTGAAATACAGATGAGGTTCAGGAGACATTTCTTTCTGGGGACTAATTTCTATACAGTATGCACACAACTGCACCTCACATGCCCTCCCAACTCTGTCTGATCCTGGTCACAAAATTTCCCACTCTCCTTACACCAAAGCTCAGAGTGCACAATATATCTTTGGAAAATCACACCACAGAAACACCATTCTGGCATGCTGCAACACAGCCCTCTGATTGCTTACCTACAACTGAAACCAACAAAAATATTAATAACTATAACTATAATATCAATATCAATAACAAATCTTAAAGTCCAAAGGGCTGCATGACCAAAGCCCAAATGCTAGGTGGCATTGAGATGACCCATTCATTGTAGAGAAGAATAGTTTCGACCACTGTGGACATGAGCCCTTCAGTATGACTTGCCACTAGGGTGGAAGCCATCAGCACAACCACAGATTCTAGGTACGTATGACCACAGTCTGCACTTGATGTCCCTCTAATCCTTTCCATGAATAAGCACCATCTCAGAGAGAGGGACTAGCCTGACACTGGATGTAATCTCAATCTAAAAGTTGTTCAGCTCCACAGGAGGTGGAACAATGCCATATTACTTACTCCCCTATATACAGACTTTCTGATATCCTTTCCCATGGGAAATTCAGCCATTACAGTTCAGACCCGGTCACAGTTTGGTTTTGGAATGAAAAGAAGGGCACTATGTCCTCAAGACAAGTTTATGGCAACGCCATGAAGGGAAGGATTGGGGAAAGGAAGGGCAGCTGTTTCTTCAGGGACAGCCGCACAGCCAGCAGCTGGGTTTTCACGCGGTGCAACCCTTGCGGTGCAGCTCTGTAGCTACAGTATTTGACAGGGAGAGCAGAAAGGAGTTCTTCAGACAGACCAAATACGCAAAAATACATGCCACGTGTGCAAATAAATATGAAACTGGCTGAAGGCCCAAAGGAATAACCTGAGGTCAAATTAGCAAAATTTTGAAGGTCATTTAATTTCATTAACTCATATGCAGCAGCTTCAAGTAATTTTTAAGCGTGTTTTGCCTATAAAATGTATGTTTTCATTAAACGCATCATTACTTTTATGGCCTCTGCAATCAATCTCCCTTTTCCTCCTTTTTAAACATGAGAAACCAATCAGACATAGACACAAACATTTATATTGATGAGTTTCTTTCTAAGTGTGTGTGATAGCTTAGAGGCAAGAGAATGAGCTATCATTTCATGACATAAGATAAAAGAGATGGTTTTAACTACCAGAGGAGAAATACACTTCAGAAAACAAAGCCTGACACTGGAGATGGGTAAAACATCCATGGATGATGGGAGGATACAAAACTATTTTTCTTATTCATGTATTTCTTTTTCTTTAGTAGGTATTTCTCACTCAGTACAGAACTCAGTACCTACAAATAATTCTCTTTTTCTATAGTATTTACACAAAATACGTAGCCCTGTATACAATGCACAGGCCTGACATTTCAATTCTTCTCTTCTGTTTCTACCCAAAACCTTGAAACACACCATCATTTTATCTCCAACCGTGTCATCACCATTTCATCAAACTTCTTCAATCAGTGCCAGCAGTGACCCATTCTGAGGACTTTTTTCAAAGAAATACAATCAGGAAAGTGCTCAGTATCAATATAAGATGCCATTTTCCCCTAACCTAACTCTGTGAAACAGAGAAATAATTTTTGGTCAACCTTTCAAAAAATTCAATCTGTGAGACACAAGCAGTAGGGAAATTTTCCACAGAATAAGAAAACTATTTCCTATTCAGACCTGTAGCATACCCTACATTATCAGAGAGAACAGATGGTTGGAATATTCTGAGAAACGGAGAAAAAGGTAGAAACTGTAGGTTCAAGGGAAGCTCTGAAGAATACAGTGCAGCAACAGCTCAGGGTCTCTCATGTCCAGCAGAATTTATTAGCAGCAACCCAGTTCCAGCTGATTTCTTCTTCTTACGCTGACAGCCTCTGTAGTTTATCTATCTAAAGTGTTCCCAGAGTTGTGAGGTAAGGGAATGATTCAGCAGCCCGTGTACTATCCTGGCCAAGCTTGCTCGGCTCACGCAGCCGCCGGCTCGCATCGGGAGCCCACCGGTGGCCCGTACCCGTGGCCCCGGCACAACGACCCCCGCTCTGCTCCCCAGCCAGCCCTGTACGCAGCACCCCCACGTTCGTGCAGCATCGCGCCTGACTTTAAAATACACCCCCCCTCCCAGGCTACAGCTGTCTCCGCACACAGCTAGCCAGCATGTTGTCCCATGTGTGAGACAGTAAATCCACAAATCAAATACAGCCTGTATGGATAATTGTGTTGACTGTATTTGTAACGAAAAGTGGTAATCGGCAGCTTGTAATGTAAATATTTAATAAAAACTGCAGCCAATTAAAAAAAAACTATGCCAAGTACAATTACATCAGGATAGTGCATACATATACAATTTCTTGCCAAAGAAGAAACATTAACTTTACCATTACTGACCTGTGTAGAAGCTAAACAGAAGTAACTGCCTCTTAATATATGTTTGCAGTGTCTGACACAGTGAGACTCTGCTCTCAACATTATAAATAACAATAATTAAATGAATGGCTGAAATCACAGCCCCCACCACTGCATTCCTTTTTCCCCTTTTCTCATCCCTGTGCTAAAAACCGTATTCCTCACCTCAAGCTTAGAAATAAATTATTCAGAACTATTTTATCACAAATAAACACTATCTCATTGTGTACAGTGGAAATATTTGCTCATGCATTTTTGTCTAGACACCCCATACTTCAGGAATTCAGTGTTCCTTCTGGCCTTTGAGTGACTCATTAAACAGCAGATCTATACAGCACAAGCAACCAAAGGGAGGCAATGAAATTAATTAGCCAGTCCTGTGGTTCTAGAAAGCTCAAATAGTAATTAAAGCAGACAGCTCTGCAGAATAAATAATTTTTAAAAGAGTAAATTAGCAAATGCATTCCTGCTGGTTTGGAAAGTAAATGCACTGGTTAGTGCAGCGGGGAACGCTTGGCCTGGATTGTTCCCTCTCCCTAGAGGAGAAGAAGGGAGGGGAGACTTAGACCATTTGTGACCCACCACAGTTGTCCACTGGGCCCAAAAAAGCTCTAAAGTCCCAGGCTCCAGCTCCTGGGAATAGTGGACTGGGGTCAAGGGGAGGACCTGAGAGCTTTTCACACCTCAGCCAGACATCGAGCCCCCTGAATCCAAGCTTCTCCTTCCCGTCAGCTTGCTCAGTCTTTGTGGGTTTTTCAATGGAATAAGGAAAACTCTGTTGAATTTGCTTACAATGGACACTTTTCTGCTTCCACAACCTGTAAAATATCAAAATGCTTTTTCTTTTATGTAATGTATTCAGAATAGAGTGCTTGAATCTTTAAAATTACAGCTCCCAACTTTCTCAATGCAGGACTGCTACTTTTTGCCTGAAAAGGAATCAGGAACATGGAGGTACTTGCTGAATTATAGAGAGAGAGAGAGAAAGAGAAAGAGAGAAGCACCTACAGACTTACTCATTTTGCAATAGCATCTTGCAATACACAGTTGGAAGTCGAAAGATTATTCGAAACACCAAAATCATGCCTGTGGCCATTTCCAGTCCATCAGGGCATCACAACCAATCAAAGGTTTAGGCTGACATTTTAGTAGTATACAAGAAATGAGAGAGGGATGAGAAAAGGTCTTGAAAAAAAGACAAGCGACTCATGTTTGAGAGAAAAGAGGTGGCAGATGAAGAACCCAAAGATACAGTTGATTTCAAATTAAGAGTAGAGAAATTATCTTTGCAGCAACTCTGTGAATGGATGTGAGCAGGACAAAAGGCAGGTGTCAAAGGAGGAGACTCCAGGATTAAAGAGGTGAGGAGAACCCGCACTGCCCAGGTATACGCATGAATGGGTAGGAAAGTCTTTCTGTCTCAGAGGCTTTGTATGGAACAAATCTGTAAGCTGTAAACATTACCTGAGATAAGAACTTACAGGAAAATCTCAGCAGGTTACAAGAAAAAATGAGTGGCGCTTCTGTTCAGCAAAATCCCGCAAAGGGAGGGACAGCGCGTGAGGAAATATTCTGTCTGCACACACAACCCGTGTGTGACCTTCGCACGGTCACGGCCACCGACACGAGCTGGGTTTGTCTCCTCTGCCGCTTCCCACTCACAAGCCACTTGTGCCCAGATGGAGAGCGTTGTGTGGCGCTTGGTACCACCCGTGTCAGATTTAGCAACGGCTTCTTTAATAAACGGGGAAGACGCGAGCTGAAACTGATTAATGTGAGTACACGTAAGCAGTGTTTAACTAAGTTACAAATAAGCTACAAATTAAGAAATCACCCCACCTGTGCTATGAAAGTTTAAATCTTTCAGGTAACTTTTACATATAATCAAATGCAGCGCATCTTAAAGCAGAATTTTCTTTGTGTGAACAGAGCCCTAGTTGATATAAATGTCCGCAGACGATATTTAAATGGTCTCTCTGCAAAGCCAAGTACGATATCAGAATATGGACTTGCGCTAATGCAGCTGCCCTGTGAGGTGAGCGAGTTTGAAAGTCAGCTTAGCATCAAGAGATAGTTGAAAGAACTAACATTCCTGCTTCAAAAAAAAATATTCCTTGCTGAATTCATGTGTCTAATAATTTATATAGTTTAATTGAGCTGATCTTTTTTTGCTGCAAACAAGCTTCGAGTCTTTGTGACAATCTGCTTGAGAAATTAATACGGATTGGAGTTTCCATGACAAATTTTAGCCTTTCACTTTCTGCCATTTCAGCTCAAGGGTGCCTGGAAGATGTTGTGAGCACACTACTTTTAATTACAGGAAGGTTATTATGTTATTCTCTTGCAGAACCCTTTTTCTTCAAACTAGAAAAGAAAGCAGGAAAACTTTTGCAGGTAAAATGAATTCCTGTTTACTTGAAAATAGGAACTACAGCAGGAACCAGTATATAGTCTAAGTTATAGCAGTAACCAAACAGGAGAGCTAGAATACTTAACAGACATTTGATTTTGCAGCTTTTACTGCGTTAGCCATCAGCAACCAGAATCAGCTTGTATTTGGGAATCTACATAAATGTGAAGAATCATAACCTTCTGCTACTGTTAATACAGTGAACCATCAACTGCAAGAAGATTTTATAATAAAATTTTATTCAGGGTTTTCTTCTCCTTAACAAATCTGTGAGAAGAAAATTTTGATTTTATTTCAACATTCCTCTTTTAATTCCATGGAAATATGTGCTATACAGACCAGTGAAAAATTTTGTCTAAAGGCAATCCATGCCATGCTTTTAGGGCAACCAAAGGAATAAAAACAGCACATATGCACACACTTCTAAGTTAGTATAAACTACTAAACGGAAAGTCTGCATGTTACCAGGGCCAGCTCAAAACCATATTTCAAAATCTATGAATTTGGTCTAACTCTACAATTTCTTATTAGGGAAGGGACTCTAATTTTGGCACAATAATTTTTGCCTGCAATGCCTGTCATACGAGCTTCTGCAAAAGCAGCCGCCAAACCGTTCTGTGGGAGGAAGGCACTCATCCTCATCCCCAGCAGCACCCAGAAGCCTCAGCATCAGCTGCATCAGCTTTCCATGGCACACACTGCACAATCTTCATTAAGCCATCTTAAAGAATAGCTTTCCAACTATTAAAATATTCAGTGGAGGAAGAGAGAGTGAACGCTCTGAAACTTCACCCTGGGAGCACATAATTTCATCCTTAGTGCATAAGAAAAAAGGTTGGAGATCTTAGGCTGGCCTCAACAGCAAAGTAGCCTCCCCATAACCACCTGTGTCCAGGTGAAGGGGACCAGTCAAATGTTAATGTGAAGTTATGTTCCCACCTGGCCTCTGAAAGGCAAACGATTGCATTTGCCTGGTCTCGGAATTAATTGCTGCAAGTTAATGTTCATTGGTGTTTAAAAAACAATGGGAATTCATGTATAAGGATTAATTACAAGGACTATTTCTAGGTCTTTACAGCATTCTTTTGGTGACCCAAAGGAAGCCAAGGGCATTTGTAAGCTCTCACATTGACTTGGATGATGTATCACTGTCTCTGAGGCAGATAGAGCTCTTAACAGGTCACAAGCTGCCAGAGAAGCATTATCTCCAGTCTTGTTCCTCTTAACAGTGCACAACTCTGTGTACGAGATCAAAAAGAGCTACCTGATTTTCTGGGAAGAATTAGCTGGTCATGTAGCCCCTGGGGATAGTTCAGAGATGAGATGGAAACATCTCATGACCTTGGAGAAACAATCAATACAGTCTTGGTGCCAGCCAGCAATCTCCCTGGCTTCCTCAACTCTATTTCTAGTATACTAATGGTGCGGTTTTGATAGACTGTTTATCAAAAGTGTTACAAGCAGGAGAACCCAGGGCAGTAAGTAGGGCAGAACAGCAACTTCCAAGCAGATACTCCTACAGCTCATCCATGGCCTGCAGTGTTGCTTTAACACAAAATTATTCTTTGATAATAGCTAAAAATAACATTCAGGAAAACAAAGGATCTTCTCAAAATCCAGATCCCATTTCTCTATCGCTAGCTACAAAAGCATGACACTGTAAAGACTGAAGTCACCTCTGTGCCCAGCTTACACCAAGAGGGTGCCTACAGCTACAACCACTCGGGCGTACAGTCTATTGCTATCCGCATGTCCATCCTTAGCACCCCCAATGGACAGCACAGCAGAAAGACTCATATTCTCAAGTATAGGAGACATTTTCCACCCAGACCTTGCCTGTGACCACAGAAGAATGGATACCTGAAATGAACGGAGGACTCCTGAATCTCCCTATTTCTCCGTAATACTCTGAATGCTCTAAAACACATGTGTGCATAAGATCTGCTAAACAAAATATCTCAGGCACCTGAGAAATTAGAACTTTTTTGTGCTCTCTAAAAGCTCAGCAGACACTTATGCAAGGAAAAGCTTGTCACAAATCAAGTGTTTCCGGAACAAATCTAAACCTAATTGGAACAAACTGCACAGTGTCACGGTGACACCAGAAATTTCCCCTAAGCAAGCCACAAACACCCAAAGTGTCTGACGCAGGTGACAGCATCTCTACAATTTACACTCAGCCATAACAAAATTTAGCCAAGAGCTCATCTTCCTGCTTCAGCTGTTGATAATCAAAAAGGAGAATTTTGGAGGTCAGTTAAGGACAAGAAAATACTATATGAATCCACCTTTTTATTCTCCACTGTCTGTGGAGAAGCTGGTGAGCCACTGCAAAGCAAGAGGAACAAAAAACCATTTCTGAGCATTTTTCTGGAGCATTGTTCTGGTTTTAAGTGCTTCTGTCAAAGCACAAAAATTTGTGAGAAGGCCAGTCAAACATTTTATTGTTCACAGTGGAAGCCAAACTCCTACTAAAACTTGCAAGGTGCAAATGGAGTTTACAAAACACATTAGTAGAGCTATCCAAGCCCTAATATCTGATTTTAAATGTGTGAATATTAACTTACAATCAAATTAACTTCTGCTAAAAACCAGCTAAAAGCCAAGCACAGAGGCAGAGCTGTTCCTCCTGCTGTGATCCCAGGCTCCTACCCCAGGTCCTGATTCAGCTAAGTGCCTGCATGCAGGCAAAAACCCAGCGCACCCAGCTGGAGCCGTCAGCTGACTTCCCAGGCTGTGATTCACTGTCCTGCTTGTATGACCCGCTATATGCCTGACCACAGGCTAAAGAAGAAATTTCTATTAGCCTACATGAAGCAAGCCAGCTGAAGACGTCGCTCTCTGTTGTACTTCTTAAGCGAAGCTGGTAGCAAAATAAGTGAGAAGAAAAATACTGAAGACTTAAGAAANTAAAAAAAAAGCAGCACATGTTTTCATCTCAGACCCTTGCAAGCTTCCTAGAGAAACTGTACTACAGGTGTGACTATCTGCTCAGCCAGCTCCCTGCACAATAGGATAAATCCCTTGATCCAGTGGTGATGTGGGAAGGGGTCGATCTTGCATCCTGCAAGCCTTTAATACCCACTTCACAACCCCTGAGGTGCGGTGCCAGGGACAGACCAATCCTGAACACATCAGGGCAGGAAGAGAAGAGCTACAAGTGTGCGGGAATAAGGGCAGTAGTGCTCTGTGGTGACGGAGCAAGAGAGGCTGCCCTACGTGGCTGGATCAGGGACTGGCTGGTGCAAAGGAGAAGCCTCACTTGTAGCTTAATATTAAGGCAAAGGTAACACGCCTCTCGTGTCGACATAGAAAAGGAACTACCCAACAATATAAGCAGAGATAAAAATGAAATGCATATGCAACATAAGCATGTCATTAACCGTGGTGGAGAGAGGTTGCTTTTGTTCGCATTCATGCTACTACTGCAAAAATGGGGAATTGCTTTCTTCTCAGCACTCCTTTGAAGAAAGAGAGGATATATGTGCACAGTAGTTCATGAGCTTGGTAAAACCATTTTTAAAAGCATACCAAGAAGAAACAAAGTTTCTCCACGTAAGAATCACCGAAAGAAAAACAAATTTTGTTGACATTCTGTAAGTATTTCTAGCAATAGTAATGTAGTGTGGATGCAAATTATTGTAACTATATAAATTGATATTGTCTCCAAAACCTTTCAAAAATCTGCCAGTGATCCAGCAGATGATCCAATGAGCCTGTAAATGTTAGAGTTGCAAATTAATTTTGACCATAGCCAGAAAAATTTGATTAAAAAATAAAACAACCAAGCCAACCAGTAATTCCTCCAATCTAGGAAGCTGCTGTAAAGTGTTTGGAAAGACTTAAAAAAAGAAGGAATGGGCTTGCATCAGGGACAGACAGACTCGAACTAAATCCTCTCAGTTCTGGGGTCTGTGAGAATGTTTCCTCTACCGGTTACATTCAATTCTCGATTGGCAGCCCCGTTCTGCTCAAATCTCCCATTTCTGCCTGATCTTCTGGCATCTTCTGATACCACTTGTTCCACATTTTCGCTCATTTTCCCCTAAACTCATGCCCTGTTTGTTTTCCTTCTCTCTCCTAAACTCTGCATTCCAGCTGTATTCTCTCTCCTTTCCCTCTTCTTCCCCCAGGGCAGCAGTGGGAGCACAGAAGAGCACAGGCGCATCCCTGACTTCATCGCCCAGCCAGCGTACGCGTCACCGCAGCATTTCCAGGCTTCCAAGAGAAACAGTTTCAGGGAAGGTCTTGCTCACTTCTTCCCAGGCGTTGGTCGTGCCACTGTTAGCAGTAGGAGAGGGTGGGCTATGCACAATCTTTGGAAAATTTTAGCTTATAAAATGAACAACCTACCTTTTTCTTTTTATTATTACTATTGGGGGAAGGGAGGGGTTGTTCAGATTTAGAATTTTGTTTTCAAAGGATTAACAAAAAAATATTTCATGTCATAGGGTACATACAGTCTTTCTCCTCATCTTCATCTAATGTCATGGTCCTAAATGCTGAAATATACAGAATTTTCAAATAGTGTTTTTTGTAGAATGGACAGAATAGCATATTTCCCTAATTTCATATTCTGAAAGAGGTGAATTGTTTTAGCTGAGGCTCTCTAGAAATAAATTTAAAAAAAAAAAAAGGTGATATGAATAGCCATCATGAAAAGATTTAGCCCAAGTGCCTGTGATGAGGTCTAAGCTATTCAGATCAGTATCTTCTAGTGGTATGTATTGAACACAGTGAAGAGCTCATCTCACCACCTGCTCTGTCTGTAATAAATAGAAAGAGATATGAAAAACAGCAGGAGAGAAGCTAAAAGTCTATTTGCAAATAATAAGGCTCATTAGCCAGTTTAATTTCATAAAGACAGTTCAGTAATTTCAACTTTAAATGCTGCCATCTTGGCCAGATAGGGCAATGTTAGAGGTGTTTGTGCATTTGGAGAAAACTAAAGGAACTTTGAGGACACTATAATGTACTTTTTATAATTAATACACATTTTACAAGCATATGCACAGCTTTTCACAAGACCTTTAAGCGCTGGGGTTTTTATCTGGCACTGTTCAGAGAATGGCAGGAAGCTGATAAAATGCTCAGTGGAATTTGCCATTCATTTATCTGTCCTTCTGTGGCCTTCAGAATTTACAATTTTTATTTTTGGGGTGCTTTCAACAGTATAATTATATATGAAAAGGCTTCCCATACCACACAAGCTCGCATTATGGCGTATTAGAATTAAATGAGAGGAAAAAACTTTTCATTATTCGGTTTTCATTGTTATTCATTCATGCATTCATGTAACAATACTGACTCAGACTTCTGTGTGTGTACTCTTAAGCTTTAACAAACAGTTTATCTCTTAATGCTTCACCCACTAGCCCATGCTAATTAAAATGGAAGAATAGTCCTTATTCCTGTTATTCTAAATAGCAATTGATGAACTTCAAAGGTTCTGATTTTTATCAGAGCCCTTGCCAAACTTTCACATGCACTTTTAAAAGCTTGTACTCTCTGCACAAGCCTGGAAAAGCAGCTTAGTCTTAATATGAAGCCTTTTATATTTGGAAAGGAATTGTCCCAGTTTGTTGTGTAAGATCATACACATTCTGTAAGCGAACTACAGGGCAACCGATTCTGCGCAAGTGTTAAGAACTGAAAATTATACCTTATTGTGTCAAAGTAAAACCCATTATAAGGCCACGTGGTATAGACCCATATGTGATATCATCTAGATGACGTGCAGAATCAATATTTTACAAGCTTATTCATACAGCCTGTGAGCACCAGTAACTGGAACAGTCTCATCCTAGTGTTCTCTATATCTAACCTGAGGACTAGAAAACAACTCTGAAGACCTTTGAACAAAACAGGACTTGTCTCTGATTTTGAACCAAAACAGAAAAGCATAGAAATTAAGGCTGGAAATTACTGAACTGTTTTAGCTGTTTAATGAACTGTTTCAGCTGTTTAAAATTATGATAAAATTTTGGAGGGTTATTTTTACCTTATATATATATATATATAACCTGTATGTATTTACACTCATGCTGTTATTTAGGCATCTAACTTTCTTAGTTCATTTGCAGGCTATGGCTTTGAGAAGGCCAAAATTCACATCTCAATTCCTGTAATACACATACAGGTCCAGGCTTCTCAGTTAATGTCCACCTAATAAAAACATATATAGAAAGAAAAAGCACCCAAAAAAAAAGTTTTTTGCCAAAAATATTATGGAATGAGGCGGAAAAGATTTTTAGAGGATTGAACATTTTTCAGCAAAGCAATCCAGTCTCCTAGGGTAGCCTTGCGTTGTAAAGATTTGTGGCCGCCCTTGTAACAAGTTTCATTGGTCATTTTATCTTATAATAAGAATGCCTCTTACCTTTCTAATTTCCTGTTTCTTTTACAGATACTTCTGTTCACAGCACATTTTTCCAAAAAGAAAGATTGCATATCAAAAATACAACAACTTGCCAGATTTAGGAGAAGCTCAGTGACACAGTTATAAGCGGGAGAGAGACCTAGCCCAGTATCATTGTCCAGTAGCTCAGCCAAGGTATAAACAGCAGGAGGAATCAGGATGGAAACCTTATTTGCCAGTACACAAAGTCATCAGGGAAAATGTTGGAATAAAATTCAGTCCAAAGTAGCAGACACTGGCATTGCTATCTGACCTGTGTCTGCTGAACCTACGGGATGGGGAGGAAACAGGAAGACTTTAAGTTCTTGCCGGTTTGCTCATAGTCAAGTGGATTGTTGTACAAGGAAAACTCCCGTAGAACATTTTGATCTTAAAACTCGGTAACATTATTAGCAAGGACATGATCTTATATATCTTTGTTTTGTATTATGTCAAGATCCCTTTTTACAGAAGGCAAGGCTTCTTATGACATTTTACTTTTTTAGATTTATCTACTGACCTTACATTATCTGAAAGGACAGCATGAAATGCCCTAGAAATTATAGATCTAACTTGATTATGCTGTGAGTTATTTCCTTTCTCCAGGGTATATATTACCCTGAGAAAGCAGAGGCCAGCACGGATCTCCACTTACTGCAGTTTTTGCCTGTCTCTGTATGAAGGGGTCATTTGAACAGCATGCTGTGCTGGAATCCAATTTAAGGGCAAGATCGTAGCTCAGATATGTTGATGAGTTTTTGTCAGATTTTCTTTCCTTTCCCCCATTCTTTCAGTGTCTCGGTACTAGATATTGGACATCAAATTTATTAACATGATCGGAAAATGAAGAAAGGAGAACAGTTCCCGTTATTCTAACTGCTGCTCCAAGTTTTTGTTTCTTTTTCCTTTTCAGTGGCTTGGTCATGACCCTTTGGATTTTTCTTGGTGTTTCCCTTCAGAATTTTAAGCAGAGCTTTACCCAAGCCATTTGCAACAACACTGTTCATACTGATCCCACTGTATCTTCTTAATCAAAATATTACTTATAATTCTTGTTAGTCTGAATGACCTGCTTCAAATGTGAAATTCCCATCTCGTTATTAATTTACTATGATAGCAGACAATAGGTCCTCTTGCGAATCCTCTCCCATCATGCCAGTTACCATACAAGTATACACAAAGTCCCTTTCTTACAGGCAACTCAGAACCCAAACCCTCCACAAGCCACCTGCTTCGACCTCCTGCTCAGAGCAGACCAGTTTGAGCAAGACTCTTGTATCAGCGGGAGTTGCTTTTCCCCTGGCTTGTCCAAGAGAGAAAAGAAGAGGTCGGCTGAAGACAACTAGTTCAGACTGTTGCCCTCACTCAGGCCTCAGTGCCTTTCCTGCGGTTGCTAGAAAAGAGCCAGCAGGAAGGGATGGTGAAGGTCTGTAATAAAGATATCCTGCACTTGAAAATATGTTAAGATGATCAAATATTTTCAAAGGGGCCACCAAAGTAACAAAAATAAAGCAACTTTCCATGAATTACTAATTTTCAAAAAATTAATTTCAGAGCACTGATACGTCAAGTAAAAAATATATTTCAGGCTTTCACAGAGCCCAAGAGGCACTCATGCATATGACACCACCTTTTCTTAATAAAATTCTGAGAAGTTATGCTAAATGTACTGTTTGAAAGAAAAAAGAGACTGCCAAAAGTTTTGTGTGGTTTAAAACCTGACTCAGCAATAGGATTACCCACAGCCTTGATGTGAGCTGAGTGCCAAAGTCACTCATGTGCTTCCAGAACTACTTTATGTTACTTCAGCTTAGATCTCCAGGTTTAAAGCAAGGATAATAATCCCCTTTTCCTCTCTATCACCTATTCGGTGACAGAACCATTTATTTAGGTAGTCACGTTGTGTTTTCCCTGGAAACAAACTAATTTCAAAAGCACCCGACTCCCCTCTTGTGCACACCCCCCACCCTTTCTAGCCACCCCAAACTACCATCAAACCACAGGTCACAGCTGTGGCAGAGCAGCTGCTCCTGGGGATTCTTTCTAAACATATTATTTCCTGAGCCAAATTCAAAATAATCATTAAAAGAGCATGGGAAGACGTCTTGGTTTTGTTTCTGCTCGGAACGTGACAGTGAATGTGTTTGGAAGTGGTCGAGTTAGCAAAACTGAAGAGGACCCAGCTTGAAGGCAGGAGCACAAAGCAGCAGCTGACAAACTTCAGTCAGCTTCAACGCTGAAAACAGGGAAGGAAACTTGAATTTAGGATCATAAATCACTTCCTGGTGGATGAAAAGGGGAGATGTAGTGACCCAAATGTTTATGTTATTCATATAGAATAACTTAAAATCAAATATTCAGTTTCATGTATTCTAACAGGTGATTTTATTTAAAATGTTCATGCTTCAAAATTTCATTCCTCAAGCATTTTTTATCCTCATAAATTGATTGAGTCCTAAATGAAATAGCTAATCTCAGATCAAACAGACTTCATTCAAAGGATTTTTTTTTCAGCCTTTGAAATAACTTCATTTTGGTTTTGTTTCTTTTTGATTGACTTGAAATCAGAGTTTTGAATTCTGAGAAGTCAATACAAAAATTTAAAAATATTATTTACCAAACTCAGTTTAGGTTTTCTGGATGCTACAATAATATAAGTAAAGAAGCATCCTCCTGCCACATTATGACCTTTTTCTACATTCTTTTTCTGTTACCAGAAAACATAAATAGTAATAAAATATGGAGACATTAAAAGAGAATTGGAGGGGAAGTGATAATAAAGAAACAGCATCGTGCTTATCCTAGAAACTTAGTATGTGTAGAAGTTAGAGTAATCCAACACAACTTAATTTTTCATACAATTTATTTCATAAATCTCCTATAATTTAAGGTATCATAAAAAAATGAAGGAAGAGGAAAATAAAGAAATATCTATTATAAATGTACTACTTAGTTATCACAAGGCATCCATTTACCTTTCAGTGCTGAAGGGAATTTTCCAGTGTATATGGACCTAGTACAAACTCATTTGCTAAAGATATGCCTGTTGGGGAGGGGGGGGGGACACAGAACTTTTTGTTGGCTTTTTTTTAAAATGTGCCTTTGCAAGCTAAGCAGAGCATAATTGCTTCTGCTCATTCGCTAAAAAGGTATTTCCAACCTTACAGGATTGCTCCTTTGTTTGTGAGGCAGCAGAGTCCCTTTTATATTTCTAAAATTTTTCACTCCATCTCCTTAGCAGGTTTTGCCATGTCAAGAGCTGCAAAGAGGTACCATAACCACTCGCTTTGGAGAACAACATGTGAAAAATCAAAACCAACCCTAGAAAACGATAAAGAGGAACATGAATAAACAGCACTGAGCATGCAATCTTCTTAAACAAGTGGGTAAACAAGCTCAGGGAATTAGCAAGCTTGGCAACAGTGTTTGTTGTGCTGCTAGAACTATCCTGTAATGAATTACAACGATTAGTACCACCAGACAAAGTGGTTCAGTATCACAGAAAATTTTCCCAGCTTTCTCTCATTAATCTTACCTGGGTTTATTACTAGCACTGTCACTTGCAGCGTGGGTAGCTAAACTCCTTAATATGCAATCTGTACGAGAGCTTAGTGTTCGCTGCCCACAGCAGAACGCACGGACGGAGGGTACCGTGCACGCTGTATCTCGCATGGGTTTGTTTAAAGAGAAAGGAGGAGAGATCGTGATCTGTGATGGCCCTAGAATGTAATTTCAGATATAATATTCCCCAAGGAAAGTGTTTTCTAACCATCGCACATGTAACAGGGTTGGGCAGTCAAATGCTTGGGTAGAAATATGAATATTATCAGGTGCCAGTATAAACAATTGCTTCTAAGCATTATACTATTCGAGTAACTGTGTATAATCACATATTTTATTTGTATGCACCAAACTAATTTTATAAAGCATTTTGTATATTATTCTGAAATTATTTCCATACTTTCTTGCACAAAATTTATAACCATTAAATATCCTCTAGGACAAAGCAAATAAGCTTTTGGGTCTCTAAGGTGAAAGCACCCTTTTCTTTTCACTTTGCAGGCAGTGCTCACTAGCTCCAAGGAAAGGGGGCACTTCTTTTCCGTCTGCAGCATCTGAGGAAAACAACATGCCTGATTGGTAGCGATAACTCAGAAAATAAATGACTTGTTTCATAATACTAAGCCTCAGAAAGAACGGAGATGAGCGCTGGGAGGGCTCCAGTGGTGAGAAGCAGATGCGAGGTGTACAGCACCGCGGTCTGCCCACGGGGCTGCTCACTCTCCTCCCCCTCTAAGCCCAGTCAGGGGGCCTAGATCCTCTCACCCTAACACAGACAGTCAAAAGAAATTGAATTTATTGCATCATTAAGTGACAATGTTTACAGCAAGAGTGTAACAAGTCTTGGATGCAAATTGGTATAAATATTTTTGTGATTTACATTTGGGAAAATGAGTCCAGTTACAGGCACTGAGGTTTCTTGGACCCATTTGAGAGATGCGGTTGTTTTTCAAACGTAAATACATATGCACAGTATGTTCAAAGGGTTATGTTCTCCGTCAATCTCTCTCCCTGCCCTCGCACACACACATATGCACAAAGGCAAGCAGATGAGTCATGGTAGTAAAATAAAACAGAAAACAAACAAAAAAATCCCACAACGTACCTTGTTCATATATAAATACATACACAGATATGCATGATTTTGCCACAAATATACCTCCGTATTTTATTGTCTGGTAAATGACTTCTTTTTGTCATCTTTAAAAGGCAGATAAATCAAAGTATAGAGACCACTGCGAAAATAATTAAGCAGTCTCTCAGTCTGAAAAGTGAGAGACAGGCCAGCAATGTGTCCTAAATATAAACATGTGCAAAAGCAATATAGTCACTTTGGTTAAAAGTATGATAGACAGAGATTTAGGCAAAGATTTAATTTGAGACGTAAACGCTACATGACAAAACATAAAATATTCAAATTCAGATTTTCTTTCAGAGCAGGCAATAAAACCCATGACTTTGAAAGGGATTTGGATTATTTCAGTTAATTCACATTTGAAGATCAACTATTAAGTTTTTTATTTAGGTAGTCATTTGTTATACTGAATTATAAATTGAACTTTCAAACACAGTGAAAATTATGTATTTTATTGTATGTTACAATCCAGGCAAACAACTCTGTGGTGAAACATTTAATTAAGAAGTTTTCTGCGATTAAGGCTGATTTGCCAACCACCTTGAGGCACAGGTTCCCACAGGGCTGGAAGGGCAAAGCTCACCTCCCTCATTTCCCTGCCTGAGGGATCCACTACAGAGCGATCGGCTGGAGTCTGATCTGTAGATACAGGAAAAATGCCAATCTAGGGGCTGGGAGCGTCATTATTCTCCTCTCTCCCACCCACTTCAGACTTGCATACATAAACTGTAACTTATATCCCTGGGTGTTTTGCAGCATCGGAAACGAGCTGTTTCTACAGCCTTACCCTTCTCTTCCTGCTAGCTTTGTTTCAGCATTAAGTTAAACTCCACCTGTAGGATTAGTTAAGTCCTGTCTCTGAAACCATGAAACCAAAGTAGGACCTGTTTGGAAAAGTTTATGCCATTCCCTGGCTCTCAAATGGTGACAATCATTGTCCACTCACAAGTGTTACACGGAAAGATTTGTCTTAAGTATAACACCTTATATTAAACTTTGATGTTTCTCTTTCCCCAAAATACAATACTGCAGAAACAATATTCAGCTTGATTCTCCTTGGGGGTCAGAAGAGGGACAATAACAAGAAGAAAGATTCATTCTTCAACCTAAAAATCTTTTAAAGGTATCATTATCATTTGATTTCTACAGTAATAGCTTTTCATATGACTGTATGTCTTCCTCCTGCCGTGATTGAATCCAAACATCTTACTAACCTTAAGTAAGTTAGCAAGCTTTCTGGTTTGGATTGCTCTCACCCTGCACGCAGCAGGAAAACTACTCTCCTTACTTCCTAACCTTCTGCTGCTTATTTTTCATTCCCATTCAAAACACATGCCAAATTTGTTTGGATTTCAATTCCAGAGAGACTGAGTACATGAAGATGCTAGACTGTTTTTGCTGCTCTAGATTTTGTTTTCTTGTCCAGAGGTAACTGCAGCCCTCCTTTACTACTGTTTACAGTGGTATTAAGCATATTCATAAATTATATGAGAAAAGGGGTAGCAGTGCAGTGAGAGACAGCTATTATGGGGTTATGCAAAGCACTATAAGCAATAAAATGGCAGGAGAAGTGCAACAGAGACAAATACAAAGCTATGAACCGATGGAAAAATATAACTTCACACATACAATAAAGCACTCTAGGATGCCTTCAGGAGTGACATCTCCAGGCTGTGGCAGACAGTTCCATAAAAAACACTGTCAGCATTCTCAGTAGTAGCACAAACAAGCAAGTTAAGTCAGGAATAAAGAAGAAGCTAGATCACCACCTTATATATCCATGGCTTGCACACACTTTGAATACTGTGAGTTATTCTGACCCTCTCATCTCAGAAAAAGTGCAGCTGAATTGGAAAAAGCTCTGATGGCAGCAAGAGAAATGAAAGATGGCTTTGCAGTGAGGACCAAGGAACTGCTGCTTAGCGTAGGATTCTTCAGCCTGGAACAGAGACTGATTTATGGCAGAGGTCTGCAGAGCCAGGAGTGGAGTTGAGACTGAGAGCAAGCAGGGACTGGCTGCTCAATGTCTCTTTTGTACAAGAACCAGACACCATCTCCGAGGAAGCTGGTAGGAGCCAGGGTCAACCCAAACAAAAAGAAGGGGTTCCTCCTGCAGTGGGTGGAAATACTTCCTAAGGGATAATGGGGATGTGAGAAGGCATTTTACCCAACATATATATACACGTATATCCCTGTTCTTTGTCCAGAGACCACAGATTCTGGGTTAGATGGACCTTTGGCCCAAAGTGGTACAGTGACTGTTATATTCTGCTTATATCTTTATTCACTTAGTAATCGTGTCACACAGATGTACAGCCAACCCACAGGACAATGCAATTCGGCATTGGATGCACCATGTCCACCAGACCCAAAATGCTGTCTCCAGCCTGTGTCGGCCAACAGCAATTGTTGTCACTGCTTTCCTCCAAAGGGAAGAGCAGAACCGGGTAAGCACAACATCATTCTTGCATAAAATACTCTCCTGCAAATTGTAATTCATTCTCTTCCCATTCAGCCATTAAGAAACAAAGAAAAAAAAAACCCTAGGAAAATTTTCACAGCTATTATTTCATTCTCTTTTAAACATTCAAGATAGGATAAGCATTTAAGATAGGACAAACATATCGATAGGACAAGGGGCAATGGTCTTAAGCTGAAGGAGGGCAGATTTAGATTAGGTACTAGGAAGAAATTCTTCACTGTGAGGGTGGTGAGGCACTGGCACAGGTTGCCCAGAGAAGCTGTGGATGCCCCCTCCCTGGAAGTGTTCAAGGCCAGGCTGGATGGGGCTTTGGGCAGCCTGGTCTAGTGGAGAGTGTCCCTGCCCATGGCAGGGGGGTGGAACTAGATGGTCTTCGAGGTCCCTTCCCACCCAAACCAGTCTATGAGTCTATGACTTCTCAGGGAATAATGCGGAGTTATCGCTCACTTAATTTCATACCAGTGTCTCTATGCCTAGGCTGTCATATACTAATGATATATACATATAACTAATACTGTTTCATAGAATAGCTGGCTTCTATCCTTATAACCTTGTAGTAGCAACTACAAGAACTTTAATACAAACAATAATTACTTAGAAAAATATTTATTTGCATTTGCTATTACATTCCAAGGACTGTTTAACAGAAAAATAGCCATAGTAAAAGAAATAGGCTTACTTACTGGGATCCAATCTTTAAAAAATTCAAGCTATTTAAAATCAAATTACTTTTGGCACTTACATTGTGGTAAATTAAAGGGGAAAAAGCATCCAAATTGTTACATTTAATGACTAGACACAAAAGAAATTAACAATTTCTCTAATTTAAAAATACTAAGAAGTAGCTAATTTATTAGTTGGATGCCTCACATGGTAGAGGAACACAAATTATATCCTAGTCCCAAAATTTATAACAAAATGAGAAACTTGACAAAATGTATATATAGAAGTCATCAGTGGTCACACTGGTAGAGATAAACAGCAGAAAGATAAAATAAAAATCAGTATGGACATTTTACTTCGCACAAGAGTAAGAAAGACAGAATTTCAATGTTCTTTTCACATTTGCTTTAGTTCAAAACTGGAATGATCATGTTTTATTTGCACAGACATTGGCAGAAATCACATTTTACACTTGCTTTTGCACATGTTCACATTGGCATACCATGGAGAAGAACAATTCTTGTTCTTTCAGGTCCTTCTCTGCACCCAGACAAGAAGGAAACAGCAATATCTCCTCTAAATTTGTGAACAGTCACAAATACAAGAGAGTATTTAGGGGACTTGGTTTTGAATGGCCACATCAAAATGTTTTCCAGTCATAACGTAACAGAAACTAATGCTCACAAAACCGTACGCAGCAGCTTTGACTGGCCAAAGCCAGCAGCTGCCTGACAGCTGCCTGTACTCAGCAGTGGCAGCTAATTTTGTCACATGCATTATTCACTGTGAGCTACTACCAACTTATGTGGTTATGTCTTTGGTCATTAAGTTCTGCCACCAGACACACTTCAAACAAGGTTTTCTTAGAAACAGTTCCCTTTGCAATTGGATTGGGAAGAATATCTGATAGATAGGAGTACAGTAGCTGTCACAACCAGTTAAGACAGTGGCCCATCTGGGTCAGTATCCTGACAGCAACTATTCCCCAGGGCAGAGATTTATCTCCATCATCATAAATTAGTTTGGTTTAAGTTACACAGTTTAAATGTCTAAGGCAGTAAGACTTCTGGTTGCCTTAAGAGCATGAATCAGAACCTCTGCAGAGGTAAGCTGGTGAGACTGCGTACAACACATGGCTAATGCGAAGTCCCCAGAGGCTTTAAGCTTTAATAGTGCTTTTTTAGAGTATTATTATTAGCAATGCTGTAACTCCAGCAGATCTCAAATAGGGCTGGAATCTTATTGTCCTAACATTGTACAAAATTTTTTGAAAGGCACTATACACCCAGAAGCTCTTATGCCATAAATTGGTTAGAAAGACAAGGGAGAGGAGGGTGGCAGAATTCCAGGTCCTTGTCTGAAAGCACTTAATTTTTCACTAAAAAAAAAAACGTAATAAAATAAAATTCATAACACTTGATGCTGTGTCTGAGATTGTGTGTTCCTAAGCACAATTTTTTGCACTCTGGACTGCAAGATAATATTTTACACTTCCCATTTTTATTTTTAGACTTTGTTCCTTAAGATTCTATTGTTACAATAACAAAACACATTCTTTGTGTTTAATATGCACAGATCGAATAGCCTTTAATAATATCATTGCTTTAACAGAATGAACTGGGTTAGTAAACACACCATCTTTAAATTTACTAAGGAATATCTCCATGAAAGGAAGAACTTTTTCCAATATATCATAGCAGAAGAATTTTTCACTGCTAATGAATAATTTTCACAAGCATACATAATTCAAAACCAATAGGCACTTTTGCCTTGACACAAGACTTTTGAATGATGGCGAAACATGGCAGCAGAAAAGGAACAATTTATCCTAACCCCCTCCTTGATGCAAGGAGAATAGGTGGAAGTAAAACCTCCTGTCTGCCATCGATGACCAACACCAGCATACAGAGATTCTGGAGATAAAAATATAAATCAGAGAGAATATTAAATAACATTTTATCACATTTAGAGGCCTGATTTGAGCTTCAGAGAAGTGGTGATAAAAGACAGCAATTTGCAATGCAGTTTTAAATTAAAAAAAAAAAAAAATTCAGATGGATACAGACTGTCCCCATTCAGGTTTGGAACAGTAATTGGCAAGGAGTATTTATCTCAATTTGATTTCAATGTTCAACATTTTAAAAAACTGCAGCAACCTTTTTTACCATGTACCAAAGAAGGTTATTGTAAGAGGTAAGATCTTCCTCCAGGGTTAAAAAAATGGTGAATTGGTTCAGAGTATTTTGTGCTAAAGTCACACCAATGTGTTTTCCCTCTGTGAATGTTCCCATATTTGAATTTTCCCATAACAAATACTTTATAAAAGCAATTGTCCTTTCAGTCTGGGAGGTCTCACAAGAGGCCAGTTGTGTTTCTTATTATGCTACCCAGCTTTTACCCAAACAGGTTTCTCTCCATGCAATGAAGAGTGGCAGGTGCCCCTAGAGGATAATTATTCTCATCTATCTTGGAGGGTGTCCCTGCCCATGGCAGGGGGGTTGGAACTAGATGATCTGTGTGATTCTATTTAGTCTTAGTCATCGAGGCTCCCTTCATAGCAGTGGAGACACTTTCACTGGATGATTTGTTGCATCCCAAGTTACTATATGTAAGATCATAGAATCACAGAATCATAGAATGGTTTGGGTTGGAAGGGACCTCTAAAGATCATCTAGTTCCAACCCCCCTGCCATGGGCAGGGACACCCTCCGCTAGACCAGGTTGCCCAAAGCCCCATCCAACCTGGCCTTGAACACTTCCAGGGAGGGGGCATAAACAGCTTCTCTGGGCAACCTGTTCTAGTGCCTCACCACCTTAATCATAAAAAATCTTTTCCTTATATCCAATCTAAACTTATCCTCTTTCAGTTTAAAACTGTTGCCCCTTGTTCTGTCAGTACAGGCCCTGGCTAAAAGTCTCTCTGTTTCTTATAAGCCCCCTTTATATATTGAAAGGCCACAATAAGGTCTCCTGGGAGCTTCTTTCTCCAGGCTGAACAACCCCAACTCTCTCAGCCTGTCTTCACAGGAGAGGTGCTCCATCCCTCTGATCATTTTCATGGCCCTCCTCTGGACCTGCTCTAATAGGTCCATGCCTTTCTTGTGCTGAGGACCCCAGAACTGAACACAGTTCTCCAGATGGGATCTCATGAGAGCAGAATAGGACAGAATCAGCTCCCCTGACCTGTTGCCCACAGTTCTTTTTATGCAGTGCAGGATACAATTGGCTTTCTGGGCTGCAAATGCACGTTGCCAGCTCACATCCAATTTTTCATCCACTGGTACCGCAAGTCCTTCTCTGCATAACTTCTAGATGGTTAAAGCCAAAACAGAAGTGATCCCATCTTACTGAGCTGTTCTTAGCAACCTCTGTGGTATGAAGAAACAGTGAGGCCATTCAGGGCCCATGCTAGTATTACTGACCATCAGCGTCCTCCAGGCACGTGCAAGTCACCAAAGTAACAAAATGCTGCATGGTATGGGAGCCTCCCATGGAAATTTTGGGGTTCCAAGGAGGCAGAAATAGCCCTGGATGCCATTTTCTTTGCATGCTAATGTCATAGCACAGAGATGTGGTTGGGACAAGCTCAGGAAAACACACACTCACTTTAATCTTTCTGTCTAGTACTGCAAACCTGGGTACATGCGCTTACCATGCCCGGCACCCAAATGAGCACCTGGTTCCTCAGGGGAACCCTACATGAAGCACGTGTACCCTTCTTCATGGCCACTCACACCTGCCGACGTGCAGTTGCTGTAAACCCACCTCTCAGCCCCTCACCATGATAACACAACGCAATCCACCTGGGAAGGAAATTACCATTTTTGCCATGTTTGTTCTGGCTCATGTTCTTTGTGCCTGCATGGTTAAAACAGGCAGAAATTCGATACAGCTACATGTAATTTTATTGCCTTCCTTGTAATTTTACTGGCTCAATAAATCATGCAGACTATGAGAGTGGCTGAATATAAAATTTATGAAAAAAAATATGAAAAAGCAGACTCCGAAGATGCATTCTCCCCATGGTATTCTTCTATGACAGCCGCAAACACTAAATCTGCTATTAAACATTGCCTACTGTTTGTTTGACTCTGGCAACAAATTATCATACCTATCCATCCATGCACTGTGTTACCAGCTTTTTCCAGGGACAGGTGGCAACATGGAAATCAGCTGATGTACAAAGTAATCCGGGACGTACTCTATGTCTCATCAGATGATGCTGCATGAGATTAAAAATTCAGTCACAGTTAACTATGAAGGAGTTTATCTGCATTTCCAAATGCTAGCCCAATTTTTAAGATCCTGAAAACAAGGAACAGGTGCTGAATATGTACATGCCAAAGCAAGAAATCTAATGCAAAGTAAAAACGAAACAAAACAAAAAAAAACACCACAAAACAAAACTGCAGCAGCACAATTTAAGGAAAATTAGAGAGGCACCAGCTATAGAAGGGCTCCTCCGACAAATCCTCTATACTACATGTTGTGCATAGGTATTATTTTAAGCTTTCTTGGCTCAGGCAACTAAACTACAGAGCTGTGACATTTACTGAATAAAGTCCATGTTCTACTTGCTACTTTTTCTCCCTCCACCTGACCAAGGCAGTACTTTTTCAAACATTCAGACAGACACTCGTGAGATCCAATCTTGATTTATTCAAATACATCTGGGGGCATGGCAGATGCTTAAACAAAAAAGCTGTGCACGTTCAAAGAATGCCGCTGAAGATGGCACTCAGCTTTCTTAGGCTTTTTAACCTGAGTTATGCAGTGATGAATATAACTGAAACAGCTCAAAATACTCGGGATAAAATGCTAAAAAAATAAAGATTCAGTTCACACAGAAATGCTACAATAGCTCCAGATTTGCCATTTCAAGAGAAAGAGTAAGATTTCCTTTATTGTTTTGCCACAGCAAGACATTAGTGACATTTAGAAAAAATGATCATTCCTGAACAAGGCAGTTATGTTACAATACAGTTTACAGCATTGAGATTTATTTTGGCTTGAGGCGAAGTTAAGATTAAAGAGATGGTGCCGCTAAGACTACAAAGGCTCATAAAACACTAAGCCATTATCATGACCTTAATATAGAACTTAGGATTCAAGACATCAGGAGTTATAATAGTCTTATATTCATTTAAAATTCAGCTACAGTTTGTCACAGTCCCCTTTCAGTTTTGATCTAAACTACCCTGAACTTTAGCTGCACAAAGTATTTATTATTTCTTTATTAGCTGCAAAATTCACAAGGTCCAGAGGTCCAAAGGTGGGAAGCATCGAGTCCTTGAGAAATCCAAGAAGCAACTGCAGTATTACCCAGGCTGTCCTTTTTTATTGTAGAAGGTCAATTTACAACATAATAGAAAACAGAATTACTACAATTTCAGGCTTGCCATGCAGGAATATATTTGCAGTGCGTTGAAGACTGAGACAAATTTTCACACCACAACCTTGCAGTCATTAATAAAGAAGATTGTGGTCTCTGTTTGTCAATATGTGCTGCTCTTACAAAATATAAAATCAGCTTTTCCTTAAGGATGGAGGGAGCAAAATGCGTTTGCCTGTGGATGCTCTTGGATTCAAGTCTGTGAAAAGCATTATGCTAGCAACCTTAAACTTTTGCACCTTCTGTTTGAAGGTCACCCTCAGTCTGGTAATTATTTTGCTGTAATTATTTGAATTTTCCAGGCAGAATCCTGGATTCGCTTGTGTTCCCACAAAAGTAAGGATTGTTTCTGTGGGGCAAAACTGCACAGGCAAAAATAGGTCAGTCTTCTGAAAGGAACAGAAAAAAAAGTGCAAAGTTTCAGTAATGCAAATATAATCATCAACAAAAGTTTGGTGAAAAACAAATGTTTGCTGGACCTTAGGCAATGGCAGTTGGAAGGAAGGGACAGGAGTACACAGGCATCAGGACCAGCAGATATTTACTCTTATAAGTTTTCTTCTAGCAGGCAAACACTGGAAGGATATATCTGAAATGCAGATCATAGATAGGAAGCAATAAGACATATGACAACTCTCATGTCATAAGATTTGTGTTTCTAACCACAGTTAAAAAGAATAGGAATTTTGTAAGAGGGGTTTTGTTTGTTAAAGAGAAATTATGAAAGCTACTAACAGAATCCCAGCCACTATACTGATACACTTATATTTATACCCTTAACTAATACGCGCAAAGCAGATATTTCCAATAGGAATAGGAGACACTATAGTAAAGGTTTCCCAGAAGCGTGCTGCTAGAAAAAGGGAGCCTCCTGAATCCAGTATCACCCAATAGCTTGTCTCTCTGGCTAGGATTTCATGATAACACTACTCATTTTCTCTGACTTTCTTCCTTGTCAGATTGCTAGCACAATTTTGCTTTGGTGTGACCTCATAATGCATTCCCCCCTCACAAATACTATCTTTCCAGGGTAATGCAATGGGTCTTCAACTTAAGGGTATCTTCTCCACCCTAAAGTGCAATTAGGCAGCCAAACCTTCCCAAAATATAGCCAGCACAAGTCTGGGGGGTCCAGCAGCTAGAGGTCCCCCATCAGCTCGAGGTCCCCCCACAGCCACAGGTTCCACCTTGGGGAGTGGTATGGCAAGTTTCGCGAGGGAAGGAGCACCCATAAGAAACACCTTTAGAACATATTTCTTTATTCAGCTTCAAAACCAGCAAGTTTTCAAAAGTAGGATAGGAGGAAATAAGTTGGCAAAGTGCCTGTTCTTCAACAGATATATTTACTAAATATGAGTTACAGCAAAAAGATGTTTCTTCACTCGAGTGCCCAAGTCCAGTTTTACATTTTTCTGGTTTTTATTTATGCCACTTTTTTGTTCCCCTCACCCCCTCTCCCACTCTATTTGCTGCAATGCATACTTTCACACAGGAGTGAAAAATGGAAGCAATCAAAGGGTCATCCAAGGATCAAAAACCTTAAGCTGTTGTTTTCAAGTTTTATTTATGTTTATTAAAGTTTCCCAACTCATTTCATTATTTTTCTGCTTACCCACCCTGCCAAACACCTCTTTGGTGGGTAATAAAATAATTCAAATAATAGAAAAACAGACATCTGATCCAATTTCTCTTGGCAGGCAAGCAAGAGAGGGAAATACCAGATAATTATGGGGAAGAAAAAAAAAAAAAAAGAGAGCGAGAATATTGCATGTCCACAAGCATTTTGTAAACCTCACTATCTAATGATCTCCATTTCCTTCTAAGTCTTCCAAGTCTTCATAAAACTACATGATGTATATGTATCAGGGCATAAAATCTTATTCTCTGTGTGACTCTGAGTATCTGTCCATGTAAGCCACTACAAATGATCAAATTTAAAGTCTTGGGTTTTAAATGGTCTATAAAGAACAAAGATGGAAAGTGTCAAACCTGATATCAGTAAATATTCTTCACAAAGGTAGGGGGAGAAGGGAGTCACTATGCCTGGTCATGATGCTATTAATAAAAGATGAATAGATGAATTTCAGTATCGTTTCATAGTTTATTAGCATAATTAGCATGACATCTGGGACAAAGTTCATTCATAGTTGCTTCACTGTTTCACGCAAACAAAGATAAGTTTTAATAAAAATGAGTCTGTCTGATCTCCTGCAATCACCTTGCCTTGTTAGTAATATGTAACTTTCCACCCTCGCCTCATGGTGCTGTTTCTCTTCCCTGGCTGAAAACAGTGTTGTCTTAATAAGCAGAGTAAGAACGTGTTTGAAGAGCTGGGCTTTGGTCACTGAGAGGAGCCAAGTATTTTGTAAACCCACTGATTTCTCTCGGATCAAGGTTACACCTCTTGACCCAGGCTAGATCATAATTGGGCTAATGAGGTTGCACGCACCATTTTACTTCCATCACAGTTGCGTGGTGGGGAGAATCAGGCTGTGCAGCTCTAGCCTGAGAACACCTGACTAGACAGGTTACTTACCTCTACTCAAAGGTACCTGGAAAAAGGGGCCGTCACAGGTGTGATTTCTCTATTTTTTCCCCCGAGCTCCACAGAAAAATCGGTAGTCAGGAGAGCACGGGCCCCAGGGGCAACATGGATGCTTGCACAGCAGCTCCTGGCCACGGCCCCGTGCAGGGTAAGCGCTTTGCACCCTGCTGAAGGGAGCAACATTGCCAGCATCTTTCAAGCACATCTGCTAATTCTGTTGGCCTCTAATTACCTGGACCTCTGTTATAAGCAAATCAAGAAACGTATTGGGGGAAAATGTATACATCTGCTTGGGGAGATCAAAGTCAGTGGAATATTGAAAAAAAATCTGCCCCTTTTATCTGCCTGAGTAGTACAGTTACTATAAGGCCTGAGAGAGAAAAGTAATTTTTTTCTTCTCTCACTGACTGTGCCAGTCCTGATTCTTTCAATGACCAAGTCTGATGATACAACTCTGAGTAGACTATATTACATTTTCATTTAAAAAGGGTTGTCATTTTAGTGCATTGTATTAGGTTGGGGGGAAAAAAACCACCATGAAACGTACGCAGTGGTGTTAAATTGATTACACCCTTATAAACTCCAAAATATACTTTTGGCATTTTCCTGCATTTCACTGATATAAAGATTAGATTTCAGCTGTGTATCTCTAATCTCTAGTCTTTTAACCACCGTTAAAATTAGCTGTCCAAAAAGTGTGGGCTTTCACACATTAGCATTTTCAAATGCTTTATAGTAATGTTACAGGCTGAAGTTTGGGTAAACAGATTGACTCTGAATTTCGGAGCATGCCAGCTGCCCTCCATTCAGACTGACTGAAAGAAGAGACAAACATTACTTTAATTTCAGCTGAAACAAGGAAAAACTGCCTGTGGGTTAGATCACAAGCAAACCTCGACTCTACAGTTTGTGACAAACGCAAGGGCAGGTGCAAGTCTGCACTTACAGTTAAAGCAGCACGTGATTTTGCCTCCACTTCACCCGGACAGAAGGCGGCTGGCATGAGCAGCAGCCTTGAAGCCACTCATGCAAGAAGCTTTATGATTTTATGATTTGCCAGTCTGGTGTTACTGGTTATAGAACCTTAAGGCTATATAACCTTAACTGGGCTGTATAAGACAGAGGATAGGCAGGAGGCTGGACTGTGAGCAAAGGAACAATCTTCTGTCATTTCTGTACAGGGAAACCGAACTTTCACCAAAAGGGTCTGTAAGTACGTGGACTTGTGTCACAGTATTACTCATCATCACCACTGGGTTTTTCAACTCCTAAGGGAGCCAGCCCTCCAATCTCTGACTATGATACTACTGATACAATATTATTCAGAGCTCTGTATCATGAGGAGCTGAGCAGGATTTTAATGATCTAACAAAATATCCTATTTCCACTATCACTGTATAAATATGAATTTGGGGGCAGAGGAGGATTGTGTTTACACCATCAGGTTTCTGCCTCTTCCTCCCCTCCAAGCACTGACAGCTGGGAGGAAAAAGAAAGAAGTTATTTACTTTAGAAAGAGCTTTTAACCAGAGTAAATCACAGAGTTGATTCTTTCCCATTCAGAAATTCTCTATCTCAAGATAAGATTTGCCAGTATTTCAGAAATTATGGTATGGTTGCACTGTGATTACAGTCACTGAGGGAACAGAATAAAGCAATGCAGTTCTGTGTCAGCTGCGAAATGGAAAATGTTAAGCAAAGAGTTTGGGAGTTCGAAGTTATCCCAGAAAAAGTGTTGTATGCCGTGAGAATCAATTGCTTTAAAGAGAAAGTACAAGAAATGGAGGCCAGTCAAACTAAATCATTGCCAAATCCTCTGGAAATTCAGCCATCTATTCGTAAAAGGAAAAAAAAAGTTTAAGTAGCAGACAGAGGATAAATTTTGGTGGATGTTTTTCCTGGAAAGCCTGGGGGTTTAAATGATATAACCTTGGTCTTTCATCCAGCACCAATATCCAAAATATCTCCAAGAACACTGTAATTGCACTCATTTGCTAATACTTGAGCTTTCTAGAGAATAGACCTTGGGCTTGTAAGCTGACTTTTTCCATCCTAGTGAATGGTTTCGGGTGCTCATTTACTATCTTTAGTCATTTTACAAGATATCAGGACAGCATCGTTCCTCTGAAGCTACACTACATAAGTTGTGTGCAGCTGTGAAATGACAAGTAATGATTATTCTGGAAACAATCAAAAAATTGTTCAAGTGTTCTAACTACACATCAGCAGCTAGGCATTGGAGGGGATTCTTGCGTATCCTCAAGGATCCTTGAGTGC
This sequence comes from Aramus guarauna, assembly GCA_013400195.1. Lineage (NCBI taxonomy): Eukaryota > Metazoa > Chordata > Aves > Gruiformes > Aramidae > Aramus > Aramus guarauna. The sequence goes on along the minus strand of VXBL01006920.1, from coordinate 1,158,171 downwards.
AACCTCAAGGAAAACATTACTCGAGAACAAGGCTGCATCACAGACCTCCATAGCAGTTAGTGTCATGATTTGAACCTGAAAGATTAAACAGTATAAGTCCTGCTTATCTTTATAGATATAGACACAGATATATACTTACATCTGATGGAAAGAGGTAACTTTAGCATGGCAAGTCACAGAGCAGCTGTTGAAAATCTGCTCACTCTCAAAATTCGCCATCGTTTGGACTTTGGGCTCCTGATTTTTATGTATTCGTATATCTCAAAAATATTGAGAAACTTCACAGCTCTCTAATCAAATGCATTCAGTCTATAAATCAGTCACAAGAAGAGTCTTATGCAACCCTCAGTATGTCAAATTTCTCAATGGATACTAATAATAGAAGTCTATAACATAATACTAAATGTACTTCTAAACATAGTAAAACCTTACAATCCAGATATAAGACTTTCTGTCACTTCTTACTAATACCCAATTTTCAAGAAACAACATTGTTTAGAAGGAATTGCAGCTCTACAAGCATGGTTGGCCAAATGATAAATCAAGGCACTGAAGACATCATTGAAACACAGTCTACCATCTAACAGAGAAGCTTTATTCAAATCATATACAATTATATAAAAATAAGAAGCTTTGTAGTACTCATTGACAAGATCTCATCAAACTTTTGGCTAGATATATGGGGAGCCTTGGGAACCTGAAGATATTATAAGTAAAAAATCCATGCAGATTCAGTTTCTTTACATTCAAAATGATCACAGAGTCTTTGTTGTTTTCACCTTTTGCAGTATCCAAATCTTTGAGTCTGGTAACACAGATTCACAGACTGGTAGGGGTTGGAAGGGACCTCCATCGATCATCTAGTCCAACTCCCCTGCCAGAGCACGACCACCTACAGCAGGTTGCACAGGATGGCATCCAGGCAGGTTTTTAATATCTCCAGAGAAGGAGACTCCACAACCTCTCTGGGCAGCCTGTTCCAGTGTTCGGTCATCCTCAGAAAGGGTCCACTTACCTCAGAAGTTTCTTTTTCTACCTCAGCTACAACATCCTTTCTGTTATCTTTCCAAGGACACTTTCCTTGGCTTCCTTTATCTCTTTCTGTTCTGCTTAGGGAGTTTTAAATCACACAGTAGCAGCTATTCTTCCCATTACTTTTTATGGTTTAGTCATTGGTTCCTCATGCAAATGTGCTGCCAGCAACAGACTACTTGGCCTAAAATCCTCTCTCTGATGGCCCTCCTAGGATAAAGGGGATTTGGCAACCACCCAAATCAAGGTCTGGCATGGTGACTACCTCCACCACTCAGCATCTCCAGGGAGGTAACCAATAGCAGAGCTATAAGTTCTTTCTGGTATGTGCACAAGAAACACCTCACGGTCTTAGTTCTTTAAACAGATCATCAGTTTGGCACTTTTCATCACTCAGCCAGCAACGACACCATAAGTCATTGGCACGGCATTTCCCACATTTGCATTAGCAATGCCACTACCCAGCTGGACATTTCAGAAGCAAGAATGTTCCCTGGGAATTGCTGCTTGGCTAGCACAGCCTGCTGGAAATCCACAATGTAAAGTGCATTTAGAGACTTCAGGTACCTGGCTCATCTTAGAGGAAATCCAAGAGCCTTTTGCAGATTTGATGAATTGATGCTTTAGGATCTTTTTGTTTCAAGAACTAAAGCTTTTTGGAACAAGCTCTTGGAATAATTGATTCTGACAACACTCATCCCACTTCAGCCTGTTCACTCAGTTATCCAAATTATGAATCAATGCTTACTCTTTCTCATTCATTCTCTCGAGGAACGCAAAAGAAAATATTAGTAAGCATCACTCATGAAAATATGACACTACTGGAAATGGTCTGAGAGCAAGTGCTGTTGTATAAACACTAGAGTCATTTTTATGTCTCCTAAACAATAGCTGACATGAACAATGAAAGTAAATGTTCCTATTGATTTCCTATCTGGTATTCTTTTTCACTTCGAAGGCATATTATTCAAAATATATCAGCACAGATTCTCTGGGAAGAGACTATTCACGTCAAAATATTATAGTCACTAATGGAAAGACTGTAGTAAAAGAACAGGATTTAACCTTATGAAATCATGTCATCATATTTTTCTTCCTTCATAGCTTCAATATGGATGACTTTTGGTTGTCTCCAAAAACCAATTAATATATTTATTATTGGTATATTTTGTCAGGTACTGAGCATTTCTTAGACAGCTTAGGCATCCGTAAGGTCCTGCATAAAACAAGAGTTAAAATGGAAATACCTTTAAATTGTTGCAACATGGGATTGGAGTTGCATGTTATAGGAATTACTGTAGCAGGAACCACATGAACCAATGGAGGACAAACCTTACAAGAAACAGTGTAGTGACCTGACCTGAGCTGGTTTTGGTGCCCAGTAACATGATGCAACACACCACCTCTCCTGTCCTGAGTGACGGCCATAAAAGATGGAGCCCAAAATCATGGGCTAAATGAACTCAATGGACATTTTGTGGACATTTATTGGTATTTTATAGACATTTCACAAGGGTAGTCCATAGACTAAGAGAAAGATATCTGTGTATCATATCAATGGATGGGAAGGGGCGAGGAGGTGGGGGAGTGGGTGGTAATGAGAATGTATTGCATAGTGTGAGACCTGAGCTTGATGTAAATGGTATGGAATAAGGAGTGGAGAATGTGCTGGGTTTGGTTGGGATAGAGTTAATTTTCTTCAGAGTAGCTAGTATGGGGCTGTGTTTTGGATTTGTGCTGAAAACAATGTTGATAATAGAGAGATGTTTTAGTTACTGCTGAGCAGTGCTCACACAGAGCCAAGGCCTTTTCTGCTTCTCACACCACCCCACCAGCTACTAGGCCGGGGATGCACAAGGAGTTGGGAGGGGACACAGCTGGCACAGCTGACCCAAACTGACCAAAGGGATATTCCATATCATATGATGTCATGCTCAGCATATAAGGGGCTGGGGAAAGAAGGCGGCAGGAGGTGGGGGGACATTTGGAGTGATGGTGTTTGTCTTCCCAAGTAACCGTTAGGCGTGACGGAGCCCTGCTTTCCTAGAGATGGCCGAACACCTGCCTGCCCATGGGAAGCGGGGAATGAATTCTTTGTTTCGTTTTGCTTGTGTGCATGTGGCTTGCTTTACTTATTAAACTGTCTTTATCTCAATCCACGTGTTTTCTCACTTTTACCTTTTCAATTCTTTACCCTATCCCACTGGGGGAGAGTGAGCAAGCCATTGTGTGGTGCTTAGTTGCCGGGTAGGGTTAAACCATGACAAAATGGCATGTTGCCTGCTTTTGCCATGCCACTCAGACTGTGTGCGTTCAGTGCCTGCTGTATCTTCTCTTTCTGCTGTCTCCTGCTGCCCAGGAAGAGTGGCAGCAAAGCCCCAGAAGGACGGACAGGAGCGAGGGGCTGTGGTCAGCACAGAAGTGAAATAGGAGAACTGCAGGTTGTCCTGAGTGGCAACCAAAAAGTGCATTGAGGACAATATATGAGGAAATTTTAACCAATCTGTCTGCAAACTGAAAGAATATATGTTAATAGGCAAATGCTGAAGACAGATGTCTAAAATTCAGCACCCAGATCCATTTTTAAAAGTGTCTATATAAAGCGCTCAAGTGTCACAGATGAGATACAGTGCACCAAAACTTTACTATCTTTCCCTCCCTCCTGAAATACATCATTTAACTCAGGAGGTTTCCCATTTCCTTCGGGACCATCCTGTTTGCTTTCTGGATCTCTAAGATTTTATGCTCCAAAATTAGAACAGCTGCTGCTCAGCTCCGGCAACCCAGCACTGCACTTCTCCGCCTGCACCTTCTTTCATTTCCTTGAGAATTACCGTGGTGCCAAACTATATGGCTCATACTAACCGCACAGTTCCCCTGTGCCCTTGGACAAGACCGGCACAACAGGCAGAGTAAGGAACTTAATGTTTCACATTTGGGCACTTTGCTTTAATTAAAATTACTCTTGTACATGAAATCTAACCACTGGCCATGATTTCTGCTCTGTATCTGTAGAGCATCCTGTAAAAACCCTAAAGTCTTTCTCTCTCCCTCATTATCGTAGGTTAATTTTAGGCTTGTTTCCTTTACATAAAAGGCATTATAGTACTGTCATTACAGAAAAGAGTGCAATGCGCTTCCTATTGTCATCACTAGACAATTAACCTTAGAGCTATTTAAACCTAATTGGGAAATTTTGTTTGAACAGGTGCTTTCATACCACCATCATGGTACAGCACTTCTGGCTACCATAAAAATATCTTTTGATGGCACAACTCACTTCTTTCAAAAAATTATTCCAGTTTTATACCCAAAATTCAGCACTATCATGTTCTTGAGTCATAGAAGAATATAATGGGCTCCAGGTTTTGCAAGGGCTTCTCCATCCACTTGTAAAAATGTGTGCCAGTGTTCCACCACCACCTCACGTGAATGTACAAGTATCGAAGGCACTAAGAATTTGACACTAGCAATCCAGTAAAGTGTCTAATTCTCTATGCAAGACAGTATAAGCATTTAGGACCAGATCAATTATTCTAACTTTTTGCATCTAATCTGAGGAGCACCAGCACTTAACTCTCTAGCACATGGATAAAAATAGGTACTTCCAGAAGATGAAGTGGGCTTTAGATGGCTGGAATTAGTTAGCTGGCACCCACATGGGTGCCTCTATAACATTGCCTGTTATAAAGAGGTTGTGGAGGGCTATGCTCTTATATTAAGAACTTTGGCTAAACATCTTTAAAAGACGGGGTAAATCCAAACCTTCATGGCAAACAGCAAAATGCTTGTGCCAGTTGAAATTCATCTAACTCTTTGAGAACTACAGAAATCAAATAGAGACATCAGCAGAAAATAGCCTGTTAAGAGAAGCAGCTAGCCCTGCAAGTAATTCTACCTGTATGGACTCAACATTATTAATGGGTTTACATGCATTAGTATTGATGACATCGAATCCTAAATAATACTTAACACTGATTTGGTTACCACACTCCAGTTCTTAATGCAGCGAAAGAAATAGCCTTTAGCATTAGCCATCTAAGAATTAAAAATACTATTTAAAAATATTTGTATCACATTAAAAAGAATTTTAGGATAGTCTATTCACAAAGCTAATTTTACTTCACAGTTACAACCACCATGAAATGCTAAAATTAATATATTTAATATCTGATTACAAAATGTTGATTTATGACTATAATTCTATCTGATTAAAAAACTTCTAACAACTGTCAAAATTATGGTTGATTAAGTTTAGATTAACATGGCCTTCTTGTCCCTCACCCAGAGAGTGGAAAAAGCTAAACATCTTCTCTGGATGCCTTTACCAACAAATCCACCCTTTTCTGCCAAGCCTCAGCACTGAGGGTGGATGATTAGATTAGCTGAAACCTGTGAAGCTCCTTTCAGACTCATAGCCTATCTAGCCCCAGACCAAGTGGTTCACTTTTAAGCCTACTGTTTTATGAAACCCTAATTTGCATTTTAATAAGGAGTTTCTCTTGTCTGTTTACTTTTTACTAGTATCATTTAGTTAAAGGTATTTTCTCTCCCTACAAACCCTGCCTTTTTTCTGCCCTTCCAGCACAACAGCCCTACCATTATCACAGCCCTTTCCCTCTCCCAGGGCACTGCACCCCTTCAGCCACACAGCAGAGATGACCAGATTTCTATCTGCCTGCATCCAGCATCCCAGGATCCCCAAACTGGTACAGTAGGTATCATGCCAAGGAAGCCTCTCTCATTGCCTAATAATCATTACACTGACTTGTGCTCCTCCTGCTACTACCATCAGGCCCCAGAACTGTATTTCTAAAGACCTGGATGCTGCTCCCACTAAAGCAGTAAGCATGCACACCAAGCAAACAAAACCTTTAAAAAGTACTTCATTTCCAGTGTATGCATATATGTGTGACATTCCCCTGCACTGACTGATTTTTAAAAGCCCAGTTTCTGACAGATGGAAGTCTTAAGCAGCTACATCCTTCTTATTTATGTGCAAAGATCGTCTGTGGAGATAGATAAAGATTCATTTGTTCTCCTGAAAAAAGTCTTCTAAATAAGGAGTAGGAATGCATTACATACATTCAACCTTTTTCAGGTTTAATTCATCCACACATTATCTCAAAGATCTACTCGAGCTGTTGACACAGAAATGCATAGCACTTTAGTTTACTATCACTTCATTTTCAAGAAGCATTATATGAATATTACCTGTGCAATAAACTGTCTGCTGCATTTTGTAGAGTTTGGCCTGAATTCCCAAAAACACCCAAGTGATTTAAGGTGTCTTGACTTTATATTTCCAAAAGCAAGCAACTGCAGGTTATTAGGGGTCCTTAACCTTAGCAGCACCCGTCTGCTATTTTGCCTTCTGTAGCAGAAGCCTGTCCACATCTATTGCTTGTGTGGGTGTTCAACGCTTGGAACATCTCTCCCTGGCTTTAGGTCAGGTATGCAAAACCACACGATCCCATTTGTAAGTTGCTTTGTAAATGTGGACTCAGAGACTTGTTCAGGCACAGGCAGAGGTGTTCAAAGCAGGATGGACAACACAATTGAGGGAGTCCTTGTTTAAATCTATATGCCACATGGCCAACACTCACTTTAAACAAGCTCAACTGAGGTTATGTTAACTCAGCATGTGCTGAGTTAAGAACTCGTATCTGAAAATGGTTATGGTGAATAAACAATAGTAGATATCAATTGTGTCACAAAAACGTGATAGTTTGCCTGGAGGTAAAGCTGAAATGTTGATGAGTTGTAAAAGTGCCTGTTTAGTGACACAAGCTATTACTGCAGTTATTAGAGGGGTTGATTTTTTTTGCTTGAGTAATGTCATGGTTTAACCCCAGCCGGGAACTAAGCACCACACAGCACCACACTTGCTCTCCCTCAGTGGGATGGGGTAAAGAATTGAAAGGGTAAAAGTGAGAGAACTCATGGGTTAAGATAAATATAACAGGAAAAGCAAAAGCCACACAAAGCAAAACAAGGAATTCATTCCGCACTTCCCATGGGCAGGGAGGTGTTCAGCCATCTCCAGGAAAGCAGGGCTCCGTCACATGTAATGGTGACTTGGGAAGAAAAATGCCATCACTCCAAATGTGTGTCTCCCCCCTTCCTTCTTTCCCCAGCCCCTTATATGCTGAGCATGACATCACATGGTATGGAATATCCCTTTGGTCAGTGAGAGTCACCTGTCCCAGCTGTGTCCCCTCCCAACTCCTTGTGCACCCCCAACCTACTCACTGGTGGGGTGGTGTGAGAAGCAGAAAAGGCCTTGGCTCTCTGTGAGCACTGCTCAGCAGTAATGAAAACATCTCTCTATTATCAACACTGTTTCCAGCACAAATCCAAAACACAGCCCCATACTAGCTACTATGAAGACAATTAATTCTATCCCAGCCAAAATCAGCACAAGTAAGTTTGGCAATAAAATTTCCTTTCTTTTTTGTCATCTACCTTTCTATGAGCCATATCATCTGCTTTCAAGCTTCATTGTTAGACTTATTCTGAAGGCAATTTAAAAATGACTAGATATCTGTTTTTCCAGCCATAGTTGCTATGGTTACATATATGCCAATATACATCTGGATAAAAAGAGGAAGAACATCTGACTGTTCGCCTTTTAAAAAGGAGAGAATTATGTTCCACAGCCAAAAGCATGACTGAAGATCATTTCACCTGCTCTGCTTCAACTCAGTGGAAGTAGAACTGAACTCCATGCCACCTTCTCTCCATCTCCCATGGACCACTGACTGCCCTGCCTGCAAAAGCACCAGTGCTCCCTCTGCATGAGCCATTGTGCCCGGCAGGATGCTGCATTCACCAGGTACACAGGATGCACGTCATGCCTCGGAGCAGTGCTCTGCACCTTCATGTAAAGCACCTCAACTATCATTCCCCTTTCTGCTCCCTGTCATACTTTCACTGCATGGTCTTCTGGTCTAAGGTATATGCATTCTGTGTCATCTCCTGTTTTGCTTTATTTTGCAAATAAAGGAGTGTTTATTTCCCCTCTTTTCCTCACACTTCACTGCCTTTGGTAATTGAGATTTGACCTTATGGTTATCGACTCAGACATGCTTCAGTTTTCAGAAACACACAAGCCAGGTCTAGCAAGCTGTCGTTTAGTCCTAGGGTCAGCAGTGAATAGCATTTTGTGCAAAAACCAGTCCAAGTTGGCCATAATTTGGAGCAAGCAAGAAAAAAACAAAACTAGAGGGATTTTGTGGCATTGTTTCTTTACAGCTGTTGTGGTTTAACCCCACACAGCCACTTGCTCACTCCTCCCCAGTGGGATGGGGAGAGAATCAAAAGAGCAAAAGGTAGAAAACTCATGGGTTGAGATAAAGACAGTAAAAAAAAGAAAAGAAAAGAAAAGAAAAGAAAAGAAAAGAAAAGAAAAGAAAAGAAAAGAAAAGAAAAGAAAGAAAAGGAAAAGACAAAAAAAGAAAAAACAGTGATTGAATAAAACTAACCAAACCCCCCCACAATTTCTTACCACCAGCCAATCAGTCAGTCCCCAAGCAATGGCAGCCCTGATAAGCTAAACTTCCCCCAAAGATTTTATTGCTAAGCACCATGTCATATGGTATGGAATATCCCTTTGGTCAGTTTGGGTCGGCTGTCCTGGCTGTGTCCCCTCCCAACTCCTTGTGCACCCCCAGCCTACTCGCTGGTGGGGTGGTGTGAGAAGCAGAAAAGCCCTTGGATCTGCATGAGCACTGCTCAGCAGTAACTAAAACATCTCTCTATTATCAACACTGGTTTCAGTACAAATCCAGTACGTAGCACCATACCAGCTACTATGAAGAAAATTAACTCTATCTCAGCCAAAACCAGCACAACAGCATTTTACCACTTCCGTGTTCCCAAATATCACAGTAATTCAGGTCGTTAAACATTATTTGAAGATTCATATTTTTGTTAGTGTGGAGGAAAAGGACTTACCTCTCAATTACATCTACTCTNAGAAAAGAAAAGAAAAGAAAAGAAAAGAAAAGAAAAGAAAAGAAAAGAAAAGAAAAGAAAAGAAAAGAAAAGAAAAGAAAAGAAAAGAAAAGAAAAGAAAAGAAAAGAAAAGAAAAGAAAAGAAAAGAAAAGAAAAGAAAAGAAAAGAAAAGAAAAGAAAAGAAAAGAAAAGAAAAGAAAAGAAAAGAAAAGAAAAGAAAAGAAAAGAAAAGAAAAGAAAAGAAAAGAAAAGAAAAGAAAAGAAAAGAAAAGAAAAGAAAAGAAAAGAAAAGAAAAGAAAAGAAAAGAAAAGAAAAGAAAAGAAAAGAAAAGAAAAGAAAAGAAAAGAAAAGAAAAGAAAAGAAAAGAAAAGAAAAGAAAAGAAAAGAAAAGAAAAGAAAAGAAAAGAAAAGAAAAGAAAAGAAAAGAAAAGAAAAGAAAAGAAAAGAAAAGAAAAGAAAAGAAAAGAAAAGAAAAGAAAAGAAAAGAAAAGAAAAGAAAAGAAAAGAAAAGAAAAGAAAAGAAAAGAAAAGAAAAGAAAAGAAAAGAAAAGAAAAGAAAAGAAAAGAAAAGAAAAGAAAAGAAAAGAAAAGAAAAGAAAAGAAAAGAAAAGAAAAGAAAAGAAAAGAAAAGAAAAGAAAAGAAAAGAAAAGAAAAGAAAAGAAAAGAAAAGAAAAGAAAAGAAAAGAAAAGAAAAGAAAAGAAAAGAAAAGAAAAGAAAAGAAAAGAAAAGAAAAGAAAAGAAAAGAAAAGAAAAGAAAAGAAAAGAAAAGAAAAGAAAAGAAAAGAAAAGAAAAGAAAAGAAAAGAAAAGAAAAGAAAAGAAAAGAAAAGAAAAGAAAAGAAAAGAAAAGAAAAGAAAAGAAAAGAAAAGAAAAGAAAAGAAAAGAAAAGAAAAGAAAAGAAAAGAAAAGAAAAGAAAAGAAAAGAAAAGAAAAGAAAAGAAAAGAAAAGAAAAGAAAAGAAAAGAAAAGAAAAGAAAAGAAAAGAAAAGAAAAGAAAAGAAAAGAAAAGAAAAGAAAAGAAAAGAAAAGAAAAGAAAAGAAAAGAAAAGAAAAGAAAAGAAAAGAAAAGAAAAGAAAAGAAAAGAAAAGAAAAGAAAAGAAAAGAAAAGAAAAGAAAAGAAAAGAAAAGAAAAGAAAAGAAAAGAAAAGAAAAGAAAAGAAAAGAAAAGAAAAGAAAAGAAAAGAAAAGAAAAGAAAAGAAAAGAAAAGAAAAGAAAAGAAAAGAAAAGAAAAGAAAAGAAAAGAAAAGAAAAGAAAAGAAAAGAAAAGAAAAGAAAAGAAAAGAAAAGAAAAGAAAAGAAAAGAAAAGAAAAGAAAAGAAAAGAAAAGAAAAGAAAAGAAAAGAAAAGAAAAGAAAAGAAAAGAAAAGAAAAGAAAAGAAAAGAAAAGAAAAGAAAAGAAAAGAAAAGAAAAGAAAAGAAAAGAAAAGAAAAGAAAAGAAAAGAAAAGAAAAGAAAAGAAAAGAAAAGAAAAGAAAAGAAAAGAAAAGAAAAGAAAAGAAAAGAAAAGAAAAGAAAAGAAAAGAAAAGAAAAGAAAAGAAAAGAAAAGAAAAGAAAAGAAAAGAAAAGAAAAGAAAAGAAAAGAAAAGAAAAGAAAAGAAAAGAAAAGAAAAGAAAAGAAAAGAAAAGAAAAGAAAAGAAAAGAAAAGAAAAGAAAAGAAAAGAAAAGAAAAGAAAAGAAAAGAAAAGAAAAGAAAAGAAAAGAAAAGAAAAGAAAAGAAAAGAAAAGAAAAGAAAAGAAAAGAAAAGAAAAGAAAAGAAAAGAAAAGAAAAGAAAAGAAAAGAAAAGAAAAGAAAAGAAAAGAAAAGAAAAGAAAAGAAAAGAAAAGAAAAGAAAAGAAAAGAAAAGAAAAGAAAAGAAAAGAAAAGAAAAGAAAAGAAAAGAAAAGAAAAGAAAAGAAAAGAAAAGAAAAGAAAAGAAAAGAAAAGAAAGAAAAGGAAAAGACAAAAAAAGAAAAAACAGTGATTGAATAAAACTAACCAAACCCCCCCACAATTTCTTACCACCAGCCAATCAGTCAGTCCCCAAGCAATGGCAGCCCTGATAAGCTAAACTTCCCCCAAAGATTTTATTGCTAAGCACCATGTCATATGGTATGGAATATCCCTTTGGTCAGTTTGGGTCGGCTGTCCTGGCTGTGTCCCCTCCCAACTCCTTGTGCACCCCCAGCCTACTCGCTGGTGGGGTGGTGTGAGAAGCAGAAAAGCCCTTGGATCTGCATGAGCACTGCTCAGCAGTAACTAAAACATCTCTCTATTATCAACACTGGTTTCAGTACAAATCCAGTACGTAGCACCATACCAGCTACTATGAAGAAAATTAACTCTATCTCAGCCAAAACCAGCACAACAGCATTTTACCACTTCCGTGTTCCCAAATATCACAGTAATTCAGGTCGTTAAACATTATTTGAAGATTCATATTTTTGTTAGTGTGGAGGAAAAGGACTTACCTCTCAATTACATCTACTCTGAAAGATCAAATTCTGTAGCATTAGCACAAGGCATTGATCCTGGCTTGAGTGGTTTCAGAGAAAAACCTTACACTACTTTGTGCATCAAAATTATTGAAGCTCCTCCCTGTTGCATACACAAGAGGTAACCCTGGGCAAGGCTCAGAGCAGAGAAGCTCCACAAATAAACTATTTCTCCCCATGAGCCAGAACCCATGGCAAAGCATACAACAGAGCCTTACGAGCTGATCTGACCAGATTGAGCAAGAAAAATTCCATCTTTCTAACAATTATAGTGACCAGGTGAATTATGAATGTGCACGTGCTACCTCTCTCTTATCCTCAACCGGAGTGAGACAGTAAGAGGAACCAAACGTTGAAAATCCCTCTCCCTTGAGAAACCTCCACTCTACTTGTGTTTATGTTCTATTCCAGTGCCATGAAAATTAATATTAAAATTACACTGTATTAACACATTTGCACAAAGCCTGAACAAGGAGATAGTCATTACTGATATTAAGCTGCTGATATTTAAATAATTGCTTTCCTTTATGAGACTTATTATCAAATGATCTTGTTACAGCTAAAGAATTACCTATAATCACTTGCACAGAGAGGATTTTAAGCCTGATCAGAAAAGAATCATTAAACATTAATTAAAATACTGCATGTGCACTCTGTATTTGGCTTGACAGCTTGCAGGAGCAGCCTGCTAAACAATTCCTGCTAAGTGCAGGATAAAGCAAGGTGTGTCTGTACCAAGTGCACAACTGGGAACTGGAGACATGACTTTAGTCCATTTATAAAGTTTTCTCATTAGGTTTCAATTCAGGAGCAATGCCACAATGGTATTTAAAGGATATTCAATCACTCATGACAGAAAAGCTAGACTGACATTGCACAAATAGTGTTTGATTATTACCAATCTATCACGTCAGTTAGCAGGAGGAGAAGATACATTTCAATTGATTTCGAAAGACCGCCGTGACAAATGCGTTCCAGGAAGCTGGGCAGCAACAGATTTCAGATCCTGATTAATCTGGTATACAGAAAACTGTATACCCTGGCCTTTTTTAAGCACACAACACAGTCTTCAACAGAAAACTTGAGCTGCTACATGAGCAAACACTAGATTATTTTCTTTCCAGTCTTTTATTTGATTCTTGTGTTTGTAGGCTCAAGCTGACCAGCACATTAGTCTGTAAAGCTCTCCAAGAGGTAGTGGTTACAACATTCATTAAAAATCTGGACTTCTACTATTTGTTATATTGTCACCATAAGCAAGAAGTAAAACAATGTCTTTGAGAAAATGACCCAAAATATTTGGGAACCATAAAAGTCAGTTGGATTACATAGGAGAAAGTAGTGCAATCAGCCAGGCCATGCTCCAAACATGATGGAAAGGGAATGTTACCCACCAGCAATGCATTGCACGGTCTGCTACCTCCATCTGCTCTGAGTGGTACCAGGCTCTATTGAGGGGTGTCCCTCAATAACCAGACCTGTTTGTCAAAGAAACATCTCCATCGAGTTATTTTTTCCTTGCTGCGGACACTGCTAGTGAAACCTGGTGTACAGTGTTCTCCAGAAACAACATGCAGGTTTTCCCATGTCTTCTGTGTTCCCAGACTTGTTTGCCGTGTAAACACAGAAGAACTATTGACATTCCAAACATGAAGGAAACGTGAAGCAAAAACAGTATCTTCAAATCCAACACTGCCCAAGCAGAGAGTATTTATACAGAGGTTACCAGCATATAAGATTCCTTACAAATGGTCCCATTACAGTGGGGAAAGCCATGGAAGTAGGTTATATTTATTTGTTAGATTATCTGGTGATTAAGACAAAAAAATTGTCCTTGCAGGAATTCACTTTTATTTCCATATGGGTAAGATAACCAGACTTTTTCCCTGTTGTTTTTCATTCAGGATACCACATAGATACAGAATCTTTTTTTTTTTTAAAGGTCCCTTGAAAATATATTTTCATGGGTGGAGAAAGGAGAGGACAAGGGAGAAATTCTTCTATGCAGGCTATTGCCTGTCTAGTTAGAACCATGTGATTGGGAAGATGGCTTTGAGTATTACTGTATGTCATGGAAGACTAAGTGCAAGAACTCGTAAAAAACACAAGCTCCTTCATCATGTTCCTTTCACATTAACTCTAATGGTCAGGGCAATCAACAGCAAGAGAAGAAGTGTTCCCCTTTTGCTAATGTGACTAATGATTAACTAAGACTATCTAGCACTGATGGAAATATTCCAACAATTAATGGGGAAAGTGTGAAATGTAATCTGCTGGCTTCTTCGTTAGCTGGGGATCTTGAGAAAAGAATTAAGTTTAACAGTAATTGATGTGGGCTGACGTAGTGAAAAACAGGAGAATTAATCCTATGGTTCAAAGTCTTGTTCTCTGACGCAGCGGTGCAATCATAGAAAAATATATTTTGCCTTCACGCTGGGAAAATGAACCAGAATATGAATCTATGTGAGGCAGTCTTTCATCAGAATGACTGTACATAGAGACCTTTCTGGCACTTCTACCACATTTCCTCCTTCTGGCAACTGGCAAGAAGCACAATACTGTTGGATGACGCCCAATAGATTGATCCATAGCAAAGGCTTTGGGAAACTCCCTGAAGTCCAGATAGGGCTCCTGAATTCTGTATCATAAAGCAAAAAAGAAAGCAGGCAGCCAGCTTGCTTCCACACATGCCCATAGTTGCTACTTTCTCACTGAGATTACCACTATGGCTGACTGTTTGAAAGTCTGATTTCAGATTTTTCTTAAGGCCGATTTCTCAGTACAGTCATCTTTATTTCTAGCTGTAATGGCAACAACTTCCAGAAAATAACTTCCCCAGTTTGCCTCAGAGTGACACTGAGCTACAAGATTTAATCACGATTAGCTAACAGGATGCTGAACACAGTTTCTCCTGGTCTTCTAAGGCTATAAAATCACAATCAGAAGCACAACAGCCATTTATTCTTCAGAACAAATTTTGCACTTCGATAAGCTTTTACTTGTGTTTTCAGTGACACTGTTCATAAAGTGAGGGACTGCTCAGTCAGAGTAAAAGAAGCAGAAATGAGATTTGTGATTGGCACCATCCTTGTAGTCATATCAACCACAGAAAGGCATCTCTCTCCAGTTGGGTCCTATGAGGTGTTCCGAGAGCATGTAAAAACTGAACTGCTGAACTAATTATTTCACACGTCTCATAAGAACAAAAAACCCCAAATCTACTCGTAGGTCTGAAGTCTTGTGTGACAAGTTCCAGTCCATTTACTAAAACCCCTCGACGTATGGAATTCATAACCACTCTGACAGCCTTAGTTAAAAGTGTGCCATTATAATCTGTCGCTCAACGTAACAATTACCCAAAAATGATGTTCCTGCGTATTCACTTTGTGAAACGTGGGCAGGTAGGGAAAGAGGAAAGGAGCTGGGATCGCATGGCATCTGAAGTGGGCTTCACTGTCTCACACCATTTGTTGAAAAATGCACTTTGAAGTTAATCACATTGCTTTCACCTCAATAACCAATGTAGACCCTGAATGTTTAATTATGCTACTGGTTTTATACCTAATCAATCTTTTTCATTAAAATCCAGTGAAGCAGACAACTGAGATAATTACTGAAGAATCATCTTAATTAAAAAATTTAGCTTCTAATTAAGAGTCATTGTTTACCTCATCAGAAAGCCATTAGGATTCAGGACAAGGTTGCCCTGTTCATTATGTTTTCACCTTTTTTTTTTTTTAAAAAAAAGCTTTGGGCAAAGAGACTGATACAGGATTTTGTGTTAAAAAAAGAATTATTATAGTCATGAAAAGGGAGAATATGCCCAAGCCAGTGTCACAGTTTGTCAGAAGCCCCATAGCATCCAGAGTAATTGCAGAATATCTTTGCATAGAAATTGACACTGCCTTGGTCCTTGAAGATAAAGCCATGTCTATACTTAAAATGGACGTGATCTCCTGAATCATTTCTTTATTGCTTTGCAGCTACAATGAAGATAATTTCGAAATCCCTTAACACTACTATCCTGCAATCAGAAACTTCTGTTTCTCACTGTTGTTTTCACAAGTGTCTGACACTGACTGAGGTCTACTTCAGCTTCAGGAAAGTACAATCAGGCATTTCAACTAGGGAATTAGAAATGCATAGCAATTAAATGACATCACTGAAGATGTGCTGCTTCACTACACTCACACTCACTGCAAAGTATCAGCACCAGCTTTACAGATGCAATGATACTTCAACTGATAGAATTAATCATGGAAAATTATTATCCAGTCCTAACCCTTGCAGGTTTTCCCTCTCTATATATTCCAAGGCAGAAGGCAAAAAAACAAAGACATCTCCATATGGAAGCAAATTCATAAAAATCATGATGATATCAGACTAAGAAGCTGAGTTCTAAGTTCAGACATTTGAAATGCAAAGCTAAACATGCATAGCTGAAATGGTTGCTAATCAGCGCTTAAAAAAAAAAAAAAAAAAAAAA
>VXBL01006920.1:1093887-1132959 GCA_013400195.1 Aramus guarauna | reverse complement strand
TTTTTTTTTAATCTTTGCTGCAGAAGGAGGATGGGTATTTTGGGGCAGCATTACTGGAGGAGGAAAAATAATGCACATCTTCCCCTTTTCTTCCCACTCTACTTGAGAAGACCCCAGGATGAATCCATCAATCTCCAAACACATCTTTCCCACTCTCCTCATAAAATGTGAGTAAATTACCTCTGTTCAACTCCTTCCTCTAATCTACCCTGTTGACAAACCCGCTGGGAAGCAAGAATTTTAGATACCAGCCTTTTTGCAGCACCAGAGCATGCCTGGTGTATCTCCAACCTGGGCACCAGCTGAGGACAAGGCAGATGGGCCTGAGTCTTTCCCGCAGCCAAGGAGAGCAGGCACAGGTCTAGGGCAGCAGCACCAGTACATCAGGATGATGAAAGAAGGACATGGGATAACCCTGGTACAAAAGATTTTCTGCTATGGCTCAGCCTACACGTTAAGGAGAGAAGTGCAAAAAATGAAGCGTTAGCCTTCCCTAGAAGTCTTTCCCAAAGAATTCACTTGGCAGTTAATTTATATTTTCATGAAGATCTGTATGTGTGTAGATATATTCATCAGTAGCTTAAGGCAATCACGAGTACATAACTATAACTGGAATAATAATGAAGCAAACAGAACTACAACATTAAGAAGGTTGTGGACCTCTTGGGTAAAAGAATAAAAGGACTGTGCAAAATGTTAAATAAACTACACTCACAGACACTGACATGTTGTACAACAGATTAACCTCCATGAGAGATTACATGTAGTGGAATAGCTTAATAAGCACATTTATTATAATAATTAAAAAAAAAAAAACTAAAAAGAAAGTTGTTGGCAAAAACTTCATAAGAAGTATCATTACCATTATAATTATGTAGGAATCTTTCTTTTTCATTATGCCAATTATTATCCAGATTGCATTAAGTGAAAAAATGGAAGCAGACTTGGTCAGCCAGTCTTCTAATCTAAATGAATTAGTAAAGACTTGTTTGGTATCAGAATTAAGGGGTGCTATCTTTTTTTTTCAAGCCCAATTCCCTGAAACATAGGCAAATCGTTTAACAGCCATTTAAGTCCTAAACAGTTAACAGATGGTCTTCTTAATGCACCACAAGTCACAGAGCCTGGCTAACAAACTTAGCAGCTCATACCAAAAAAAAGGAAATAACCCAAGTCATAAACTATAAGGTAGCAAAGCAAGAAAAGAAGAGTGCAGACATCATCTTCTTTTTAGGTCCCCATAATAGCAGTGTATTCATTAAGAGGTAAAATCCTATTCACCCTGGAAAACGAGCAAGCGACAAGGAAGTGTTCACACTGGCAGAGAGCATTCAAAAGAAGTGATGTTAGGAAACTATTTATGTGTAAAATTATGGTAGCTTTTTTAATTCTTTTAGTTGGCAGAGTTCAAATTTGGTGTCTAAGACTCACTGACAGTATGCTTTAGCATACATAAATATACACTTGTTCCTTGCTTATCTGGAGATAAAGGTTCAAAGGATCTGATATTAAAGAAACAATTCACAGCTTCAGAAAGAAGCTTTCAAAGTGCTTGCAGTGGAAATTACAGCAGTGTTTCCAGAATTCGTATCTAATTGCTCTTTCAAAGCCAAAACTCTCATACTTTCCCATCTATCTTCTGGATGGACTATAATTTTCTTTTCCAATTAAAAACAAAGGGGGAAAGACTATGGGAACTTTCATTTCTTGAGTGGGGGGAGGTGTACCTTCTGTGTAAGCCACAAGAAACAGATGTTATAGCTAACAGCAATGAAAATAGTATTTTTTTGGTTTCCTGTGTTTTCAGAGCTTTGTATGGGCACATCAGGGACAGTATGCTGCTTCATTTGTTTTTAAATTTCTACAGACTGCAGAATATCTTTGTACTTTTCCACCACTGTAACACTCTGCCTTAAATAGTTAGCGTGGTAAAATACCTTCAAGCTTTAAAATATTGAAGAAACTTGAAGAACAGTTTTAGATTGCACAACGCTGTGCCCTTGAGACCGCTGTAGCCTTGCCATGCCAATAGAAATGATCTTTTGGCTTTTCTGGACTTTCGATCAGAGCCTGAAAGTATAGTTTCAGTTCTGATTAATTGGCTCGGATGAAAGGGAATGATGATAACCATTGCCTGAAGTCTTGGACCCATGCGCACTTCCATGAGGTATAGATATTAGTGCTGAAACCCTGTATACCTTGTGGCTCTGCCCTCTGACACCTCTTTTTAGGAAGACTGTCACATTCAGTAGCACTGGCAAGCTCTAAACCATAAGGGATTTCTGATGGGAATGAGGAGAGATGATAGCAAAGTTACAGCTACAGGCAAGTGCTATTTTATTGCTCCATAAATACCTGAATTTTGGAGCCTCAGTCTGGAGCAGATCCCCTCCCAGAGAGTCTGTCCTTACTGTCTGCCACAGCTTGTAGATGACTGCTGCGGTATTTATGCTGGGTGCATTGCAGCCCTACGATGTCCCACAACCATCCTGGGACTTGCAGCTTCTTAGTTCTGCTCTATTTGGGAACATCACATCTCCTAAAATGTGAGAAAAGGCCAACAACAACAACAAAAGAGAAGTTCTGCTAATAAGCATTATGGTCTCCATTTCACACAAGGGGAAACTAGAACAGAGAGATTTGTTTGCCTGAAATCACAGAGCCAAAAACTGGAACCAGGCTCCATGCTTTGACTGTAACCAACCTATCCTCAGGTAGGTATTACCCACACCCTGCGGGGTGCCTTCAGTCACTACCCAAATTACCTCCAATACTGGAGAAAACACAGGGAGCGTTGATGGCACTATGTGAAAACCCTCAACCCAGGACTACCAGGGTGGCTTTTTCCTTCTCCAGAAGATACGTATCACTCCATGGCAGGGTTGGAGTGTGGACACTAAGACACCACACTCATCCCAAGATGGGGGGACTGCATGGGGACAACGAGGTGGGTGCTTTCAGGGAGATGAGGGAATGTGTCAGTAGGAACAAGAGGCAGCCCTGCCCTGCCAAGCGCTCTACCGGAGAGCCGCGTCCCCCAGACAGGGAAGAAAGGAGAAGCAAGAGGTGGGAACCAGCAGGAGCTACAAGGAGATTCATGGAAGGGGAGCAACTGGAAAAGTTAACCTCTCAGCTAGAAAGAACTTGGTAGTTGGGAAATAGGAAGAGGTCCACACTCAACATTTTATGCAAAGAATTTGGACCATTTGGAACAAACATTTCGAGTTTGCATTTAAATTTAAATTGGGAGAGACAGCAAATAATAAGAAACAATGCAGATAGATAAAGAAAGTCTTAGAGTAGATATTTTAAATACCAGCAGAGCTAATAAATGCAAATGAAGTTCAGTGCAGATAAGCACAGAATTATGAGACTGAAAGCAAAGAATAAAAAGGAGGAACTATCTGCTTAGTGGCAATCAGCTGCACTGTAATGACCAAGAATGAGATCTGGGGAATTATTGTGAAAGAAATCCCTAAAGCTTTCAGCCCAGTGAGGAAATGATTGAAATAAACAAAATGATAGGCTTTATTAAACCACCAGAGTATAATATTCAGCTTCCAAACCCTGCAAAGGGTAGGAGTGAAATGCACCAAAGCAAAAGGATTAAAGCCAAAAAAGTAGCACTAACCTCATAGACTAAGACGGATTTTTTTGCCCTTGGCTTTTGTCTGGAGTCTGAATCTTCTCAGTTGCTCTGTTTCTTTGTTACAATAATGTCCTCTTTTATTATTTGTCTTCCTTTTATTATTTTTTAATCTGTCATATAAAACTTTATGAGAACTCAGCCAAGAAAGGACAACATCTCCTTCACAATCGCTGTAATCTATTGTTCAGGTCAGGCAGATTTTTAAAACATAAATCCAAATTCTATGTTGGATGCCTGCCTGGATTACCAAATGACCTCAGAATTATTTGCAGGAACAAAATTAAAAGCAGTATTACTGCAGTATAGCAATGTTCAGAGGAGGTGTCAGCAGAGCCTGGGATGTTCCAAGGAGGAAGCAGGTTGGACAGGAGAGAAGGACTTGCACTGACAAAGGTCTGGTGTGGAGATTGTACAAGAGCTATATGCAGAGGAAGCCTATCACTCCAGCAAGCCAGTTTGCCCAGCCATCTCTCATCACAGGCTCTCCAGTACTGACTGGGCAGCTCCAGGCAGCCATTGGCATATTCTGATACAACCTGATGCCTCTTCATCACCATCCCTCACCCTCATTCATGGCAGAACTGAAGAATGAACGTAGTGTGGCAGCCTGCAAGTTCATTTAGCTCAGACCTGCTAAAGGGTCAAGCACAGAGCAAACATGCAGCAATATTTTCCCAGGACTTTTTCAAGCCACTAAATAAAATGCTGTTGTTCAAACAGGACACTTTGTTTCCGTTTAGTTTGTCAGGTTAACTTTTAAACTCATGTAAACTTTTAGCATCCACAAAATCTTGTGGCAAGAAATTCCATGGATCCACCCAAAATAAGACCATTATTCTAGCAGAGGCCTTTCTAGTGATGAGTAGAACAGGGGATAAATTTTTCCAGCCTTTTTTTATGTTTCCATACCCTGCCTCAAGAACATTCAGCTTGTGGTCCAGAACAGTCCGAGATTTTTTCCACAGAACTGCTTCCCACACATTTGATCTTAATCCTGATTTTGGCAGCAGTAAACAACTGCACTGAGCATGGAGCCCTGCCTTTGTCATTATCTTTTTTTGTGTTTAGACTGTTTCTGCATGTTGCAAATACCATTTAATCTGTTCCTCGTGTGGCTGCTCTCCCCTCTGCATTTTGCTTCAACTTTAAATTTAATAGGATATTTCCTATCCCCCAAACAGGACATCAATGACAGCATTGAGTTGTACCTGAACAGGAACAGACCCTTGCAGATACACTTCCATTCTGTCAGTGAAATATTGTCTGAGTAGTCTTCTAATGTGTTTTGCATCTACCTTGCAGTAATTTCATCCACTGCATAATTCCCAGTTTGCTTCCAAGAATGCTATAAAAACAGACTCAGAAGCCTCACAAACTTCAAGGGGGTTTGTTTTGGTTTGGTTTTTTCCAGTAGGTACTTGTACGTAGTTCATCTACTCCTGTATTTTCCTGCAGTTGACTTCAAGTTGACTGGCCCTCAGCAGCTCTTCCACCCGTTTTATCCTTCATGAAAAAAGACACTCTACCTGACCTTCTTCCAGAACCTCACCCACACTCCCTGAGCTTTCAGAGATAACTTCCTATGGCTCCAGGATCATTTTGGGCTCTAACCATCCTAGTGCTAAACTTCCTACTGCCCACCAGGAGCAGCAAATTCAAAAGCTTGAACTTCACATAACTATTCTCTACCTTCCCAAACTTAATTAGGGTGTACCTGAACCTCCGATGAAAATGAAAAAGCAAAAGCCTTTGGGTACTCTATTTTGATGACAATTTTGGTCCACAGCTTTCCTGCTCTGTTGAGCAACAAACCAACCCTTTCCTTGGGCATCATCTCCTTCAGCAAGTATGCCTGAAGAATGATTTCTTGCTGTTTCCTATGTCTCCTGCTAGTCAAGTCGATTCTTTTCATGCGGAAGAGTAACAAGCAACTAAAATGACAGTGACACGTCGCTGATGTGATCAGAGTTCAAACCGCTGAGCTACAGGTGCAGCTCCCCCATTGCCTGGTGATGTATTAAAAATGCCTCCTCTGGTCTACTCCTGCAGACAGCTGTTTTCAGATGGATTCCCGCATAATTGCACTTTCCAGGGCATATTGCTTCTCATTCTGTTCTAATCCTTCTATTTTGGTCAGTCCAGTGTACGAAAGCTAAATCGAACATTTTCAGGCTGTCACAAAGGTTAAAAAACCTATTTACCACAAAATTAGACTCTCACTTGCAGGAGATGCCAGGCTCCTCCGGACTCAGCAGGGCTCCAGTCTTTATTAGGACCTCTGAAAACAGCCATACTCCTAATCAGGAGCTCTCAAGGCTGGGTCTTTTTGTCTCAGCAAGGCTACTTTGAGCTCCTCTACTGGAAAAATGGAGCCCAAAACTTGGGATAAGAGCTGCCTGGGCATTTCTAGAGGGCACAAAGCCTCTGTAAACAAGTCTAGCACTTTGCCTAGGTGTTCCCAAAACAGTAGTACAGAGCTGCTTTCTTTATCCCTTTGAGTCCTTGTGTATCTAGAGGGAGCTCCCAAAGGTCAGAGCGATGCCATAGTAACTTTTGCATCACCACCAAACCACTCAAACATCTGCAAAATGTGCCTGGGTCAGGGTCAGCTGCGGCTCAGCAGCCCCAAGGGGAGCTGGCACATGTCAGAGCAAACCGAGAGGTGGGGGGAGTGAGTCTTGGAGGGGGTTAATATCCCATCTTTAGCACCTCTTGAGCACAGCTCTGCCTTTGGGTGATTGACTTTGTGACTTTCTTCACACTGGGAAAAAAAAAAAAAAGGAAGGACATGGTGAAACATAAGCAATGAAAAGTATACCTTGAATAGCCTCTCCTGGACAGAATCAGCTGAACTCAGATGCAAAACTGCTTTTTGCCAAACTGCATGAAAGCATCATAAGATCTCATTTTATCTCTGTTCTCTAGATTTATCATAGTGATGCTCTCCCATACTTCCACTCCAAAAAGCATTCCCATTATAAACCTCCCTTTTTCAAAGATTTTAACTCATCTCTGTATGTGCATGATGCTGTAGCTTGGCATACAAAGTCCTTAGTCCAGATGCGATTTTTTTTTAAAGAGGCTAAAATGAGTTCTGCAGTTTTTGATTTACAGACCCATAAAAACTATAAGATTTACACTTTAAAGAGCTAGGAAGACTATCTGAGGAACAGAAATGATTGAAACTGGAGGGGGGGGGGAATGAACTATCCAAGATTTTAATCCTGGAATCATCTATTTGAAAGGCAAAATATTTTTTCTCAGACCTCATCTTCTGGGCATCTACTATTTTTAAATATAGCAAAGGCTAAATTGATTCCACCTGCAATAAAGGTGCTGGGGGGTAATATAGTAGGAACAGAGCATTTTGCCTGTGATACATGGTATGAGGGAACAATTTTGGTATTTGTAGTTGTGCTTCAAGGAGTTACAAGGTATGACCAAAGGAACGAATATCATGTCACCAGACACAGACAACAGCAATATGGCACGCTAGCAAAGCTGGCACTGTATGCAAAAGGTAACAGCTTCTGAGGAGTAAAATACATGGGGGCTGATCCCTTAGAAATACAGCTGCTAACAAGCTGTCCACACACCCACACTGGGCAGTTTTCTGTGTGTGGTCTGAGCACAATCCAGTGTTCCAGGTAGCCCCTATAAAGCCAGTTCAGTTTTGCTGAGAAGCAAAATCTGCTACACACCCGTACTCAAGACACTCCAAAGGGGGCTGTAGGTGCCACAAAGCAAAGAAGGGTCCTCCTCTGCTTTCCCGCAGTCCATACCCAACTGTTTAAACAAATGGGTATAAAAGTCTTAAAGAGATAGTTTACAGCAAAAAGGAACAAGATGCAGCTGGTAAAGGACCTAAGAAGCAGTGTTGCCACATTAGCTGTTGAAAACGTCTTGCATAATTTTATAACCCACGTGGTGCTTTCCTTATTCAGCAAATGAAACCACCAATGACAGCATCTTTTACACCATCCTGCTGATAAGTTAGTGTGGGTAACACAGGAGACCTGCTAGTCAGATGTTCAAGACCAGAACAGACCACTGGCGTCATTCACCGTCTCCCTCTTAAATGGCTCGGTATACAACGCCGCACTCCATACCTCATGCCTCAGCTCGACAGAAGCTAGCGGAGCCTAAACCCTCCAGTGGGCTGCGCACGTATTTCATTTGCAGCTCAGTGCCATCGCACCGCTGCTGCCACAACCCAGTCTTGCTGCTGCTCTCCCTGAGCAATAACCCATGTACTCCTTGGTCCAGGCAGACACACTGTTAGGGAAGTGACCCAACAGCTCAAAAGGTTGCACTGGCTCCTCGGTAGATACATTGCTGGTCTTTCCAAGTAGAAAACATAACTGTCTAGTTTTTCTGCTGCCTCACAACAGAAGGAGCCCCTTTGCATGTATTTGGCCTCCATGTACTTTGAAAGACATCCCAAGTGCTGAGATGCAAGGGGAAACAGAGGCTGTCTCATACCCAGTGCCACATCCTCTGAATCCCCTTGGCTCTGCTCTTTGTCTCTCTCTTCTCACCACAGTACATGCATTGAAATGGTCTTCCGGCTATTTCAAGAGCCATGTCAAAAATTTGGTATTTTACTAAGGCTATGCGCTGTAATATTGCTGCCATAGACTTTGCCTCATGCTTGGGAGTGATCCAAGCAAGAGAAAGTAGGAACTTCACACTTAAACTACACAAGTTCAAAAGTCAGTTCACTGAAGGTATTTCAGTAGCAAACCAAAATGGGTCAAGACACTGTTTATGGCCTTATTAATTGTTTCTTGTAAATTGAGTAATAGAAGAGATAAAATAATGACTGCTTCATTGTGTTCCTTTTTGATACATTGCCTGAAAGACCTGACATATTTTAAAAGGACACTGTAATTGAACATTTTAGATTTCCCCTGGCATTATTTTACTATATATTCTAGAAAATATTTAGCTTATTGAGACATAAAAGAAGTGCACAAGGAGATGGAAAAATGGAAATGACATCACAATTTTCTTTTTAAGGTGATTCATAAGCCAACATATTGGTAACTGCTGACTGAGATATTTTGGTATGAAATTCAAAGCATGCAGTATGAAACTTCCCTGATCGGTTCTGCAATGAGCAAGGAACGTGGGAACAGGATATTAACAAAGGGGCAGCTTTCTGATAATCCATGAAACCAATAACTTACACTGCATTTAAAAAAATGAACTGCATTTGCTCTTATGTTCTGGTTACATTTTCTCTTTAAATTTATATGTAAATGCCTTTTAGGTGCAATATTCTCACTGCCTATCTCCTGCAGCTGTGAAGGTTCTGGTTTTCCCACTTGATAGTGAGTAAAATAATCCCCCAATATATGCCTCGATGGTAGGACATGAGATTTAAGTGTTTTTTGTTTAAGACAATTCTAGAAAAGAAAATGTCATGTTATTGCAGTGAAAAACAGTAGCCTTTGTTTTGCAGTTTCACTTTTCAAAAAATAAAAATCAAACCACTTGAAAACAGAATCATTTAAAACTAAGTTAGGGAGCTCAGTATTTTCTGCTGTGCTCAGTTGTGAGCAGGGACTTTTCCTCCAGAGCAATGAATCCTGCAATAACATGTAAGCGTAGAGCACTTACTTTCCCTCATAAATCGTCACACTTGAAAACATCAAAAAAATCTTTCTATACTCTCTTTAATCAAAATCAGTTCTATAAAAGCAGAATACAGGTTTAAAGGAGGCCTCAAATAATACATTACCATGACACTACAAAGCACGGTGTGCATGAGGTATGCTACACTGG
Source organism: Aramus guarauna (assembly GCA_013400195.1). Taxonomy (NCBI): domain Eukaryota; kingdom Metazoa; phylum Chordata; class Aves; order Gruiformes; family Aramidae; genus Aramus; species Aramus guarauna. The sequence goes on along the minus strand of VXBL01006920.1, from coordinate 1,123,523 downwards.
CGTTGCTACTGAGCTGGGGAGACCTGCAATGCAGTAAATGTTTGATAGGAAATGAAAGGCTAGGAAGGTTTTCATTTCCCTTACATGTACTCAAAATATTTCATATTTCAACATATTTATATAAACATGCCCTTGTTTCAGGCTCTTAGGAAAAAAGAAAAAAAAAAAAAAAAAAACAACCAAAGAAACAAGCACAGTTTACTACTAAATGACTACTATCTGCAAGTGGCAATTCCAGCTAGCAGCCTGTAATTTGTCAGGGACAGATAACAGAACGCTGTTATACTGCACCTGGTTAATCCTAGCCCAGTTTATCTCGTGTGCATGTCTGCACAGCCCAGAGATGTAAGCGGTAACAAATCTCATGGCATATGCGCACATGCCGTTGCCTTGTTCATCAGATTTTATTGTATTTTTTTAAGCCCCACATAAAATGTTCTTCCAACGTTTGCTAACTATAGAATGTACCTTTGAACTCCAGGACAACTGAAACTTAATGGGAACCTCTACTCTCATTCAGCTGTTTTGAGAGAGGTAATGAGAGAGGGAGAGAGATTTTTCTAAACAAATGAGTTTTCATATTGGAAATAGTCTACTTTATGTTTTAATGCATCATGGCGGAACATTAAAGTGTGCTGTGCAGGCTTTTGAAAGAGAGAATATTACCATTTGTGGTTAGTCACCATCTACAGCCCATTATTTGAAGGAAAATATTATCCACTAATGGCAGCACATAGGAAATTGCTCCCTTGATAGAAATGGTTTACAGCAAGTAGGAAACAACTTTGGAATGGAAATTTGCTAATAGCTTTACCTTGTCTTTGCAACTTTTTATATTCTTCTTTGCCTTTACTGCAAAGTTGACTCCTTAATAGGATAGAGCCTTTATCGGAGAATATTAGTTATTCATGTAGCTTCTGTGAGCAGTGGAAATAAATCATCGCAAGTTGAAAATATTTCTCAAAGACCATGAAAAGCACCCCTTTTAAATTGCTCCATTAGGTAAAATTATTTTATTTATTTCCAGCTTTAGATTTCTCAGTTAGTATCTTGTTCACTTGTTCTAGGGACAAGTTGTAATTCGTCTTATCAAAATCACCCAGCCCAGTCTAAGGTTAAATTTAATTGGGAAAACAACTAATAATGATATAGTTCATCTTTAGTAAATATGGGGCAAGTGCAGTGTGCCCAGACTCCTACATTAGCAGGCAAATGCTACACAGAAGAGCATGGATCCAACGTTAAAACTGGATGCTGCATCTTCCATTCCATCAGTAGACATTGCAAAATGCAGATGGTTCAGTAAAGCTATTTTTCAGAGTAAGATTTAACCATGTAACTCTCTTACACAGTACAGAACGTACATTAATACCTTTTTTCTATATTGCCTTTCATCTGACAATCTCAAGTGGCTTTTGAGAGATTAAGGTATTAACCAAAAAAGGTTAATATGCTACCAAATGAGATTTCTTTCTCAGCTCTTGATCCATTCGAATTTCTGTTCTCTTTACAGACAGAATCCAAACAAGGGGTTTTTTTCAAGCCAGCCATAGGAGTCTGTTCAAAGGAGTGTTCACCCTGACTTGTTTTGAACTGCTAACACATAATAATGACCTTTATGATGTCTTGATATTTGCAGAGAGTGAAGCCCTTTCTGATTTCCACTGCCAGTCCTTTCCCTCAGGAGTCTGGAGGGGCTGGAGAACAACCTGTAGGCAAAAGCACCTGATAGTTGGTTATATGGTAAGCCTCTGTCTTCTGTCTGTCAGAGATCAAGTAGTCAACATAGGAAGCGGAGGTCAGCGGAGACACCTGCTTACCCATAAAACTCACGGGAGCTGATGTGGGAATCTGAGCAAGTAGCAAGCTTTTTTCTCTCTGGGTGCCCCAAGGAAAAAAGAAATCTTGTTATTCACCCAGTAAGATTAACAATTATGCTTAATTCACACTCAGTTCATGGTCATTTAAATCAGAACATCCAGTAGTTTGGACAGATACCTATCATCCTGGGGAGCCTTAGTTGCCAGCTTACCTTCCAGACGAGTACCCTCTTGAGTATTCAGAAGAAAGGTCTGCAGGTTCAAGCCTTACAAATATCAGACCATGACAGTCTTTATGCTTACATAAATTGACATGTATTCTGCCAACTCTCTGTATAGCTACTTCATGCGTTAGCCGACAGCACAAACAATAGCAGAGCTGGTCTCTTTCAGCTAGCTTGCAGTAATGAAAAAACAAGCTAACTCGCTTGAGCATCGCCCCTGGTCAGGAGCACATGCAGGCACAACCACTCGCTCACATCGCAAGCCCATTTCTCCAGAAGGCAGTACCTGTAGTCAGCTCAAGGCTGAACCCAAACGGATCAGCTCTGCACGGAGAGAAACAAGCTAATAACCCACCAGTGACAGGAGGAGTAAGATGCTGAGCCCTTCCAATAAATTCTCCCCACCTAGTAGGAACAGGCTGTTAGCTGTCTGCATAAGTTATCCCCACAATCTGTAAAATAAGGAGATTCTACCTGTCCAGCCTTCTCTCCCTGAATATATTGTAACAGTAGGACATAACTCAGCTCCTGCAGATTAAAACTGTAATTCAGATGCCCAAGTACTTTATAGGTGAATTAAACCTGTGTTTGAATTTTGTCTATTAAGCATTTCAGCTGAAAGGGAATGAGAAAGTTGCATAATTTATTATTTAATGTTTTCAATAGACCTCACTATCATACTCAAAAGAAAATAGTTTGCACGAGATGCATATGTAGACAGGAGTTATAAAAAGACTATGCCAAAAAGTTTTATGGTGATGCAGATGCAATAAGAAGATTGCTTTATAAAGATGTTTTCTGTGCAGTACCTCATTTAAAGACTGGATAATTCTTTGTTCATTATCACAAATGCATACAAGACAAATTCAAGTTTTTTAATGACTGTGGAGAGTGTGCCTCACTGAGGCTTCCAAATTTTGGTCCCACTCTTTCCTTACCTCTTTTCACAATATGACATTTGCCTATTTCCTAAGTAAAGGTTAATTTCTTTAACATGCCTCACAAAAGATGAACCAAAACAACACACTCCTTTATGCTTTTCTTTGGAACACCATCACTGAAAGATATCAGTTCTCATTTTCTATTATCTAGATTGCTTACTAGCACCACATTGGATTCCACCAAGGGCTGTTCAATATAATAAAACCTCCTCAATTTTTTGTTTGAGATGGTGTTTAAAAATACTAAAATCACAGGACCCAGCTACTGTCACTACCCAAAACATGAACAGCCATTTCAGCCATTAAAAGTCAGGTATTAAACACCAGTGTTGCAACCCAGTAGCATTTCCACCTACTTTTTGCAGTGGTACAGACATCATTCCCCCGCTCAAGATGTGATCACCCTCTCATGCTGCCAAGCCCTTTGAGGTGACAGAACCATTCCAGGTGCCAGCTCAATGCACCGCGCTAATCGAAAATCAAGCACACATTTGGCTTCACAATGCCATGCAACAATAAAAGCTTTTTTTTTCTGTTATTTGACCCAGACATTCTTAACTACAAAACACTCCAATCTGTAACCCAAGACCCTGAGAAGGCCTCCTATTTCAGGGACAAAAGGCAGAAGCTGATACCATCACAGCTGAATTAGTGGTTTGCTTCAACACTTTCTCTGTCATCAGGCACGTAACTTTACACATCAGATGTTGCCAGCACGCTTATAGGAGGCCAACTTGCTCGATGTCTAGAGACAACAGCAATGACACGCCAGCTGTTTGAGAGAGAAAGGAAACCAGCAATCCTAACCTCGAGGGCCCAGTTCTGTACAGGGTCATTGGATGACTGGGAAGCAGCAGGGAAACAGATACAAAACTCTGTAGATTCAAGTTCAATCGAGGGACCCTGTGGGATAGCAGTGGTTTGTGACAGAACTGATCATCAGATGGGATGAGGAAAATGCACAGATAATTGATTGAAGCAACATTTATGCCCAGATAACCCTCCAATTTTCAACTAATACTTAAAGGAGATGTCAAAGGAGCAATAGAGCTACCAGTAATGATTATATCACTTTTCATCCCGTAAGATCTTTGGATGCTTTTCAGACTGCAGGATTGCTCATCCACTGCCGAATTACAGCTGGCTACAACAGCCATTTTGCAGCACTATACAATAGCTATTATGAAGGAAATGAAGAATAAACAACTTCTATTGATCCAGCAATGGGAATCTTCAATAGACAGAGTGTAATTGCCTAAGCTAAAGTAGACTAAGGTTGCAAAATGGCAGTAACTATGAGTATTAACAAAGCACAAACAAAGTTAGCAAAGTTAGCCTTGAGACAGCCAAGAAATCTTTGTGAAAAGTTACAGAGGACACAGAGGCAATCAACAGCAAGCTTTAACATCACATCAGGGAGCAAGGAAGAAGGGAATCTCAGCTCTGCACAGCTCTCCCACCCTCCTTTCCCTACAAATATAGCATCCTTTCCAGCCAAAACCATCACTCCATATGGTCTTGTCACCTCAGTAAACAGTGACTGTATATGCAAATATAATTAACTTGGTCTGAAAAAAACAGAGTGAGAAAAGAAGATAAGGAAGGCATCTTTCCAAAACAGCCTCCCTCTCACTGCCTGTGGGGATTTACACTACTTACGGCCTTTTTGGGTGGCAGTCTTCCCTCGTTCTCTGCCCCACCAGAAGCCCTGGCTTTGCTTGCAGGATAGCAACACATCCTGGGAACACCCAGGACTGTCATTGCACAGTGTGTGCTTTGTTCCAAAACAAAGGATCCAAAAGTAGCTCCTAGAGACTCTCACTCTACAGCTTGAGGGCCCACGAAAACTCAAGTGTGATACACTCAGCTATTTTTTGCTCAGATTCTGCCGAACACCTTTGCTGCCTCTAGTTGCTGGCTCCTGCAGAGAACAGTTGCTTTCTTCTGGAACAAGGTTTTAATGTTTTCCCACAAAATATGGTTGCTTCAGAGCACTAAGGAAAAGAGGATCAGCAAATTTCACTGTCCACAAAACCAGCATCATTTTTTGAATTTGCATGTTACTGTGTAAAACTACTCTTTTCTGTATCAAAGACTGCCTGACACATATAGCATACAAGAGGAGCAAGGGTGGATCTAAAATTCACCTACAAAAGTAGTGAGCTCAAGACTTTTTGTTTTCACTAGATCACCTCAGATCTTCCTGTCCTCACTAATGTCTTCCTACCCTGTCATCAAACTATCCGTAGGATTGTTTTTCCAGAAATATGTTGAATTTTTGCATTAGTTCAGAAAGTAAACACAAAGGACATGAGATTTGAAGGAGTTTATTTGTTTTGTTTTCATTTACTTTTAAGATTATCCTAAACGTCTTGACCTTCATACAAGTAAGGAATGTACCTTTTCACCCAATAGTCATATATCTGCAGGAGAAACAAAGGCCACACAACACCAGCTCCTGGTAGTTAAGACCACACTTTGATATGAGCGTTAGGCATCTCAAGGCAGCTTATTTGTTTGAATTGCAAACTCTTGAGTAATGTGCAAAGAAATATAAGGTCATTACAAATGACAAAACTCAGAAAAGGCATAAAAATTACTCCTTGACAAGGTCCAACAGTTTACCGACCATTCAGGGATGGACAGTAGTATGACTAGGAAGCTGCAGACCACCTTCCACTGGTACACAGAGGAGAGGGGGATGTTGATCACTAGAGTCCTTTACAGCTTCCATCTAGCATTTATCTAATAAAATCCATCAACGTTCAAGGGAAAAAAAAAAATCATATAGAAAAGTCCATTTTGAAGAGACTTGTTGGACTGCCTGCCGTAATGCATATTATTGCTTGGAAGTTGGCATTTTCTACAGCTTGCAGTAAGTCAGATCAGCAGAGTCAGTCTGGAAGGAAGGGGAAAAAAAAACAAACACCAAAACCAACAACAAAATCCCCACCTTTCATCTCCTGTTTGTCAGGAAACTGGCTGTGTCTCAGGTAGATTTAATTCATATTTTATAGTCTTTGTAATATTCTGCTAAAATTCCAATAAATGTTAGTTGACGTGCTGTGGCATGATGGATTTAAACAAACCTCATGACTTCATTGATTTAAATGGTCTTTGGATAAGACCCAGTCCTGCATCCTTGCCTAGTCTCATATTTGCCAAAACCCAATTTAAAGACTGTTAAGTCCTGTGAGGAGGGGATTATCATTAAGAGATTATTTTAATTCAATACCATTTAATCTTAAAGTAATAGCTAATAACAGCAGCCAATGCTTAAAAGAATGTCTATAGTGCTTTGAAGATAGAAAGTGTTACTTACTATTTATGCTGAAAAAGAGAGCTGATTTTGAGCAAACCATCTCTTTTTAGAGGAGGGAGAAGAAATAAAGCAAGCTACTATGTGTCAGTCTGTAAATAAATAGCTTTTGTGCCACTGGAAAAGGCTCAGACAGCTAATAAGATTGACATCTGAACCAGAAGATTTCAAGTGTTTTGGTGCTATTAGTACTAATCTATTTCTTTGAACACTTTCATAAAAATGGCCATCTTCATCAGACAAGTAAAGTGGTAAAAATCAGGTCTCAGCAAGACAGCTTTTCAAGCACTTACCAAATTACAAAAAAAGGACACACAATTATGGCTTTGATTTAATTAACTTGAGTAAGCTACAAACTAGCTGTTCTAGTTTCATTTTTTCCTCATAATTATACTCAGAGTTACTGTGCTTCAGTGATCAGAGGTGGATGAATCTCACAGGTGAACAGTTCTCCCATGCAACAATAAAAGTCATAAATGTGTTGATTCATTTCCACCCCAGAGAGTGGAGGTTGCAGGGAGCTCAGGATAGAGGCAAACCAGCCTGAGTTATATCACCAGTGTGAAGCTGCAGCACCTAAAATAAAGTTATCCCAGCACATATTAACAAGGGTTTAATTTATAAGATAGCAAATGGGTTTTTCAAGAAAGCCTGAGACTGCCGCCTTAATGAAGCAAACGTCCAGGACCCTTGCTTCACTGGTCTTCCTTCAACACTGAGAGGAAGATGGAGCAGCAAACAGTTCTACCATGAACCCATCACCTTTGTGCGGTCTCTCATTGAATGTCAAATCCGTGGTCAGCCCCAGTTTGACTTACTGTTGTCAAGCATTGTTATAAAATCGTCTTCTCTGAGGCCCTTCTTTTGGCTTTACTACATGGCAGGGACACGAATGCAGAGCTGCCTCCCTGCCCAGGTTGGGGGTGGGTAGATGGGTGTGAGGTTGCAACGGGGCAAGGATGACTCCTAGCTTGGTGTGTGAAATGCTCCACTGATGTTCGTGCCCTGAGTTGTTCTCTAGCAGCCCTATTATGTTAGAAAACATAGAGTTAATTTAATTCTGGTTAGCCTTGATTAGTTTTCTTCTTCCAGACTCAGCTATGCCAGAAAAAAGGGCAACCATCACAGCTGCTGATCACCCTTTTCCCTTGTTGGCGGCTACTGTCCCTGCCAGTCTGTAAGTGGAGAAATCCGTCCAAGCACTCTCATCTTATTTCAGGCCAAGACCTGTGAATTAGCTCCACATAACACCACAGGTGTTTTTTCCCCTGAAATGAATAAGGGCAAAAGCTTGCACAAAAATCCCCATAGTCTGAACAACATGGGAAGTAACCTTTTCCACCAGCTCAGCTACAAGATATCTATGCACACCCTGCACTGCTGGATTCTTGCATTACCAACTTCTTACTTCAATGGATAGATCCTCCAGGTCTCAACCACACGATGCCACAAGACAGTTTGGACAAATAGGTTACCTGTCTCCAGATAATGTGGCCGGTTCTCCTCAAGTTTCAGAAGTGCTGTAGAAAGGGTCAGCTAAAGAAGAGGCAGAAGAGTAACATCAACAAGGTGACACCTCTCTGTTGGAGTATTCCTGAACCCAGCATGAATAGGCCAAGACAGAGGGACCTCAGGACGTCAATAAGCAGCCTCAGAAGTCAGATGCTGTTACAAAGCTCTCAGTTCTGCTGAGAAGTGTCTCTTGGGAGGAGTGTTTACTTCTTGGGAAGCAAAGAAAGGAAGGAGATCCCCTTCAGGAACTGGGAGGGAAGGAGATGCTCAGTTTTGAGCACTATTGTGGATTGCATTGAACCTGCTGCAGATTCTGCTCTTCAATCCATGGGTGCCTGGCTGCCTATGCTAAATGCTGTCTGAAGGCACGTTTGCTTTCAGGTGTGTGTTTGCTCAGGGTGACTTTCAGCAGATAAGTGCTGTGAAAAATCCTCTTACCTGTGCTAATAGCAAATGCCTTTCTGAATCATGAAATGAAATCAGGACAAGTAAAATGACATTGAAATTGCACAGAAAATGATAGTAATGAATCAGCAGGAAGACAAACAGTACTTCTGCAATTACATGTGCTACACAGAAAGCTCTCTGTCAACAACAACTGACCTCTTCAAGTTGTCATGCATAATATCTGATTGTACGATTCACCATCTATAGCACTGAAGGGAGACAGTTGTCAAGCATCATTTCTTTATTATTATCATTTTCCATAGATTCAAATGTTCTTTGAAGTGATCAGAGATTAATAAATAGAAACAATTGGTCTGTTCCATCACTCTGCAAAGATTAACACAATTGTGTCCTTGGCGAAACCTTGCATGCAACGCTAACATGAATGCGGCAGTGAGGAAGATGTTCAAAGGACTCTTCCAGACCTTGGAGCAATCTACAGCTGCATCTTCTAGGTGTCAAAACCAGAGTATAAGATGAGGCTTTGTCCCATGAAAGTTGAGGCTGGTTTAATATATCTCAGGAAAGGATAAGAAATCAACTGAAATTGGCAGTGTATTTAACAAAAATTAGAAGAAAAAAACCAGCAGAACAACCTCCAATTTTTCTGTTAATACCTTCCTGCTGTTATCACTGATCACCTCATAGACCGTACCCACAGCACTTCCATGAGCTGGAAAGTAAGGCTAAATAACACGCCTAAGCTTCTCTAGGAAGTCTGCTGGGGGGGCGGGGAAGTTTAAAAAAAAGTCAACCTGATCACCCAAATCCCAGGCTAGCCTCCCAAGCACTGGAGCATCTTTCCTCTGCCAAGTATTTATCAGACCACTTCACGATTCATTGCCTTTCCAAATAGCTTTTCACTGAGGAACAGTGAGTTGCAAAAGGCTTTGTAGATTGAGCTAGAAAGGTCTTCAGAAGGTGAGCCAGGAATGATTTCAGATACAGAAAGCAAAATGCTGTCTTGAAAGAGGTCAGAGAAACAGGTCCACATCACTTCAGTGCTACTGCAAAACTGATATGCTGAACATTTAGCCTCAAACATGAACTGAGGAGCCTCCATCTCCCCTCCCTGCCCCTGCAGCCTATTCCTTAGGTGCCATTTGAGGATTTTTCCACTCTTTCATCTCTTACAACAACTTCTCAGAGCTCTTCTACAATCCCAGGGCAGATCTTGTTATAAAAACAGATGTGACTTTTGATAAGTTACCAGCATAACCCTTTATGTGGTCACCAACTTCATCTTCATAGTATCATATGTGAACATTAGTTCTTTTCCTCCCTATCTAATTACACAACCAGCCTTACTGACTCTGTGAGCAGTGTACAAAACTCCTATGGCCAAGACCCATACAAGCAGGGATGTCAGAAAGCCGAGGGGAAAGGAGGGGGCAGGTGATGAGAAAAGCTAGGACATAACAGCTGCTCAGACCCTCAGGCTCCTTTGCAGGATGGGTCTCAGCAAAACAGAGGGCTGATGCAAGGGTGCCCCAGCAACGTTCGGTCAAACATCATCCAGTGATGGGATCCTGCAGTCCATGCTGCACGTGGCTCAGGAGTCACAGGCTGGCCATGTGGGAGTCATTGGTACCACCATCAGACACCTTCATAGTGGTATTCATGGGTCTGTCCTGGATGAGAGGAGGAAAGTTTGTGACCCTACCATTATCCTGACGCAGTTAGAGCAGAACAACTTTCACACTCAGGCAAGATTTCATTTCACTTATCTGACAAAACAAACAAACAAACAAACAAAAAACCAAACAAACAAACAAAAAAACCCCACACCAACAAAAGAAAAAAAAAATCCTCCAGGGCAAAACCTTCTCAAGTGGGTTTTGACAAAAAAAAAAACTACTTGCAGCTCAGCCACTAAGGACAGCCATGCTCTTTCTGTCTGAAACTGTCAGCGGTCCCCTGCTTGGCAGAATATTGACTCCAGCGCCACAGGGTTTGGGGGCTGCAGGGAGGAAGAAGGTAGATTTTAAACAAGTCCCATCAATAATGTCTTACTGGGTAAAGTGCAAGAGGTTATTAGACCTGGGACCTTTCAACAAGACTTTCAGTTTTCTTCTTCTGAAATCCTGCAAACTGAGTTTTCAGATTTGCTGAATATTTTCCCCAGTCTGATCATATAAAATATGATTGAGGGATAAACAGAGACCTGGACACTTCACCTGAATACCTTTTTCAAACAGCATATCCAGTGGTGTTCAGAAGGCAATGCCACATGAAGCGCTCCTCCACATTTTGCTTCAAGCTCTCTATAGCCTACCAGCATTTTTAAAAACCAAGACAGCACGTCTGTAAAAAGACAAAAACTAAAAAGAGCTGCCAGTTTAGGGTCTTGAAGTCTAGTTGCTGCTGTGCTAGAGGAAGAAGACCACAAGCAAGGGGTATAGTACCAGCAGAAGAATAAGGAGGAATAACTACACAGGTACTTTTTTCATCCTGTGTGCTCACCTCAACTTGCCTTGGGGAGGGAGGGAGGGAAGGAGGGAAGGCGCCTGGCGCAGGGAATGAACAATTGTTCAGTCGTTCTGAAGAGAGACTGCACAGAAATAAAGTTTAAAGTTTTGGGGAACTGTTACTGACCTCTTTCACTGAGTTGATGAGGGTTTGGGGTGTAGGGTTGTTTTTTTTCCTTTTAAACTGTGACATGTCACTTCCCAGACTAAACTCAAGTCTCTGCCAGAAATCAGCTGCTACTTCTTTGTCTCACTGTCATCATTAGAAGCAACATGATTTTAAGAAGCAATTGAGAAAAAAGTGCTTCTATTTACAATTCCGAAACATCTTAATCTAGGGTTTTCTTTAAGGTGATCAGTTTTGAGCTCTTAAAAACAAGAGAGCAAAACTTAACATAATGAAGCATTTGGTTTCTACCTACCATCAGCACAATGCAGACCTGGATTGTGGTTTGGCTTTTTGAGATAGTTTAACTATCTTTAAAGCACATCAGGGTTAGAGAGGCATCAGACATACCCTCTGACTGTTGTGGAATTGGCTGAGAGGTGAAACCAGTAGAAACTGAGCTGACAGCAAATCTGGGGTTGTCACTGTCACCCCCAGAGACAGGTCCTCTGCCAAGTCATCATTGTCCCCTGCACACACATGTTGAAAGCAGAGCTTCAGCTTTCTCCCAAGGGCATGGATTGATTTTACACAACTGACAGAAAAACATATAAGCATCTGTGAAAACAGAAAGTGTAGAGATGTTTACTGTGAATGTGCCTGGATATCAAATACTGAAATGTTGTATGTTATAAAACATTTTAAAAAAAAAAAACAACAGAGATATAAAAGACATCTAAGTAGAATACCTCTTAAAATATTCTATTAACAGCTGGGGAGGTATTCATAGTTCATATCTTGATAAGAATATCTATTTGGAAACTCTCAGCCACTATTAAGAGACATCATAGTTTGATGTTTCTTTCTTCTAATCAATATTTTTAGAGAGAGTTTGGGGGTTTATGAATTTCCTTGCACCATAATCCAGAGATCTTCCTCATATTTCTTCACTGCTCTATCTCATGATTGGTTTTAGCAATTTATTCTGACAAAAAACAAATACATTCATTCTAAGAGGTTAAATACACACGCACCCTCCCAAGGAATTTCAATCTTGTTTATCACAAATACATCTTTCATTTCTGCTTTTTTTTCTATTCCGCAGCAGTAACCAGATGAGGTTTTGCTTGTTCATTTGCATCCAATCCAATCTCCCTTTCAAAAAGCTCAAAAATATACTGCCATCTAGGTCCACTGTATTTAATTATTACCTGACATTTCTTACAGGTCCCTTTCCCATTTGGAGCTACACAGATAATGCTTTTGCTTTGCACCGTTAGCAAGCAGTAAGGTTGGGCAGCTCTTTCTTCTGATCCCCACTTACCTATTTGATCTGGATCTCTAAGCACTTCTGCAGTACAAGGTATCATTATTTGCAATAATCAGCTGCAATTTATTTGCATAGTACATCTTGATGTGCAGCATCAAAGCAGCGTTGCATTCTGTTGAGATCAGTAGTGCATTAAGTTCAGTGCCAAAGCACAGTGGAAGATTTTCCATATAGAGCATTAAGGTGGTGTGTGTTAAACCAAAATGAAGAGTGAGAAAAAAAAAACTCACAAGTCTACTGCAGTTTTTCCATTCAGTTGCCTGGTCTGTTTTGTCTTACATATGCCTTTCAGTTTGTCAAAATAATGTCGAATTTGGTGTTAAACTCTAGAAACTGTACGAAGGAGTCCCACATCATGCCAAGCAGGCATTTGTCTCTGCATTTGCCCTGCCTAAAAATAGGGTCTAGGAAAAACCTCTGTGGATAGGAAGGCATTTCAGTTAAAATACAAAAGCCAGGAGAGCTACATTTCTGAATTAAACACTTTTGACTTCCTTCTGTTCAAAATGGACATGTCTCATGTCATTATCCTAACTTGTAAGAAAAGCAATGGCTGAAACAATCATCCCAAAGTCTTTCTCACGGGACAGAAGGGTTAGACTTTTCCTAGAGCACTTCCATACACTTTAAGACATTGCTGGGAGTGTTATTAAACCCTCCATATGTTAGAACTACATAAGGAATTTATCACCTTCTGCGTGCCCATTCAATAACGGCATGGTCTGATGGCCTATTGACAACACCCTTCCGATAAGGTCTTGCCAGTGGCACAGCTGATAGCTGGGGGTTGGCTTGTTTAACAGCATCTGAACGTTAAAAAATATCTCTTTGAATCTCACAGAAACACTACAACATCCTGCCACAAGCTCAGTGAACTGTTACACTGTCTGACTTTCCTTGAATTTCTCTGAGAAAAAAAAATCTTTATTCTAGAATTTGTTTAATGACTTGCTACAGAGCGTCATTTAAAACAGGCTTTCTAACTTACTGAGTTGTAGGGGGTCCTTCTTAGATGTCCATTTTTGCATTCATAATGCCATAAATAATGGCCTTCATTTATGGCCTTATCATCTTTCCTGTTTTAATATCTCTCAAAGTGGCCTTTTGCTGGGTGCTCCTGTGTCTTGGAGTAACACACTCACAGGTACTGAACCATATTTATTAGAGAAATATTCCCTGGGTTAATGACTTATGCTCTAACATGGTTCTCCCATGCATTTTCCTTGCAAATTTTAGAACTAATTGTTTTACAAGTGGTTTCAAAGCAGAGCAGTATAGCTTCTCATATACTTTTCTTTCCTCTTGGAAGCACACACTTGCATCAGCAAGTTACACTCATGTTTTACTGCTCATGGATTGAATGACATTTATCACTCTGCAAGCAGAAACAGCATGACTGCCCTTCTACATGTGAAACATGCAATTCATTGATTTCTGGAGCTGTAACCACAGCTTTACATTTATCATATATCAGTTCTGGTTTACTTAGCAGTCCTCTGTGCAGGACAATGTCGTTAAAAACATTGCTATTAAAGACCAAAAAAAAAAAAAAAAAAAGATAAACATTTCACATACAATGGTAACATTCATCAACTGTTCTTTGCAAAGTGATGTAGCACTATTTATCAACTACCAGTTTCAAATCTCTCTAGCAATAACTTTCTTACCCTTACAGACAGCTCAGAGATGTAAGTACAAAGCGACAAAAAGAATAGTTCAAACACAACCCATATAAACCTGTTACTTGTGCTGAACTACATCACCTTTTTAACAATAGGAAGAAACAATTTTTGATCCCCAAACTTTTTGTCTGAAGGTTCAGATCAGCTTCATGACCCTTGGGGAGATTGCCCCCAAAATTAAGAGCCTCACTCCCAATTTTGAATACCCCCATTTGAGTGAACAGCTCCAAATTGAGGCATCCTACTTGAGAAGCCTCTCGATCCCTCAAGCATTTGGCTTTCTGTAGGCAGCCCCTGTTCAAGGGGACTGACTGCTGACCTCATAGAGGTATTACAAACCCAAACAAACCTTGGCACCTGCCATTCGGTTTTCAGATTAAATAAAAGTGAGGGTAAGTGACAAAAAGCTCATCCCTATCTCAACTATTTAAGCTAATATCTGCAAATACCTAACACCTTTACACAGTTCTGAAGATCTTCCACCCACTTCTCCCTTTTTTTGATTCATGGCTGTGACCAGTGCAAAGGCTCTGACAACTGGTTGAGTGTGCAGGGCCAGTGCCTCTGGTTCCTGGTCAAGTTAGCCTATTCTGTTGTCCTGGAAGTCAGGAGAAGGTTTTCTTCCCTTCTCTTCTGGAGGTGTTGCACGTCCCTTCCAAATCCCAGATGGACAGAGGCTGCAGAAACACACCTAGAATCATCTGCAAAATATTCAGTAAGCAAAATTTCAACAACCTGAAGCTTGTCACACGTCTCTCGACTTTAAGGAACAAAGTATATTTCGTCAAAAGAAGCAACAAAGTGGTGGTTTTGCTGGCTGCCGGAGCTGGAGGCACAGCAGCTGCCTCCCTGATGCTGTGTTAGATGCAGCAATGCAGTCACCCACTCGCTGCTGCTCAAGGATCTTCTCTTGGTCCTGTGCACTAGAAAAGACAGCTCTTGCCAGAAGAATAGCTTGTCTTGGGAGAAACGTGGAGGGAAGAGGGTAGCAACTGTCACCACACCTTGTTTCTCCGACTGAAATAAAACATTTTCAGCCAGCTGAGGGGAAAAGCAGAATTTGTTCTGTCAGATGACCACAGGGACACATCAGAATGACTGCAGGAACCAGCAGACTTAGACCTCTTATTGAAAATACATTCTCCAAGGCAAATGAAAGCAGAACAACTTAAACAAAATGATCTCTTCTGATGACACTTAACCTTGAAGATTGTTTTTTTTTCTATCAGAGGTACTTTCATGCAGTTTATGACATGAATAGCAAAATCACAGTCTCCTTAATCATAAAGCAGGTCTTATTTTCTCGTTGTTCTCTGTGTGTGAAAATTGCTTTTCTGGTTAGTGTCAAATATGTCTGAAATGAAAGGCTGTAAAAGAAAATCTCCCCAAAAATTATGGGTTTCCGCTATTGTGTAAAAATGTTAGCAAAGAGTAAGTTATGTAATGATTTTACCTGGTTTTATCTGTTTTATCTGTTCAAGAGTAAATTATATTTAGATTAAATAGGTCATAGGAAAAGATAACCCTCAAGAACTCATATTTCCACCTCCTGCAAAACTTGCTAGTATGAAAACAAAACAAGGTCTTTGCAATGTTTCTTATTAAGAAAACGTCACCATTTCCACCCATCAATTAGCACCACCACTTGAAAAGTGGGAGATCCACATTTGAGATCTCACTGTCACTTAGGCAAAGCAGAGACTTAAATTTATCTTTCCCAAATCCCAGGTCTGGAAAGGACCTCAAAAGGTCAAGTGATCTGACTTCCTTTTCAAAGTACATCCACTAGATCAGGTTGCTCATGGCCGTGTCCAGCCTTGTTCTGAATGCCTTCAAGAACAGATACCACAACCTCTCTGGGCAGCCTGTTACTGTGTTTGATCACCTTCCTGGTGGCAAAAAAATTCCTAATATTTACTTGGAATTTCCCTGGCTGCAGCTAGTCTCTGTTGCCTCTCATTCTTTTCCTGTGCACCTCAGAAAACATCATTAAAGTATAAACATCACCCATTGTATTCCCTTCATCTGCTCACTACAGAAGGTAGTCAGACTCATCAAGCACAATCTGCCCATGGTACATCCATGCTGGTTGTTCCCAGTCACCTTCCTGTCCTTCATGTGCTTGGACATGGCTTCCAGGAAAACAGGCTCCATAATCTTCCCAGGGATTGAGGTTAGGTTGATAGGCCAATAGCTCCTTAGGTGGTCCTCCTTGCACTTCTTGAAATGGTCATGACATTGGCCTTTTTCATCTCCCCTGACTGCCGTGACCTTTCCAAGATGATAGAGAAGGGTCTTGCAATTGCATCGGCCAGCCCTCAGCACCCTTTGATGCAGACCATGTAGTGCCAGTTTTGTGTTTGTCCTGTTGACTTAAGAGGTCCCTAACTCAGTCTGGCTTTCCTGTAGGTCAAAAGTATCACTCTCCCACTAGACTCATAGACTTGAGATGCCTCATGACAAACCTTACCAGTAAAAAAAGTAAGCAAAAAAGGTATTGAGTATCTCAGGCTTTTTCACGTCCTTTGTCCCTAGGTCCTGTGCCCCACTGAGCCATGGCCTCTCAGTTTCCCTGATTTTCCTTTTGTTGCTGGTGTATTTGTAGAAGTCCTTGTTGCCCTTCACTATATCCAGGTCCACTCCAGTCATACAAATCATCCCAGCAGATTTATGTAATCCCAATGCTATCATAAGTCTTCAACTGCACGTGGACTTCTATTTGTTTCCCATGCTGCATATATACCTGCACAAACACTTGACTGATTAAGTCTTACCTTTATAGAAAATAAGCAAGCAAATTCTCCTTCTTTAATATTTCTCATAGGAAGTTCTGTTTATCTATACAGGTATCAATGCTATCATAGTTCTTGGATAGCTAAAAACAGGAATAGTAAGTTAAAAGCTTTCTTTCTGCCTATATATGGGTTTCATATGGTCAATAGCCAAACACTAGTTATAACTCCCATGCCCATATTCTGAAAATAAAACAAACAAAAAAAACCAGATAAACTGGAGAGGGTGAGATAGGAACTGTTATAAGGCAGATAGGAAGAGAGAAGGAATGTATAATTGGGTATTCTTTGGTGTTGATATTCCTCCCCAACAGTGATGAGTATTTGCCAATACTGAGCACAGAGTTCAAATGATTTTAAAGTCTCAAGAATTAGAGGCAAGAAAGATTTTGGCCATGGTATCCAAGTGCAATGGACATGGAAAGCACAACTCACAGAAGTAATATTTAAACAAATGGAATAAACAAAGCCAAGCTCCAATGAAAGTTGAAGCCAAGTAAATTTAAATTATACATAAACTAAAAGTTCTTAAAATAGTGTGGCAGTTGACTACTAAAACACATTCGTAAAGAAAAAGGTGGACTCTTCAGCTGTTCAACTCTTTTTCCTGGAAGTCTTTCTGGGAAGTGTATTTCAACAGAGCAGAAATAATTGGCTCCTGAAAGAACATATCTTGTGGCCTCTTACACAAAAGGTCAGATGTGAATGTACCCACAGACCTGAATGTTCATAAACTAAAAACAGAATAAAGCATGTCATTTCTTGTTTCTGCCTACACAGCAAATGAAATACTCAGCAAGCACCATAGCAAGTCAGAGGTGTCCCCAACAGCACCACATTCTGTGTAGCTGCTAAGGAGCTTTCTGCTGGGAAAGATTCATTTTCTTTTGACTTACATGAATAAATTCAGACAAAGTTTTAGGCATACGGATGTGAATACAGTAGTAACACAGTAGAGCAACAGCCTGTTTATATTTCTGTAGAATGACATTTATTGCAACGATGAACTTTGCAAACACTTTGGACCAGCTGGTGACTGGTCTCTTGATGGCACACGGGGGAATGAGAGCCCCTAGAAAATGAGCACAAAGGAAATCTCGGCAGTTCATGGGGTAACACCTCCACTGACAGTAGCTTTTCCAAAGCAACAGGGCTTCTTCTGTTTGCCCTTTCCATGGGTGTAAGCCTGGCTGGCTATGAGCTCATCAGGAGGAACAGATGCGGCAACCTTGTCAAAACTGACATAGCTGTCCCCTGCTCCTTGCAGTCTTCAGACTGGGGCCTACTTCAACTGAACTTCCGAAGATAGCTCAAGCCTATGCTGAAGTGAATCAGAATATTTGGAAAAATCCTCCTAAAGCAAGAACAAACAAGGATAATGTTTTGGCATGTAGCTGTCCTTTTTTGTTCAGGTCTCCGATTAATCAATTTTGCTCACATTCAGCAATCCTGCTTTCTTCTTTTGCCATCTCAGTCAGCCCATTTCAAACAGGTTGTTGTCCTGACCCACCAAGCTGCAGATTTTGCTAATGGTCTGGTACCCATCTGCAATGAGCAGAACTTCATGCCCATGCTGTGGACATGGAGCAAAGTTCAAAGAGGCCTGGAAGCAGAGGGATCTTTCTCCTTCCCTCTCCCATCCTAAGATGACTCCCATGTCCTGTTCGACTCTCACAAATAGGCTTTAAATTGTTTGCTGGTAAATGCTAATCTTCTGTCCGCAAATGCACACTTTTGCCTGCACACTGCAGATGCGCTCTTTCGGTTTTATGGAATGCAACTATTCACATCAGCAAAATATACATGCCTTCCCAGCCTCTTCACCATTAATTCTCACCTGTACCAAAGAAACAGGATGATCTTTGAGATACCTGATGAAGATACTCTTTAAGCACTTGTCATTGCATACATAGTGCATACAAAACACCAGTGTTTGTGTATACGTCTGCAGTGCAGCATCTGAGAAAGTACCTTTACCTATTACCATAGTGTAGGCAACAAATACAAGCCTAATGTAATGATGTATCTTTTTCACACTCATCCAATAGATATATTAGAAGGTCAACTCTGCAGACTCATCCGCATAGACAGCATAGACAAAAATGTTTAAAAGAAAGAGATTTAGAAATAAAACTCTGGATGCTACAATTTCAGGAGAAATAAAAACTAAAAGCTACAAAATCATGCAGACTTCATTTTGGACTAGTTGAACTTACAAGTGCAGTTGCTTCAGACATTTTCCCCGAAACAACTGAAAGCCACTGGAGGGAAAAAAGCATTTGTGTGGTTATACATGTGTATCTTGTGCATACACACACATACATTATACATATGCACGCACATGGTGTGGTTTCTCCTTTCCACTGAATAAGGCATACAGGATCCTAAGAAGTACCAGTCGATTTTGGTGGCCGTATCTTTACATATAGAGCACATCTGCCAAATGACAGAGAAATGGATTGAGCGCCACAGATTTTTTTTATTATTTTTTTTTCCCTTATTTGATGCTGATGTAATTTATATCAGAAGCAGAACTGGAATGCCAACCTGGACCAGCAGCCAGCCAGAGCACCAACGCGTTAGCTCCCAGTTTCCTGTTAGTTGTGCACATCTGTAGATCTATCAACCCATCAGGCCCGACTTCTGAACCGCTTTAATGTGCTCCAAAGATAAACACTGCTATACTTAGGAAAGGAAATGAGAGGCTTCTTTTGCTGATAAAAATGTGATTTACAACTGGCGTTGGGACAGAACCTTTCCAATTAAAAACACTGCTCAAGCATTTTCTTGTCCTCAATATCAATGAAATCAGAACATCAGTGTAATTCTGTTTGTTAATTTCAACTTGATTTACCGGGAATAATCCCCCTGAGCCAGTAGCTGACCTCCAAAGCATTCCAGCTTCCTATGGGATAACAAGGAATAACAAAAAACATGCTACTGTGAAGTAAACAAGGCTGGTGTGAAGTTTGTTCCTATGCTGTCAGATAAACAAGCCTATAGCAAGAACTCTGCGATGATCAAATAAATGTCCAGAGACCTTTTTCTCTAACAGACAACTCAGCAACCTCAAACAGATTTCTTGAGCTAATTCACTCGTGGTATGGGACGATAAAGCAGTATTAATCTCCCGCTTTAAATCAAATTTCTGTCATAGGGGTCTATTACTCTCCCATGTTATCAAATGTCTTAGTGGTGGGAAATTATATTTCTAAATTGAATTTTGTTCTCTTTCATTGTAGTAAGAAATATTTTCCAGACTTCTAATAGGAAGTGTAAAACCTATGATGCGAACAATACATTTGAATAAATAAAAGCTATAAATTAAAGCTACTTTCTTCCAAGTCCCAACATTAGAGCAAAATAACAAAAACTGGTTACCTAGAAAAAAGAAATTAAATACAAAATTTCAAATGAAAGTGAGGCAACAGATGGTTAACTTTTTTTATTTACCGTTTTATAGCAATTGGATTTTTTTAAAAAACCTTTATAGTCAAATAATCTCCAGGCACTAATAAAACACTTATTGATTCTTCGTGTATATACCTATTCTACAAGATGTCCTAACCTGCCGCCTCTACTATTTTTTAATGGAAAGATAGTCTCTACACAAGTCTGCAAAGTTAGTGCCCCTTTGTTTCATGGGAGACAAATTTGCAGTAAGTAAATGTCTCTGCATTAAATTTACTGTGCTAAAGTTAAAATGAATAACCACAGGCGACAAAACAACTTAATTTTATGGCCAGCAATAGAGCTGCAGGGTGGATAGGGGTGGGAGGCAGCAGAATCTACTGCAGCATTGACAAATTTTACAGCCTTTGCTTTTCAAGAAGAACAATACCGCAATCTCAGTAACGTTTAGACAGACTCGTCCCACAGACTTCTCTGAGTCTGGTCTACCGCTGACCATCACCGTCTCACCGAGTGCAACAAACAGCACTGGTCAGGGACTTAGATCAGAGATACCACCCACATGGTTGCACAGCAGTAAATACGGAGAACTCTCATATATCAATATATTTGGATTTGCATTAGGCAGAACATTCAAAGCCACGTGCCCGGGCACCACCACTCAATCCATGTCAGCTTTGCAGCCAAACCCAAATCCAGGTGGTACAAAAGGAAGGAATCATCTTAATTTGTCGGGTTTTGGATGACTCAGAGGGATTCAGTTTCACTCAGATGCAATTTACATTTAAGAAAATACAAAAAGAGACAACCTGTGTAGCTATAGATTTATTCCCATTCTATAGTAATTAGACTTGTTTCACAAAGTGAAAGGCAGAACCCTCACCACAAAACCTTTACTTTGGAGGGCAGTGAGGGTGGTGTTAACTTTTAAGTTCAGCTGGGAAACATGATGTAATGACTGAATACAATCAGGAGCACAACAAGAACTGATTTGCTTTAAATATTCCTGTTTTCACTCCTATGACAATGGTCCCAGAGACTCCCCTCCAGCATCACCATGATTTTTGTTGCTGCATTTTCTAATATGTCCCAAACTTTAAAGTTTCTATCCTCATAATTAGAGATGATCATGAAAACATGAAATAGTTGTGGAAATTTTATCCATAAGGAAAATACATTACAAACATTTCCCAAGGCTAATACAGGCACGTGCATGATGTATTTGCAAGTAGAGCAGTCACATATACACCCAAAACAACTAGTAACAGCGAGCTGAGAAAGCTACGGTGAAGATCATCTCTCAGACTACTGGCTACTTTTGGTGACAGGAGCTAAACAAGATTTGTTGCAGAGCTAAAATATAACTTAAGTGTTTCCACAAAATAGAGCTCTTGATGTTGAGCCAGCTTACTTCGTGGCAAAGGGAAGGATCATTCTCCCATTCAAGAGAAAAAGGGGGGGAGAGAGGAGAAAGCAGGAAGGAAGAGAGAAGAGGGACCACGGCCACTGAGGCTGGGGAGAAAGGGGAGCACGTCCCAGAGGTGGCAAGCCTGAGGTTAGCGTTGCAGCAGCTGTACCGGGGTTTCTGCAAACCATTAGTAATGAAAGGAGCCTGTTTCCTGTCAGTGCATCCCAAGGGGTCTCAACAGGTTTTATAGTTCCTTTGTTTGCCCGTCGGGCTACTCACGAGGTTAATTTTGTCCTCTTTCAAGGAAAGCTGTTTCACTGCATGCATTTGAGAGGCGTTCGCAGCCCCAGCTCCTGAGCAAATCGACGGCACGTACGGCCGCGTTCAGGTGCCTGCGCACACCACATCTCTGCGGAAACGTCTTCCGCAGTGTGCCCTAGGTATCCCTCTGATACGCAGCAGAAGAAACGTCTTCCCAAAACACTGATGTTTTCCCTGTAGACTGCTGATCAGAGTCTTTTTCCACCATAAGCGAGATTCAGCAATAAAGAGGAAATACGGTCTTAGGACAACATAAGCAGAACCACATGTCCCTCTAAAATTCAGGATTTTAAGAACTCCTCAAGAGTATGTGTAAAAATATGTAGTGTAGTGCAGCTGTTTGCTCTCATATTTCAAGATGCTCTTCTACATGGAGGAAGAGAATCTAAAGAGAGTAAAAGAATCCTTAAAGATAAGTGTCCTTATTTGTATTACCTGAGCTCAGTAAAGATTTAGATAAGTCTCTGCTCAGAACATAAATATAGAAGTTCAGCAATAAAAAGAAAAGCCAGTGATCAAAACCAGCAAGAAATAACAAAGCAAGTTATTCAGAGGTCAAACACACACCCCTCCCAGATGGCAGTCTCTTAAAAAAGGGCTAACATACAAACACTAAATTCATTAGATGAAAGAGGAATTAGACTAATTATCATATAATACTCCTCATTAGAGGAATATTATATGATCCTCCCATTCCAGCACTTTGTTATACCAATTTACAAGCAAGAGACCATTTTCTTAAGCAAGCTGTTGCTATAAATGATGCCTTTTCCTGAAAGTTAAAAGCCAAGCACCTTTGGAAGCTCAAAGATTTCTGAATAGAGACTTCCCTTTACGCACCAAGTTACACGAGCCTGATGTACAGGATGGCCAACATTTAGCTGGGCCTTCGACAGGTTTAAGGCCTGGCATCCTGCAAAGACAGAAATCAAAGCATTCTACCACTGGCAGGAGAGACTTAGCAGCAAATAATTCAAGATAATTACACATAAATGCATTCCTATTGCTTGATGATACTGATTCATTCTTTGCATGAAGCGTGCAGCAAAACAAAACCAGATGTTTACCTTCTGATATAACTTTATTTGCCAAAAAAAGCAGCTTAAAGCCCTGAAGTAACAATGCCTTATAATATTTAATGGAATGGATGGCAAGATGATCTCACTTGTAAAGCTGGGTGCCACCAATATCTCAACTCTCCTGCAGTCAGAAAGAAAACACAAGCATCAACAGAAGTGGGTGTTCTGCAAGCAGCCCTGTACGCTTTGAGATCTGGTATTCTGACACCATAATCTGAATTTCATGTGCTATAATCAGAGGTAGAGAGGTTATGCCACCTACATATATGGCTCATATCGTTCATTATGAAATACTTTGTGTGTGATTTCTTGCTCCTGATGATGTCGATCTTTGAATTGCACCCAGGGAAATACAGATGTCAAAAATCACTAATAATTAAGTTCCCTTAAGCAGGTTCAGACATACTGAACTAGCACAGTTTTATGGTCCAGGATCAGGGTAGACAGTTATCCTAAAGCCAAAAAAGCAATGGAAATATTTTAGACAGATTTATACTTGGCATTCCTTTTTTTAGGGCTGGTAGGAGCTGATGTTTGACATATATCACCACCTGGCTGTATATCACCTTCAGAATTAAAGACCTTCAGACCTTGCAGATTCTTTACTGGTTTACTGCTTTCTATCCTTGCCTTCATCAAGACATGCTCAGAAGCATTCCTGATGCTGTGAAGTTTGATTTGTCTGAAGGGGAGGATGGCATGAAATTTAAAGTTGTAGAAAAATAAGGTACGTTTTAAAAAAAACAGTCTCGGTAGAGCTGCAGGATAGCACCCTGGCTAAAGAGACTGGCACATTTCTGGAAAACCGAGAAACTACCCACCTTTGGTCTTCAATTTCTCTTTTTTCTTTCTTTGAAGTGCTCCATGCTTCAAATACGGACTTAAAGTTTTTTTTCATGTATGTAACTGTTCATCTTACAAAGATACAAAGCGCAGAGCAAAACAGACCAAACAACACTTACTTACCTTTACACCTTCCAGAAGCTGCTTTCCACTTCGCAGAAAGCACCAACACCCCACTCACTTTTCCCCTCCAGGAAAATTTTTACAGAAGCAGGAGGCATGTACCTACACCAGTTGCACCAACAGTAGGCTTTAAATCATGATGCCAGTGCAATACTAGGGAAAAATAACTTAGGGGTTTGTGTTAGACAAAACCTGCTAAAATACAGGCATTAGCCTTTATTTTATTAAACTAAAAAAAAAAAAAATCCTTATTCATAGCAAATATATATTGAAGGTACATATTAGATTTAGTGTCAGAGTCTCCACATAACAGAGAAAGAAATGTAGACTTTCTTAAGTATAGATTGTATTAGTGAGAGCTTGTATGTATAGAAAAAGGTAGGATGGACACAAGATGGACTATGGGTTCAACTTTAGGTGGTTCGTCTTGGTGCAGAAGTTGACAGGTCACGTTGAATGGATATGGAAAAAGACCCAAGAGGAGTGTGACACTGACATCAAGGCCTCTGAAAATGAATTTAATTTCTGCTGTGAGGAGAAAGTAAGATTTCCCATAAGATAACTCCTTAAAAGCAACTTTCCAACCACAGCAGAGGTTGGAAAGCAACAACTGGAAACTTACCTGAACATTAAGGAATCAGTGTTCAGCCTTGGGGATTTCCCACCTCTACCAAATGCACTTCTCCATTCAGGCCATCAGTTTCTGGACATAAAGGCCTCCAGTAACAAAGCAATGAAGACTCTTGAGAAGATGATGCCTCTAGGGCAAGTTAAAGCACCTGAGACACACTCTTATGGAGCATCCCCACCAGTTCACTAGTTGTTGAACATGATTGCTTTCCAGACAGATCAGAGGAATGAACCTATTGCCCCATGATTTGTCAAGCACATAGTCAAGGTGACAGGGAGGACCAGACTCTGAAGCAGAAGCAAGCCTTGGAGAGGGTTTGGCTGATCCTGAGTCCTTCTGTATAACTTTATCACCATTTTCGAAATTTGTGACCAGTGAGCACTGAGCAGCATTTTCAAGAGAGAGTTTCCTAACTGCATGTTTATGACAGCCATGCGCTCTGGTTTGCTCCAGCTGCCAGAAGAGCTCAGCAGGATGGTGAGACAGAAGAGCAGCAAGTAGACTCCTGAGGCCCCACTCAAGGGCTGTCTCCAAGGGATGGTCACCAGAACTAAACCCTGGGTAAAAATACAGACACTACATCTGGATGCTTCCAGATGTCCCTACCAAACTCATCTGTTCTGCAAGGCATCACACAGATATACAAAGGGCATCTCCTTCCCTCAGAAGTTTACAGTCTAACTGTAATAGCACGGGCCTACGTACAGAGACATGAAGTGATTTACTAAGGTTGCAAACGAGGTCAGCGGCAGAGGTAAACATCAAACATGAGCCTCAGCAGTCTCTGTGTATTCTGTCTGTCCATTGAACTTTGCTGGCTGTTAAGCACAAAGATACACAACCAAGCAAAAGCCCCTGGTGAACTCACATCAAACCAGTCAAGACTGAGTAACAAAAAAGCTTAGTGCTGGAGACAAGACAGACATGGAAGCAGAAACAAACCCTACAGTCCAGCAGTGAGAGACATGGCCAAAGGGGGGGTTTTCTGTGAAAGACAGTAAGGAAACTATTTTCTTCAGGCTTTTCCACACATACACAAAAATAAAGTACACACAGATATGAGATGTAATTAACACACTGGTCTCTTGAACAGTTTTAATCAAAGTATTAATACAACTTATAGAAAGCATAGTTTTACATTAAATGTTATCACACATTTCCTTTATTTCATTTCTCTGGTAGTGCTATTAGTGGAGACACAGGAAATCACCACCAAATACACAGAAAGAAACTTTAATGAATAGCAAAATACTTTTTGTCTGGTCTTTCTAAGACAGTTCTTAAATTGCCACAATCTCTTCAAGACTGGAGATGGAGATCCCAATTATGCTAAAATAAAAATGCTTCTACAAGAACCCCAAATCTAAATAAAAAAAGCAACACCTACATGAATTTCATCCAACTGGATTTTCAACCTTTGTGTGTTAATAACGTCTGAGTGAAGTCAGGAGAACAGCTCTTTTCTGGCAAGGAAGGTAATAATAAGATTCAGAATATATTTTTTTAAAAGGTACACACAGAGAGATTATTTCCAAGACAAACAGGCAAAAAAGACCTGCATTTGAAAAAGACGTCAACAAGCTAAGGATCAAAACCACAGATATGGTAATTAGCCCCCATGTGTCCTGCCCATAGAGTTTACACTTGGAGTTTTCTTAAATTAGAGACACATTTTAGCAGAGTTCCATGCCGTTGTGCTTAATGGGGAGCATCTCGCCTGTACAGGAGAGAGCCCCTTCTCCTATACAACGTGAAGAAATGTCCTTTCAGCAGAACACTAACTTGCTTTTGCAAATACTGCCAAGGAAATCTACCTTAAGGCAGAGGGGGAAAAAAAAAAAATATCAAAATTATGAGTCAGCAGAAGACTCACTCTGAGCTAGCATCAAACATGAAAGAGAAAATTCACCATCTCCACCAACCCTCCCCGAGACCTGCTGAGCCCGACCAGTCTTCCCAGTCTCTGCGGCAACAGGCTGCAGCCATCAGACCAGGTGGGGAAGGAAAAAGGATAGTGTCCCAAGGAGGCCCAGGCACTTCTCCCACCCATCAGCTGAATGACATACTCATCTGTGGTCAAAAACATCCCTGTTATTCCACATTTACACTCAGGACACTACTCACCTCTTCCCTGAAGTTATTCTTCACTTTCAGAAGTGTGCTTCTACTATTTCTTTTCTCTTGCTCACATCTTACACCTAAAATATCACTAGTATGTGCCACAAATCAGGGGTAAAGCGCAGTAGTTGTCTCCGGGCCACCTCACCAGGCCTAATCTATTATGGAATTAAGATTCCCTACCGTACAATCCCTTCCTTTAGGTGACAGACACCTAAAAGCCATACTGCCATAACATCCACAGGCATGCAAATACCAATCAATAGCATCACTTTATTCCCACAAAGACAGCAATTAGAAGAATTAGTCTAAAATAATGCTTATACATAGACTTACCTAAATACATCAGAATAAACTTATTAGCACAGAAAAGATGTATATTGGATACCTGTGAAATCGTTGCGCATGTGCATGTAAACTAGCTCTTCAAGTATGCAGTTTTCTTTCCAATCCATGTAATTTGTAGACCAAGGTGTTTTTATATACTGGTCAGCACTAGGGTTCCATTTCCTTTTACCAGAGGTTATAAATTTGACTAGACAGCAACAATTGCTTTTTAATCTAAGCAAACTGATCTGTCAGAGGCAATCAGTACGGTGAAGCTATCCCAGGAGAATCCTAATAATCCCGATGAATCACTCGGCGCTGTATGAAACTCAATAGTTGAACTCTTGGCACGGAATGTCACAAGCAGTTAATGCAGCAAGTATATACAGCTGCAAACAGCGGGCTCAGGGACGCATGTCTTCACAGTATTTGTACTCCTGCTGAATTTCTACACCTTTTAGCATTAATCAGTTTCTAGTCATATTAGCATAACTTTTTTTTTTTTTTAACAATTTCTCATGGCAAAAAATTAACACACGTTTACGGATATTATTTGGTATTCCTATTAATGGGTACATGTTACATTCAGATAAAATGGCCCAGAAAAATCTGGGTGAGAAATTGGAAGGGTTCTGTTTAGCAATATACAATGAAATGAGGAGACCAAAATGGATGGAAGACACTGTTTTCAGAGGAAATATTTCAATGGACCTTAGCAGCCCTTCTCATTGGTGTTTTGAGCCTATTTCAAACCCAAGCTTAATATTTCAAACACATTAAGTAGGCATTTTAAAAATAATGTGCTACAACTAAATTGTATGTCATGGATGGAAAGACATGCAATAATGCCCTTTTTAAAACCCAATATAAAGGTGGCATAGGAAACCCATTCTATTTTAATTCAAAATTTATTAATTTATTCTCTAAGTTCAAATTACATGCAGATTTTTATAACTGCAGCTAGTAATACTACTTTATATGCATAACTAGAGATGTTTCAATCTACCTAACTGTATAGAGCTATTTTCAAATGAAACGAAGTGTAAGAGTTCAGACAGCAACCTTATACTAAGTTTCCTTACGTGGTGTGATTCCTACTTCCTCTAAGCTACAGGTAGTCCCACAAAAGTACGTTACCTCTTATTCTCCTCAGAGAGCAAAAAAAAAAAAGTTTAATTGACAGGGGTGTCTATAAAATATATATTCCAGTCTCTAGTCTATCAGCTGTATGATTATCTATAGTAAGTCTGGGTACAAACAGATGTTCTGACTTGAAAAGCACTTATCTTTACAACTCGAGAGTCCCTGAGGAAGTTTAATCTAGTTGATTTAAAGCTTTGGTTCTTAGCATCAGTTTAGTAGTTGGCCAATTTTACTTCTCAACTGCAAATATATTCTTCTACTGACATGCTAAAAGTTCTTAGTAACAATAGCTGCATACACAAACTACTGATTCGCCCACAATTTAAACAGCCTAATTGAATACCCACCCACTATTTCAAAATGAAGGTAAAGAACACACTTATATGCAAAATCTCCAACGACAAGGCTGAAATTGAAAGCCTGCTTTACTTAATCTATACAAAAATGGTCCAGTTAGTAGCGTTAATACAGGAAGACAAAATCTCCACACCCTAAAACACTCTGATATGTAGCATTTTAGTATTAATAATAATATGGTGTATATTTTTGAAATATGTTCTAGTAATTTAAATGCTTTGGATTTATGTAATATATATTTAATAGTTATTTTACACTTATTTAAATATTTATTGTTCTGTATTATATATAATACAGCATGGAAACCACAAAGAAACTAGTCTTAAAAATCTGAAAAGCCCTCTTGGGAAAACACCTTCTTGTTCTCCACTCTTCAACACCTGAATCATGTTCCAAAAGCTTGTGGTGGAGATAAAAGGTGCTAAACACAGAGCACTACGCCTGCCTGGTAAGAATTAAGATGGGGTCATCCATTTCCTCTTATCCTAGTTCATATTTATCAGCCTGTTAGTTAATCAGCTTGTTTTCTTCAAGCATTCTTTCTAACATGGAAGGAAAACTCCCATAGAGATGGTACTATCTTTGTTTTCTGATTTCTGCAAAGGAAACTGATTACTTATTACCTGGAATAGAGGATACGAGAACAGTAGTCAATAAAGCAGTATGTTCAATTTAGGAAGCCAAATAGCTGCAGTATTAAAGTACCCACTCCAGAAAGATCTTCTGTAGAAAGCATCTCTTCGAAAATAATCTTGCATCAGAAGAGTTTGTAGGGATCGACTACTGTAAAGGATCCCAGGCAAACAGCTGTTCGTGTAGATTATACACTGACACCGTCTCACATGTCTTCTGGAAGCTATCCTGTCTTCTTTCTCTCCTCACATCTCCATTGATTAATTAAAAGACTTGAGGTTGACCTCAATCATGAACCAACAACTTCTGTTTAACACACACACAGAGATGTAAGATGCGGGGAAAAAAGAGAAAACAAACCTTGAAGAAGTCCTGCTTTCCACTCGGGTCTGCCAGCATCATGCAGACATCAGACCTTACGGAAGAAGCTTTCCTTCTTAAACTACCAGCACTGCTGTATTTGATCTCAACTTTCTCCTCTGCTTCCCCCCACATCAATAGGCCAGGAAGCACTACTCCTCTTTTGCCTTTTCTCCCCAGATGAAAACCACTCCACAAAAGCTAAGGTGCAGGAGCAGAATGGCAACTTGGGGGGGGGGGG
>VXBL01006920.1:997380-1093877 GCA_013400195.1 Aramus guarauna | reverse complement strand
GAGTTGGGGGGGGGGGGGGGGGGGGAACAAACACAAAACAAAACAAAAAAGACAGTCACAGCAAAACACCCCTATCGTTACAGATCATAAAGCCTTTAAGGGGACTATTGTCTCCACTTTGGAGATTGCAGTGGTGTTACAACAGGAAGAAACTATTAAGATAAGGCACTCCTTTAATTCACTTGCTGTCTTCCTTCTTCATAAAGGTGCCAAAAAAAGTTTCCTTTGTGAATTTTAATAATTTCTTGAAACATGTATTTAATAGAATATTTTATAATAACCAGTTATTTACAAGGTCTTTAAAATGGTGACTGGGTGATCTTAGTGAGATTTCTGATTATGATTGGCTTTTTTTTTTTTTTAATTCTAGAAGAAACATGACAAGTTTATCAATTGAGAAATTTGACTTTTGTCAAGATTTGCTGACACACAATCAGTCATACACTGCAAGGAATTCAAGGTTACTCTAGATAACAAGACATAACCAAATCCAGGGTCTTTTCTGAACCAAGAAATCAGAACTCAGCAACTGTATTTAAATAACACCAAGAATGACTTACAAAAAACTAAACCAGCGTCATTACAAAACCAGTTACTCCTACTGGGAGCATTCAGCAAATGCATTCTTTAGATTCAATCAATTAAATTTAAGTCTTGACCATTGAGGGAACTCTGGATTTTGCTTTTGAGCCGCAGCCGCTTGGCTGGCACAGGCCACTGGGAGGAACGGAAGCAGACCAGTGCCAGCAAAAGACTTGCACTGCCTGAGCAGCAAAAGGATCTTGTGTGTCCAAGGGCAGAGCTGCAAAGACCGCTTCCCTTTGGAGTGAAAGATCAACCCCACTACACGTGCAAAAGGAATGACAATGGCTTGATTCCATTTCTACACCTGATTCCTGTGCAATGCCATAGAAGTATTACTGGAAAAATCACCTACACGTTAAGACTTGGAGGAACACCTACAGCATATTGCTTGTCTGCGTATCACAAGGGACAAATAAGGTTTTTTGCTCTTCTAAATTTTTTCAATAAATAATCTGAGCAATATTCACCCTTCTGTGCTTTATGCACCATACATCCAGGTTGGACATCACTGAAGAGAGCTTCTACTCCTGCTCAGTTCTGGAAGGGGAAGAGCAAGGCTTTTCTGAGGCACTACTGAGCTGAATCAGCTCATTAGACTTCAAGAAGAGTCCAGCTAAACTAAAACTGCAATTTTGAGTTTATACTCTTAAATAGAGAGTTCACGTGCTTCCAAAGTGGAGGTGGTCCTAATATTTTTCTAGTGTACCTATGGAAGTCTCCAAGTCTCTGGAAAATTCAGGCAAACCACCTTCTCCCTCTCGTTCCATTTTCAATCTTACTGACTATGGAACATACAGTAGAAGTCATTAAGCTACATTTCACAGTTTATGGTTTTAATGGTTTTGCAACATTAGATGCACAACACATTTTCAAGCATCAAAAACTAGGCTTTGCTATCTAACATTTCATAAAGATAATAAAAGTTAATGAGTGTTCATGATCTATGATCTGACAAGACATCTGTTCTGTTCTTTCCGAGATAAAACACTCGCACTGCCTTGTTCTGGCACAGTGGGAGAGAACAAATATAAACCAATTAATCATTCTAAACGATAAGCTATATTAAGTTATAGTTTCTCAACAGGCTTTTCATACCCCATTGCTAATAGGGCACAGGTGTCCTAAAAACAGTCTTGCAATGCAATAATTAAATCCTGCTAACTTCACATGGTCAACTGCGACAGACAGTACTGTTTTGCATGTCAGCAGGAAAACACCTGTTCAGCAGTAACAAGGTTGCTGTTATACCAAGAGTCCAGCATCAAGAGCTCTGTTCCCATTTTCTACACATTTTCATGGTGCTTTTTTGTTACAGGAGTGTTTTAACAAAATTTCATTCTGACCTATCAAGCAAGTATTTGGTGCAAATATTATAGGAAATACTACAAGATACTTCCCGTGGCACATGACTAACATCAGCATGGGGGAGGAAGGAGTAATCTGCTGAGCACTTTAATAATAACTTTTGAGAACAAATTCAGTTTGTTGAGACCTATGTCACCTACGGTATAATACAAAAGTGTAAGTGCAAAAAAAAGAAAGAAAAATAATCTGATTCTTATGGTATGATATATCTGAGCCTTATGGTATGACATGTTTTGGACACTACACAGGAGTACACAAGGTTTCCATTCCCTGCAAAATGCTGTATGTTACCACGAAACACAACATGCGAAATGAAGAAAAAAAATAATCACAGCATGTGTAGCAGTTAATGAACAACAGTATTTACAGTAAAACCCTGGGATAAAGATAAAATGCCAGTTTACATAAAGAAAACAGAAATAGGTAATTCCTGACAAATACCTTGCATTGCTCAAAACACTGCCCTGCTAGCAATCTACCTTGCAGAGGCACACAGAGAAACGAGCCATATATATAGTCAGGGAACAAAGCACTGCCCAGCTGTGCAGAAGAGTGAAGTACTTTTGCTAACTGAAGGATCCGAGATTAACTGGGATATAATGCTAAAACTCCCCCCACAGCCTCAAACATCTAACCTATCTTTGCCTAAGCTAAGCCTAAGCTTAGCCTAAGCTTCCTAGAGCATGCCAGAGATGAACAGCATCTCTCCACCGACTGAAACAAGTCTAACCAGCTTTCACTGGATTGCCTTGCTGGAAGAGCCTGCTCTTTCTGCCAACTACAAGTGGTATTCTCCTTAAGTTGCAATCACAAAGACCGCATAAGAATTTAAACCAACATTTATGCATAAATGTGCACAAACAGAACCGGAAGGGAAATAAAGAAAAG
This sequence comes from Aramus guarauna, assembly GCA_013400195.1. Taxonomy (NCBI): domain Eukaryota; kingdom Metazoa; phylum Chordata; class Aves; order Gruiformes; family Aramidae; genus Aramus; species Aramus guarauna. Next base: position 1,091,039 of record VXBL01006920.1, on the reverse strand, counting down.
TCTAGGTATAAAGCATAGCGTAAAGGACAAATACTGTGGCACCACAGAATCAGATGGTCCACAGATTTCTCGCTCACACCCCCCAGAGAGGTTATGTATGCTTTAGATTAAAATACATAAATAACATCTAAAAAAAAAAACCAACACCAAGCAGCCTAGACAGATCAGCTGGTCAACTCAGGCTATACGTATATTAGGTACTCAGTACAGGAAAACACAAATGGATCAGCAGCAAACAGCTTGTGCCTAGGACCTGAACCTTAAAATTTAAGTGTCTGAGGGGTTCGCCGTGCTTGAGCTCATTTACTAACTCTTCACATCAGCTAGGTCTTGCAGACATAATTAGATGTTCCCCCATTAGCATTTGGCACATTTTTGGATCATGTTTTTCTGTTTAGTTTCTCCTGAAAGAATCAAGTTTTCATTCTCTGAAGTAAAAGAGCAACAAGCAGGGATGACCAGATGATTAAAAAAAAAAAAAGAAAACCACCAACCACCACAACCCCAACAAAAAACCCCACTCTTAGCCTGAATCAAAACAATAATGTAGACCTATCCTAGGGTCCCTAAAAAGCAGTTATGCAAATGCATCATCTACCCCAACACGTGCAGCTATTTACCATCAAAAACACATGCTGATAGCCTTACTGTGTATTTTTACATATCAAGTAATATGTTCTAATTTTATACAAATTTTGACATAAGATTCTAATTATTATAGTCTTGCCAATTAACCTCAAGTTCCTTGTGCATTTGCTTATGTCCATCCATCCACTTTGACAATGCCTTCTCAAATGCTGCTGCCATGACAATTTAAGTTATAGTAAGATGAATAAAATCCCGGGTGGGGGAAGGAAAAAAAAAAAAAGAAAAAAAAGAAAGAATTAACCACCCACAAATACACCCAAACTTGTCACATTCAGATTCTGGTAAAAATATTAAAATTTAATAATACCTTTTGAACATACAATTATGTCAAGGAAAGAGTAAAGGCATTCAAACAAATGGATATAGATCTTAAATAATATTTACAAATTCTAAACTGCAAGTTGACTATAAAGTCACAAATACTTTAAATATTTAGTAGAATATAATGTAAATTCTAATATAAATTAGATATTAATTCATCTGTTATTTTTTCCAGTGATAACAGTCTAATCTTTACATACTATATACATTAAAATACTAAAAAGTTATAAAATTTATTACTATGCAAAGAAATGGAAAATACATCCGATCTGTCTTACTGTACAATATCCAAATTGAACTTTCTATAGCATTCTCTGCAAAAATAAACGGCACTTTCACATGCAACAAGGCATAAAAGTACAAGTCTGTCCATTAGTGGGAAGCCATCTAAGTGCAAAGTAAACTAAAACACAAATGTCATTCAACCATGTAGTTGAAAATCAAAAGTAAACTGCGGAAAGAGATTCTGACAAAACTTTCTGATTCAGACTGAAGTAATAATGAAAAGAATGTAAACTGATTTCCATACAGATCTGTCATTTTAAAAAATGAATATACAGCATACTGAGAAGCTCGTTGTGACGGTATCAAAGTTACTTTGACAACGTATAATGGAGGACAAGCCGATGATCCTGTATGAATTCTGAAGCCCTACCCTGCCAATGGGCTGCAGCATCTAAGCCGCTTTTCTATTGACAGTTTCCAAAATTACTTCTGCCACTCTGAATTGCACATCAGTAGTCAGAAGAGTCTTCTAGACTTCATTATGCCATTGTGTAACCGTAGCTTCCACAGTGCAATGCCACAAGAAGCCTGTCCTTAAGGATTTCTTTACTTGGGTATTCAGGTAACTTGAGCATGTTGATACTGAAAAGGAAGAGATAAAAAAAGGCACATCACAGTTCAGCAAGAAACCCAACAGTAAAGTTTTCTGACAGAAAACCCTGAGGTTGTCACATCTATGGAAGACGACAAACCTGTGCTGCATTACAGTGCCATTGAACATTTGAATATATTGCACGAAATTAAGGGTTGGGTTTTTTTTTCATTTCAGTAAATTGTAGATCAATAATGTAACTTTAATATTGCCTTATTGATCCCACTGCCTTAATTAAGCACAATGAAGTAGTAAACAATGAGCAAACAATGTAACATCATCTGGGTTAAAACCTACCACTTTCACTTTGGACAGTTAATACTTCACAAATTGTCTAAAATTTTTTTTGGCCTTTTAATGAAAATATTCACAAGAATGGTACTTTTTACTGCGACTGACGTGAAAAAGTCCCATTTTTAAGATATTTCAGTGAGACTAGTTAACATACCATGTGCTTGATGTTGGTAAAAGATTTGCAGTATATGGCACAGCAGCAATTGTAAAATTTTGCAATCCACTGCCACCCATTATATGGGCAAAGCCACCATGAGGCACCCTGGAACTGAGAAAATTCACAGAAATTAGACCATTACAAGAATGCTATAAGACAGAAACCATATTCTTTACACTGCAAATATATCTTACTGCTACATGGGACCAGTTACGAATACTTTTATCAAGGTTCCTCCCTTTTTACCCATATCAAAATTCTCATTGTCTAAATGCTTTTTATTACAATATTGAATAGTGTCCATTTACATTAGGCATCAAATTCTTTGAATGGTATTTAAGAGAATTCTGTTTGCAAAGAGGACTCATTTCTACAACTAGTTTTTATAACAGAATGTTTTCTCAGTTTAGGCAAACATCTATGGTTATTTATATTTACAGTTTAATAAATACTGCATCATAAAAAAGTTTATTCTCCAATTACTATATGTGGGACAGCTACCCAAAGTGTCCTTGACATGTCTTTTCATTTACTACTTCAGACCAAATATTTCAACTAATAAAACCATTACATCAGTCACACTATCACCCAGTGACAACCTATGGCAAAACTAGAACATACTAAACAAATCACTAGCATCTTCAGGAATGCATTCTCAATCATATTATTCAATTTCTTTCCTTTTACCAATATATTATTCAAGGATTACTCAAGGTGTAAGTGGACAACAGCCCTGGAATCTTCAGAGTCCCTCCCTATAAACTAGCAAACAGAATAAAATTCAGATGTTTTCATAACATCAGTTTAAGTTGGTATGCATTACAAGGTAACATGTGGTTAGCACAGATCTCACGAAATAAAAAAAATCATAAAACTAATGAAAGGATAGGGACTAAAGAAGTTGAATGTGAGCCAGCAATGCATCCTTGCATCAAAGACAGCCAGTAGCCTCTTGGTCTGCATCAGGAAGAGTGTCACCAGCAGGCCAAGGGAGATGATCCTTGATCCTTTCCCTGTATTTGGTGAGAACCATCTGGAGCCCAGCTCCTTGCTCCCCACCACAGGAGGGACAGGGACATACTGCCGCAAGTTGGGTAAAGGGACACAAAGATGGTGATGGACTGAAGCACCTGACACAGGAGGAAAGCAAACTGGGACTGCTCACTCTGGAGAAGAGAGGGCTCAGGGGAATCTGATCAACGTATATAAATACCTGAAGGGAGGAATAAATAAGATGGAGCACAAGTCTCAAGATGAAGCACCCAGTGGTGCCCAGTGACAGGAGACAGTGGGCACAAATTGAAATCCAGAAAATTTCCATTTAAACATGAGAAAGGCTTTTTTTACTGTGAGGTCGTCAAACACTGGAACAAGTTGCCCAGAGAAGCTGAGGTGTCAGCACCCCTGGAGACAGTCAAAACCTGTCTGGACAACACCTCAAGTATCCATCTTTAGCTGACCCTGCACTGAGCATGGGGTTGGACTAGACAATCTCCCCTTCCAACCTCAGCTATTCTGCAATTTTGTAGCTAGCAAAGCAACAATCTGATAAAACAAAATAAACCTTCCATAAAATATGTAACAGCTGTCAGAATTCTGGATTACAGGTACTTATATTAAAAAAAATGCTCCCACATCCACAAAATCAAAGTGTAAAAACCAGGAGCAAGAATGGAAAAGAAGAATGAAGTAATGTTTCCACTCACAGTAAAACTACTTGGCAAAAATGCAAGAGTAAAGGTTGCTACTGCCTAATGTTAAAGAGTTAGGACAGAACTCAAAGGTATGTTTAAAAAGCATTACTGCAAGAGCCAGCAGCTGTAGTATCCAACACATAAATCTGTATCACACAGCTTAATGATAGCAATGTTGGGCACATAGTTCTAGCAGTGGCATATAAGGCAACCACTATGGAAGGAAGTACTGATTATTTGCAGCGTACTATTTCTGACATACAAACGGAATTGTGCTCACAGCCACAGTTCAGAACAGTTGTAAAGATTTTACATCAGTACTCTTTTATACCATGTTTTGGCTCGCATTTCTAATTCAGTGCTGTGTCCCCTGCAGTGACTTTTTTTTTTCTCCTTCTGTTGAACCAAGAGAATTCCACATTCAAATCAGCAATAAACCAGACCTAATTGTTGAAAAATTCTCATTCAGCCCACTATTACCTTAACATTTTTTACAATCTAACTTATTAAAATGTTTTCATACAACAGGTCAAAATCATATAGCATGATCAGGGCTTTGAACATTTAAAAGTAACAGCTGCCAACTTATGCCACCAAGAACTAGTTTTCTTTCCAAGCAAAGCACTGCCAATATAGTAAAGAGAGCCTTCCAAACATGCGCAAATAATACCACAAGATCTTATCTCTCTTACTGCATGTGCAAACAGCCTTCAGCAAGAGCAAAGATATGATTTCCTAGCTTTGGAAACTTCAATACTATTAAAATGTTTAAGTTTACAACTGAATCCTAACTTTTATACCTATTTTCCCACTAACAGATTTTGCATAAGTTTACTTAAAGCTTATTACTCAACAGAAACTACAGTCCCCTAAAAAGTTAAACAGAAATCCTGATACTCGCAGAATACCAATAAAGTAGAATTTATCATGATAAGCTGTCAACATTTCCCTCCAACTGTTAACTAAAAACCTGATCAAAAGTTGCCAGTGGCTAATTAACAATAATTTAGCTAAATTCTATTATAAACACCAAACAGAAAAAAGGAAAAGCACGTGCAATTGGCAATACGATCTCAAGCAGCTGTCAGCACAGAAAAAGTAGGTGGTGCATAAGCGGACTTTCAGATCCCCAATACGATGCACAAGAATATTTAGGCTTTTTCTTCAGTGTGCTAAGACCTCCAAACACACAGAATCTGCTATTCAAACATGGCTCATGACAATTACGATTAAGAGTTGTCTCAAAATTGGTATTAACAATGAATGCAATGGTATCTCCACTGAAACCACCAAAGCAAAACTTCATTACATTGAAGAGAAAAAGGTATAAGAATGGGGGAAGAAAACAAAAAGCAAAGTGTAAGAAATATTTAGAGATGTCAGAGAAATACTGAAGACTTTATCATAAATAAGTTTTATTTAATTTGCTGAATTTCATAGTCTTTGATTGGACAGAAAGAATAGTACCACTTCACACACACAAAAAAATCAAGTAAGGGAATATGCAGAAGAGATTAAAAGGAAATGGAAAAAACAAACAAACAAAATTTTGAATGCAGCCTGCCAACCAGTAAACACAGAAATAAATTCTTCACTAAGGAAATGTGATGCCAGAAAGAGATCATAGTTTGAAATGGGGTATACTCTTAGTGTACAATTTTACTTCAGATACTGGCCTGTACTAACATGTGTTTTAGCTCACAGACAACTCGGCATCTAAGTCTTCCATGCCCAGAAACTAGGACTGTCTGGGGATTTATGTGCAAAACTGCTAGCAGCATGCCACTGTTAGAGGTAACTTTCAAAAGTTAAATTTTTATGGGAAAAATAAACCTATTGCATTTCAATCACTGAAGAAAAAACACAATGGGTTCCTACTAGCTGATACAGAAAAAAACTAAACAATTTGTTTCTAAATTCCAGTCCAGAGTTCTTAAGAGATACCAAAAATTTCTTCCCTACTAACAAGAAATGGATAAGAACAAGTCAGTATGTGATTTGTGACCAAAATGAACAGTGCTCAAGCACGTATTAATCAGATAACATAATCGTTTACTTGATAGCAAACGTCTCTTACAATCCAGTAGATTATCCCAAATGCCATGAAAATACTGAATGCCACTTCAGTATCCTCTGGAATGTTTTAAGAAGCATTTGAAACATGACCTTACATCTTAAAGATCCTTATTTGCCATCTAGATTTAGAAATGGACTAGTCCACTAAAAATAAGAGACCAGCAGCTGGCATGTAACAGTTGTGCAGTCAGAACTGCAAGCATCATTTCTGCAGAGGACAAGAAGATTGATGTGCATGGAACTAGCTTCTTAAATCGTCTGTGATCCCTAAAACCAATGAAATTCATAATAAATCAAGTGAAACTAATAGAATTTGAAGACCATGCCATTTGACAATACATCTGTGACTGTGAAATTCCTTAGTATAAAAGACAAGGTTTGATGATCGTAATTTGTATTTTACCATTGCTTAACCACAAAACTTACAAGCAAAAGGTCAACTCCTAATCCTAGAATATGAAGGGAACACCAAATTAAGAAGATGGTTTGCTCTCTACCTGCCACCACAAAAAGACACAGTTCAGGTGCCACACATATGTCTGCAAAACGTCTGTATACACAAACATGGCAACTCACCCAGCTCACAGGGACATTTTTTGGCCAAAACCTTCTTCCACTGCCCTCAAATCATTAAGTAAATAAAAGTGGCTTTCTCTGAAGGACAACTAGAATTTAGGACAGAAACCCTATATAAAGCAAACAATCTTTCATAAGGTTACATCTTCATTTGATCTTGACATGCTCCCTGATGCTAAATTCAGCTCAGCTTTAGAAGAAGGATGTTCTGTTTACACTGAGCGAAGTGATACCTGGTTATCTCATATATTAAAGCCTATATTGATTACTGGAGAAGCCAAGAGCCACATAAATATGCAAGAGGAAGAAGAATATAAAGCACAGTTAAATTCACTACTGCCTTGTTAAAAATTGCCTGGGACAGCAACTTAACTACACAAAGGCCTCTTGCAAAGTAGTCAAGTATAATAAGTAAGTAATCTATCATTTCACTGGCAGAACAGGCAGCAAAAATATTAACACACACTTTGTCTACTTTGATCAACATACAGAACACTAAAGTATGCAAACAATTTCTAGTTAGGTGATCTTGTATGGTAATCGGAAGTCTCTTGACTTATTTCAGAGTACCCAGACAATATATTTGTTGTTACAGAAGAGTTTCTCACCTGCCAGTAACGAACTGTAATAGCAATACTCTCTCTTCCTGAGTTAGTTCTTCCACAACATCCCAGAACCACTAAATGAAAAACAAATTAGCTTGTATTTTCCATTAAATACATGCAGTACTTGAAAAGATAATTGTAAAACAACAAATGGAATATTTGTGTGTTTGTTATTTAATGACGGGCATTTTCATATGAAATTCATACATAGTCACTTAATACAGGAATACAGTATAAAAAACCCCACAAATTTTAGCCAAAATAAACTTCCATAAACAAAAAGTGACAATGACAACAGCAGCAGCAGCTTTTTTGGATTAAAATGCAATAGTCTACATTATTAAAAAAATATTTTTACCTGAATAACTTGGTCTCCTCTCTCATAGCCACTGGTGTATTCCGTATTTTTTAACCAATCGTTCACATCAATTTCCGGCATACCAGACAACAAAAGCTCCTTCAGAAAAAGCACATAGATTGTGATTAGTCCTCCTGACTAACTGTTAATTTTAAGTGTTTATGCTATTTTAAAAAGTAATGCTTTAAGAAACATTAAAATTACAGTGCTTTTCCTGTTTAGTTGCAACCTTAGCGAGCCTATAACTAAATCTTAATACAAGATGATTATTTAATTCAGGTAGCTTCACACAATCTGTTTCATTTAAGCACGCAGAGGTGCCTAAGAACCTAAAAGAAAAAAAAAAGCTCTGAGTTTTGGCATGACTTGAAACAAAACTTGAGAGGTCGTGGTTACAGAAAATCAAAACCACCACAAAAAACTTATCTGAATTTGATTTTGTGTCTCAGAACAAGTAAATACAATAAACAGCACCTCCTTACTTTTAAAGAACTACTTTCCTCCTGAAATAAAATATGAACAGGTTTAAGGCCACAACATCCTGATACCATTTTGAAATTACATTTTAAGGCATTTATCACCTGCACGTGAAGTTACCACATTCCAGGAAGATGGTCATTCTAAGTAATTAGGATAAGCAGGAATACCTGCTTATCCTCACCGATAGATGCACAGGAAGCAAACCAAAGTGAAAGATACAAAATGCTTATTTTGTGAGTCTCGAGCTTTATGTCTACATGATTACGCTACTGATGAGATATGCTGAACAAAGTATTAAAAAAAAAGAAAAACCACAAACGTATAGGCATGTATGCTTACCAGTTCATATTCATCAAAAAGCTGGATCAAAGACGGTGGAATGAACATATGGAAGCCTTGTAAAAAGGCATTTATCTGAGGCTGAATGGCTCTTGTCATTCTAAGCTCTGTGACAAGCTGGACATACTCAGCCTGCAATGCAGAAAACAACATTAAGACATACAACAGCAAAAATACATAGTGCTCATACAAACTCACGCACACATAAACGCAGTCCTTAATACATCACAAATCTCATCTACTGTAAGATGGTTAAGAGTCCCTATGCGCTTTCCCCACACGCAAGCAACCCAAAATAATTCAGAAGACACCCTTAGAGTTCAGAGTCCCTTCTGCTCTTCCCCCTTCCTTCCTTCCAAAGACAATTCCCAAACAGAAATGTTTAAATCATAACACAAGCCAGACAAAACACAGGGACCTGGACTAAGATAAGGGAATAAAACTTGGTTTGTTTGCCTGCACCTAATACGACCACCATTGTGATCCTCTAAGCACATAAACAAGTTAATGTTTGTAAAGAAAAATATTCTATTCACCAAACTGACATAGCTCAGGAAAAAGGGTAAACTTCTGAAAGAATGTGAGCCAAAAAGCTCAAAAATTATGACAAACACTTATTTTCTGCATTACAAAAATATTTACATTAAAACACTTTCATTATGAGAGAAAATAGTTGCTGTGCTTTAAGTGTCAGAAGGAATGTTTTAAACAGCCTGGAACAGCTGAGCATCCTGACTATCAGCACTGGCGCATGCTGAAAGACCTGTACCACAGAATTTACATAATATATGCCAGTAAAAAACTGGTCAATTTGTTTTCCCCTCTGTTCACTTCATTTACATTTTATTCCTTCTCAGAAGCCTTAGGAGCGCATTACAAAACAGAAATATCTACATAATTTCATGTCTACATATGCATTCCTACATAGTACGTAAAAAGGTACAATCCAGCTTGCTTTTAAGAGAGATTTGATTGAACAGACGTGAGACGGGCATCACAAATACGATGACAAAGTCTGGTTTGGGTGAGGGGTTGTTCTGCATTTTCCTTTGAGGTAAATCAAGCAGAGATCATGCTTCCTCGATTTCACAACCCCATATACTGTGAGACAAGGATCAATGTTCATTATGATGTTCAGATTCAGAGAGCAACTCCATTCCAAAGCCGTTCAAAAAACCTACATAATTTTTACTGCTAAACAGCATGGCCAGCTCACAGACCGACAAGTCCTGGGAGGACAGAGACAGCCACAGGATTGTGGAGATCTGCACCATTTTTCAAAATAGCATATGCCTCGCTCTATTTTTTCCTAAATAATAAGTAGAAAGCTGAAAAAAATATATACAGCAAAGAACAAAGAGAAATACATTGCGTGGACACTGGATGAAGCCTGACTTTTCCCTTTGAATTCTCCCCATTACCATGACAAAAGGCAGCTGAACCACTACTATAACCGACACTTCAGTTGGAGCTACACGGACGCTCCAATTGCGGGACTGGAACGTTTGCACAGTATGGTCGTATGGTCCCACAACCACTCAACTATTACACAGCTGATGTAAAAAAAGAACACTCCCTAATTCAAAAAACACAACTTTTTATGAACAACTATTACTACTGCTCCTCAATGGGGCATTTACTTATTTTGGTTTTCAATAGGAAGGAGGGAGATTGGTCGGGTGATCGGGAGGGTAGTGGCGTCTGGTTTTGGCATGGGGTTTTCGTGGGTTTGGTGGTTTGGTGGTGGTTTTTTAAGGAAGATTAAGTCATGATTTCACTTTTAAAAGATTATATCCTTTAAACAGGTAATCTGCTAGTGCACATACCCAGTAAATTCCTTTAGAAGCGGAGTTTTCTTCTCCCAGAGGTATAGCAAATACGAGTTTTAAATAACAATCTTGTATTCCTCAGGTAAAAGTAAAAAAAAGAAGGATGTGTCTTGCAGGTAAAAAAAGATGTTTTATAAAGTAGACACTTTCCTGTTTAACCAGTTAGAATTGCTAAGATAAAACATACTGCAAAATGATGTCACAGTAAAGAAATTGGGAAAAATCCCCAAACGTCACTAAAACACAGATCTACAATTTTCAACAACTTGGTTTTCCACTGTTAAAAAAATCAGCGCACAAGAAACAGTGCTGTGGTGGGTTGACCCTTGCTGGGGGCCAGGTGCCCACCAGAGCCACTCTATCACTCCCCTCGTTCACTAGACAGGGGAGAAAAAGTATAACAAAAAGCTTTGTGGGTCGAGATAAGGACAGGGAGAGATCACTCACTTCTTATTGTCACGAGCAAAACAGACTGAACTTAGAGAAGAAATTCATCTGATTTATTCCCAAACAGAACAGAGTAGAGGAATGAGAAATAAAATCAAATCTTAAAACACTTCCCCCCACCCCTCCAATCTTCCTGGGCTCAACTTCACTCCCAGCTTCAAACCTCCTCCCCCTGCCAGCNCCTCTACCTGCTCCAGTGTGGGGTCCTCCACGGGCTGCAGGTGGAATCTCTACACCCCCTCATCCTTCCTCCATGGGCTGCAGGGGGACAGCCTGCTTCACCATGGTCTTCTCCATGGGCTGCAGGGGGATCTCTGCTCTGACACCTGGAGCACCTCCTGCCCCTCCTTCTGCACTGACCTTGGTGTCTGCAGAGTTTCTTACATCTTCTCACTCCTCTCTCTGGCTGCAAAAGCTCTCCCTAACTGGTTTTTTTTCTCCCTTCTTAAATATGTTATCACAGAGGCACTGACGGACCCGCTGCTGGCCAAGCCAATCTTGGAGCCAGCTGGCATTGGCTCTATCAGACACAGGGGAAGCTTCTAACAGCTTCTCACACAAGCCACCCCTGTAGCGCTCCCCCACCAAAACCTTGCCATGCGAACCCAACACAGGTGCCATCTTACAGATGTTCGCAGCTTCAAATTCAAACATCAATTAATATTAAAGATACAACAGTCATCTGTTTCTGACCACCTTTCAAATAAAAGCTACACAAACCATCATCCCCTCCTGCCACAGCTGAGGAAGGTTGGTGAGCTAGAATGGATGCATCTGTTCTACACATGTTCAACCACCCTTTTTAGTCTGCACCCCAAGTCAGAAGTTAACAGAGCAATGTAAGCTACTGACTGAGGGTATCCTCATGTGGGCAAACTTCTAATTTCATGCTAACTGATAACAGTTTTTAAATAGCTGTTATGAAACCACAATTTATGTCAAGTACATCTATTTGGTATGTTGAGAAGCTAAGACTGCCCAGAAACAATAATCAACATCCATGCTTTCTCTGATAGGTAATAAAGAAATTAATCATCCACTGCCTTCACAATTAGACTTGTTTTACCATCTGTATTCTTTCATGAATGACTATATTGCAGGCAACAGTGCAGAATCAGGCTAATAATATGTATTCCTGTTATTGGAATGACACTCTGCCTTAATGAAAATGAGGATTAAGAATCCAGTGCCAATTCCTCCAACAGGAACTAAAATTTTGTTAGAATAAATGCTGACACCAAGCGGCCATTTACCAATACAGCAGCTGTCTATGCAACTGGTAGCACTGAACAAAAGCTGTGTACACAAAGCAAGTTAGACTAGCTCAACAGAAATGAAAATCAGAACACAAAACAGACATAAGGATCAAAAGAGTCAATAATACAAAAAAATTGCAGGTCTACCCATGACACTCTTGCAGTTACTCTAAACTATCTAGTGGGTAACTGCAGAATTCAATTAGACTAATGTCCATCCTAATTTCTAGATAATTTTCAAAATCCAGCTTTTTCCTTATTAGTTTTTGAACTAATACTGCAGAGAACTCATGGACTTTCCAAGCTGTTACTACTGCAGTAAATTTAAAAGGTAGATTATTTCCATACACACCAAGTGACTTACAAATGGCTGAAAAATCTTCCTGTAGTCTTTTACTCTATCAATTATTTATGTTACTGTAGAGCAATCCAGTGCCATAGAGTGCCCTAGCAGGCAGCACACTTTGCAACATTACCTACAATTTTACTTTTAGCAATTGCTACTGGTTTACCTTCATGGTATATATACTCATGACTTAACTTTAGGAATATTTGTAATTTTTAAAATAAACCCTTTATTGAAAGTTGATCCTATTTTCCTTCCAAAAGTTCTATCAGAAAGAACAACCTCAAACCTGAACACTTACAGAAATAGTACTATTCAAAATCTCTCTAACATGCTAAGCTAGAAAAAGGGGGAAGAGCACTGGCAACTTTTTTGTGTATTTCCTTCAAAACTAGTATACCATTTATGCCTGCAGTTACTCAGAAAGTCAGTCTAATTGCTTTTCTTATACTATCAACTTCTGAATAAACCCGTATACTCACCTTGTTTTCCTGTGTAACAAGTATACTTGCACCACCTGGCTTCAATGGCACTTCTTCCATTGCTCCAAACACATCAGTCTCAACAGAGAAGGTCAGCTCTAAACCCAGATCACTGATATCATTATCTAAAATCCACTGCAAGTTCTTTGCATACTCTGGATCAATAGATGCTACATCCTGATAATTTACAGGTATACCTAGAAAAAACAGAGATAAAACCCCTAAAAAAAATAGGATAAAGCAAAAAGGGTTCTAACTTAATATATGGTAGAAGATTGCCCTCTAGAGAGAAATTAGAATAATGCAGTAATAGGAAAAGGGGGAGAAAAAGGGATTCACCATTAGTAACTACAGCAGAACCGTACTTACCACATTTTACCAGTATTAAAGAATCATCTTTCCTACGTTTTTCTTCCCAGGGAAGCAAATGGCATACCACTTGAGCAACAACAATTTGCACAATTTTAGTTCTCTAATGGATTTCAGTAAAAGCATCTAACGATGCAGAACACACAATGTTAAATGAGTTTCCCCCCCAAAAAAAAAATCTTAAAAGTTTTCTACATAGCTTTTAGAAACAGAAATATCATATTATCTATAGAATAATTTCTTTTCCCCCAGAAAATTATTTAGAACAGGAGAACGGGAGGGGAAGACAACTCTTCTGTACTTAGAAAACTCTTTTGCTCTTCAGATTTCTTCCTTTTAATGTTTGCTATGAGACTTACTATGCAGCTGAAAAAAAAATATAGGAATTTTACATTTTCAAACTGAACTTGCAAGTCATTTAGAAGCATTAAGAACAGAGTTGCTAGAAGTTTGACTTTTATCCAAGTATAAAAACTGCCTATTTACAGATCCTTTGCAGACATGACACTCAAATTTGAGCAAATGTGCCCAGAACAAGGTGACCCTGAGTTTGTGTGAGAAAACTACCCTCTTCACTTAACAAGAAAGCAAACCTCAATTGCTTTAACTCTGTCACGGTAGTTACTTTAACTCTACCAAGACAGATAAATACCTGGGAAAAGGGGCAGGGGGTGAGGGCAATAGTAGGTTTAGAGAAAACCATGTTATTAGGAAGTACTCTCTTTGCTTCACCATCTTCCATGCATTGGGAAGTGTCATAAGGGTGCCCATTAGAAGTAGTCTTAGCATGCTATGGACCCCGAAAAGAGTAACACAAAATTCAAAGGTTAGCAGATGGTGCAAACATGTAAGTGCAAAAACTGTTATTGTATTTCCCTGGAAGAGTTGACTAGTGCTGAAATGGTGTGTACACAAGCTGTAAGGCATTGTTTTTCCAAAAAAATTAAGCAGTGCTCCAGTTTAAGAGAAGGATAGATAATTTACTAATGAATTTTCACTGTTATCTCAAAAAAAAAAATTAACAGCTGTCTAGAGACTTTCACTTTTGCTAACTAGTAAGTTTATGTACATTTCACACATGAAATGTGGAAATAATGATGTCTCTGAGGGACATAAGCAAAACATGTGGGAAAAGGAGACTGAAAAGAAGGAATTGGAGACTCCTTTAAAGAAGAAACAGGAAGGTTATGATGAGACTACATTCGTAGTGACCATGTTGTGAGACCAAAGCACTAAGCCTCACTCATTTGCTTGACAGATATTTTACCAATGAATAGACCCAAGGCGAAGCAGTTATAAAAGAAACTGCCAGATTTATCAGGACAAAATTTGAATCCCAAGAAATACGGTGTATCTTTATCTTGCTATACCCTTAAGGTACCAGTAGTTTCAAAAGGAAAAGAAATTTTGGTGTAATTGTGATAAACAGGTGTTTCTGTGCAACACAGAACTTCAACAAGATATTACAGGTAAGCTCTGAGACAAGTTCAGTTAAGTATTCAAGGATTTAAAGCTTCCAGCTCAAAATACGCTGACCTAGAAATTAATTTTTGCTTTTGTTTATGCCATTTCAAGGAGTATTTTCTATTACACTGTGAAAGACGGGGCTTAAGTCTAACAGCAGATAGCACAGTTAGGAATTTATCTGCTACGTATCTTTGTGAATTGGAGGTGGAGGCTTCCTTTGCCAAACAGAAAAGTAATTGGCTCTTTAGAAAAAATACAAAGTAAATGGACAACAGCACTAGTGAAACTATCTTCTCCTCCTCTGTTTAAGCAGAAAGCAGACAGATAGGAAGTTCGAGAAAAAAGAATCTAAGAAGCCTTATTAATTTCTGACTATATTTCTGCCTCAGTTTTACATCTGTAAGAGTGCAGACCTAATAAACATGAGGATCTATGGAACAGTGTTTGATTTCACAGCGCACAAAAAAAGAAAATCATGCAAGCAACATATCTAGTATCTTATAAAGCACATTAGTTGTGCATTTGCTGGGTCATCACTTACGTTGGTGATCTTTCCATGCCTACCAGGTATTGCTGCAGAAAGATCTCAATTCATCACAGTGAAAAAAGCTGATGCACCCACCTGAGTCTCAAAAAAGTAGCCACATTGGTTCATACAGGTTTCGGCTTCTAATTAAGGCACTTCCATGTCATGTCTGTTGACTAAAGAGAAGAATTCCTTTGAAAGAGGTTCACACTGTTCCTCAGATAAAGGAGGTCTTACCACACAACTGGTGGATTCAGTACCATCAACAGGGAAGGTGACAGAAAACAAGGATCTCAGTGCAAGGTGAGAAACCACAGGAATGGAAATTATTTCAGGCTTTGAAAGATTTCATAGTCCATTACTGAAGGTCTGACAAGTAGCTGAAGGGAATATCTATGTTTGTAACCTAGTAACTTGTATTTGACATGAACAACAGTCAGCATAAGCCACAGCTGAACCTGAAACAAAAATAAACCAAAAACCCCACAGGAGCATCTGCTACTGTGCAACTCAGGTTCCTTAAGCAAGAAGAGAGGAGGTGCACAAAGCTGAGGGAAAAGGCCTTGGAAAAGTTTAAATAAACCACTGTGATTGAGGCAGAAGCAGCAACTACTTTGGGAAGTGAAGGTTTAGTTTTTCTAGTTCTGTCTGATAAGTAACAAGAAGTGACAAAAACCTGTGAACCTTTTAAACTTAGAGAAGTTGAGTGTGCACAAACCTCTAGAGAGTTCCAGGATGCCTGTTCAACAGAACAAGACCTTACTAAGAGGGACTGGTGAGATCTTATTAAGAGAGACTACTCACTGTTGTTTGGTTTGCAATAGTTACTCAAGCAAAGTGAGGAAAAAAGAGGGAAAAAAACCCAAAACAATAGGTCATCTTGTCACTTCAGAAACCAACAAATCCAGTACATACAAGTCAAACTAGCAAAGAAACCAAATTCATTAGCAGTCATTTCCAAAAGAGGTGACAAGAGCAAGACTTGACAATTCTCAGTTTCACTGAACAGAAAAAAAAATTATGTTTTTTCTCATTTGTGAATATATCACGTGGAGATTAACCTGTGAGTGCCATTCTTCTGCTTGCACAGAACAATCTCTTGATGTCAGAGGCCAACCGTTAAGTCAGTGCCAAATTGTGCAAAAGATATTTCTGCTTTGAAATTGCTTTCCTATGTGAAAACCAATGGCTAGGGAAGCCTGATGAGGCATTGCCAACATGGTGCTGCTTCAGATTGTCCTCTGTTGCCTCTAGCCCAGTACACAGTCACTCTCTTCCCCTCAGTACTGAGGGAGAAATGTAAAATGCATCTCTTTGTCAAGAAGATCTTGACAAAAATAACTGAACCTGCACCATCAAACTGCAACAGTGTTCCCCGAACACTTTCAAGGAAGAGAAAATCTGAAGTTAAGAGCTGATCTGTCCTGGACTCAGCAAACATCACAAGACAACTGTAGGTAGAAAGAACGATTACAGAAAAACAGAATGCGATGCAAACAATTCCTTGAAAACCTTGCTAGGTCTTAAAGTAAGGAGTGTTTTTTGAGGAAAAGTAAAACTTCCAACATCAAGCTATCTTACACTTCCAAAGAAGATTAAAGAATAGTGCTTAAACACAAAGCAAATTCTGCACGCAGCAGCAAAGGAATTTATGTACTTAGAGGACCAAGAGGAAAGCAAAGGAAATTTACCCTTCCATCATATCGTCATACAAGAGGAAAAGTTTTTCATGACAATGCTGAACAGGGGCATCATGTTCGATGATCAAGAGGCACAAAGGTTCTCAAAGAAGAGCAGAGAAGAGCCCTAGACCACAGATACCACCAGCTAACAGCAATCCTCCTCTATTAAAAAAGAAAAGTTACATTTTTATAAAGACTTCTGACCAATCCTCTTGAATGCTACAGTAAGCATATGAATTAACTTTCCTCAGGAAGAAGACAGGATGGACTTGCATTAGTTCTGAAACACTATTTCAGGAAATAAGCAGTATTTGTTGGAGTGGGTAGACAGGGAGGTTTGCAACAGTATGGATTCACCTTGCTAAAAATATTACACCGCTGAGGGACTCCAGGCATAATAAAGAATGCCTGATAGATTATTGCCACAGTTCATAAACATTAAGTTTGTAAGTCTGCTCTAAGTTAACTAGGGAACAACTCTTTTCATTTCTCAAGAATGACATGACATGGCAGGACAGATGAATTTCACAACCATAATGCAAAGAATTGCATACACCACAAAAACAGTTGGCTGCACTACTCTGCCTTTCAGGCATTCCTAGTCAGCAACATTAAAAGACAACTAAATTATATGGTTACGCTCTAGACAGATTAATGATGCCTTCCTTGTTTTTAATTAAAGATTCATATTCAAATATAAATTGAAAGATTAGCTATTTTATTAAAAGTTGCTAACTGTATAAAATTCCCACATAGTTTTGCTAATGTATTTCTGTATTTTGCAACTGTAACAGTTCCTAAGAGAGGCTCAGACTGAAATAGCAATTACTACCATATTATGTTGTGACTCTCGTATACATAAAAGATTAACAAGACATTAATTTCCAAGACTTTTTCACTTTTAACACACACACAAAAGTAAAAAAAGGAAAAGGTTTACCGCTCAGACAACTGCTACAACTAATAAACAGGATTTTAATAAAACCATACCAAGAATATGTTTGTAGAATGACCTCGTGAAGTAGATGTTCACCAACTGCCTGTGATTCAGAGCAAGCCCCAGGATCTGGCCAGCAAAACGGAAGTAGTTCAAATGATCTGGATTTACAGAAGAGTTGCTGTTGGGCTGGAAAGTTGTTCCTATAAAATAAAAAGATTATCATGTTTTGTGGCTTTGGGGTTGTTTTTTTTTTTGGGGGGGGGGGGGGTTGGGGGGCTTTTTTTGTTTGTTTGTTTTTTTAAGTAAAGTTCCTATTTATCAAATACACTAAGCATCTGAAACTACTGAGTTTTATTTTGGGGTTCTGGAAGATTGTTTGGAGTTTTTTGTTTACACCAAAAAGAAATGTATGAGAATGTAATGAGACATCCCATTATTAGAATGATACTGCTCAGCCACTCTCTGAGGCACCACTCTGAAATAATCATCAACATAAGGATAATTGTGATCTGCTAAATTCAGTCCTCCATCTTACTACATTCCCATGTGCATGTTTTGCTCACTCTAATAGGTCATGCTTCTATGAACTTGGGAACATGCTTGAAGAAGGATCAGAATGCATCTACTTCCCTTCATCTGGCTCCAGACAGATGCAGACAGGAGACAGTCCAGTCTTGGTCTCTTTGGAAAAGACCACCTCAAACAGACATACCTGAACTTTTCCTTTTAACTTTCAGGAATTAATCTATACCTCTACTGTTGACTGAATTCCTTGCCACTTCCCAAGACTTTGTAAGGTAGAAAGCAAAACATTTATCACTGATGATGATGTGAAATCTTTACCAATAAAAGTTTTGCTTTATATGAAGCACTCAAAAGACAAAAAGTCAAATACAAGGCAGACCTATGGAGGTCAACATCTGGTTTGACTACAAAAATTAAACGATTGAATGTGTGGATTTCTAAAAGGAAATAAAGGAATACCTCCACAGTTCCCTTGCAGATGCAGAAGGAAATCACTTTCTATACTGGTCAAAGTGTTACACCCTTCTACTACTAGGCAGAAATAATATGGACTCATTAAGACCAACAACTCATTCTCCTCTTACAAAAGAGAGAACAAAAATCAAGGAAACTTCAAATTAAGAAAAATATTTCATCTGTAGTGATAAAAACATACAATGAATACATCACATATATATGAGATCAATTCTGTCAGTGTTGCTTTTAAAAAGTAACAATCTTATATTCCGAGACCAATTAAGTGACTTTCTTCTTGCGTTGTAAAATGCTTTTATGAAAGATGCTTTAAAATCAGGAAAAAAAAAAGGGAGGGACATACCATCAGCTGACTGGGTAAATAAGGCGTAATCTGGGTTAACTATTTCACTGGATAAGATATCAAACCACTCACGCACCACACCCTGTCCCTGCATGTCAAAAGAATAAGACATATTAGTACATGGAACTTTCACTGCACAGTTATAGGTAACCACATATTTCTTAATAAAGCATAAATTTAAATTAGAATTTACTCCAAAACAATACTTGTGAAAGAGAATTAATACTTCCATATATAAATACCATAAAGGAAAACCACGCAATTGCACCCACCATGCCTTCTTCTCCATGAAATCTCACAGCGATCCCCTGCTTTAGTTTTGCACAATTTGCTTTAGACACAACTTCACAGCTACTCCTAAAAATAGAATCTAAATACAAAGCCACAATTAATTTCTGTTAATTCAGGACATTTCAACATATTTTAAAGATATATTCATTCCATTTATAACACAATACCTCTGTGAACCAAAAGGATGTCATTTTCATTGACAGGCCTGTGAACCATGTCTGAATCTGGCTGCCCAGCATGCAGATGTTCATAGAACCATTCACAGCGATCTTTAAATGGCTACAAAACAAGAGGTAAACAATATTATATAGATGCATTCAACTGAGTAATTCCTCTCTCACAAGCATGACTGGAAAATGGTCATGCATACTTCTCAATTCAGTTTTGAGATGTGCAGAGAGTGACTCAATGCTACCTCAATATGCTATACAGTATTTTGGGAAGACAAAAGGACTAGATACGCCCTTGAGTGCTTGCTGAAGTCTGGTATGCGGGAAGACTAGACCACCAAGTTATCCAGAAATAGCTGCCAGAGTTCACCACACAGGAGAAGAACAGCACAAAACTTCCAGGGCAGGGGCAAAAGGAATCTAGATAAGTCGTCAGTCACTGGCTTCTGTAACGCTACTGATTATCAACCACAGCGGAGCACAGAAGCACAAGTGATATAAACAAGTCATATTTGTAGTAAGCTTCACTGGCAATAAAAAACAGTTCAAAGGAACCAGAAACCTTCCAGAGCAATTCCTAGGTGAGAAGGTCCTACCTTGTTTGACTCATTATTTAGATTGACATTTTGCAATTCTTCTGAGACAGAAATTGCACAAGCATGGCCTCTCTCAGCTATCACTATTCACAGCATGTACCTTTAGCTGATCTAACAAACAGGTTATCAGTTCTTAGGGTCTCTTCATTATTCATAGGTAATGAATTTCAAAAAACATACATTTCCATCAAACAATAAGTAAACAATATACCTACACCATGTCCTAAAAACAAAACTGGATTACCAAAAACAATGTGCATCTAAAAATAAAGGCATAGTACTGCCCACAACTAAAGAAATAAAGCTTTTGGAACAGACACTCCATAATTATTTACGGGGAGTGGGAGTTTTCATTGGTTAGAGGAATTTTACCTTTGTTTTCAAAAAATTCTGTCTTTGACCAAGATATTTTAATGTAAGGAAGCTTTCTAATAGAGAATAAAGCAAAAGTATAACAGTGTGTGCTAAACGAAGGAGTTCCAAAAAAATCATTATTGCCCAAAGATCTTAATTTATAATAGAACAAATATGCTGAGTATATCTCTGAGTAACATGTAGACAATCATCATCTTTTAAAAGTGATTAAAACGTGGCAGATGCTTAACACTACAGTGTTAAAGTAGCAGACTTCCACACAGGGGTTTGCTCGCTAATTTTTCCACTTAACTACACTAGTCTTTCCTAGAGTAACTCTTCAGTCTTGAATTCATGTCCTGTCTTAAACTGCGAAGTTTAGGTTATGCAAGACATCAGGATTTTACTAACCTCCCCCCACCCAAAAAAAACCAAAAACAAAACAAAAACCAACAACAAACAAATAAAACAAAACCAAAAGGAAATGGTAGGAAACAGAGCAAAGGGTAACAAGACAATGTGACATTGCACTGAAGGAGCAGCCACTAGTTAACTATGGCCAAATAGTGGTGTATCCTCTGGTTTGCCTGAAAATGCAAGTCAAACAGGGAAAAAGCACAGTATTTTAAAGCTCAATCTATTAGATGTGCACAAATAGATTTAGTAATAGAAAATTAACTCTGATTAGCTGAAAGTTGGACTTGCAAGACATATTTAACATTGGTCATCTCAAAAGGACTTACACATGTATTTTAAAGAATTAGAAGTATAGAAATCTGGCTGCCATGTCTGTTTAATCTGATCTTTCAATATCCCAGATTTAGAAGCACCGGAGGCCACACTTAGTTCTTCCACACTCCCCAAATGGATTTTTTTTTTTTTAATATTATTATTTTTAAACATAACACCTCTTTATATTCATAGAAGTTGTAACTAAGCATCTCCTGACATTTACCTGAGCTTTTATGATGTGCATAAATCTGGACATTAGTTCAGGACACTCAAGAAGAAAATGAAAGTGATCAAAAATTATTTTGGGATTTCTGGAAAAAAAAAAAGAATAGCTTAGAAGCTTGTTAGTCAGAGATCTAATACTAATGCTTCAAGATACATAAAGTCTACATAAAGAGACAATGCAATTAGTCATATAGAAAAGTTCCAACAGACTCTATTTCATAATGTTTTCCTAACTCTTGTTGCCAAATGACTTTATACTACCTCATCCTTTGAACATGGAGGATTACAAGCAGCTCTCTAGACAGAAGGTATAAACTGGACAGTTCCAGAGAAACTCTGGAAATAGGCAAGTGTACAAAGATGGTTTAGAGTCCTTTAAGAAGTCATTAAGTATAACACATTTCAGGATGAATGAAAAAGTTTTCATCTGCCTCAAAAAGGAAGGCTTTATTTCGAACAAAGATGGGGAAAGCAGCCATTAAGGAAATTATTCTGCTGCTCTGTGAAAAAGATTTTGTTCACAAAATCCCACACAATCTTACAAAAGGATCGCTTACATATGCGGAAGAGTTCAGGTAAGCCTGAGCACTGAATCGTTAATACACACTCCCTTGAATCTGGCAGGACCATTAAAGTGCATATGGTACATTTGTCACAACAATAACCCAAAAATACAACTCAGTAAGAGGAAAAATAGGACTTTGAATTATTTTTTTGGGGAAAAAAAGTAAATTAGAAATTCTGTATTTCTTGAAGCTTACCGGTTAACAAAACACTTAAGGACATCATCATGTTTACAGACAAATTCTATAAAACGAGGCGATGTCATCCTGTTCAAAGAAAATCATAAGATGCTTTTGGTTAATGAAGCTGAAAAGAATTTGAATTACATAATTTATTTTTTTAAATAAACTACTATGCAAATAGAAACTGACGTTTATCTAGTCAATCATGAAATGAAATACTCAGCAGCATTAAGATTTCATAATAAACTAACAGAAAAGGCAAAAATGCCAATAATCAAGAAGGTCAAGCAACCTGCCCACTGTTATTAACTGTACGAACAAAAAAAGCTCAAACATTTTTCTACTGAATCCTTCCAGCTTTCAAGACAACAATGGGAACACATATATATGGAATGACTGATATTATATGCACAATACACGATAAGCACATTGCTCATTGTATAAGACTCCCACCATGCACCTTGTGAATTGTAGCAAGTGAGGAAGAGAGCCAGGAGGAAATAACATCACAAGCTGAGCAAACTTAAAAATGAGGGGCAAGGTGGTATTTAATGGTTTTGTGAAATAACAAAACTACTTGCCAGGCAAGCACCTCATACATTAGTATGGAATTTTCTTTTTTCTCCTATGTATCTGGAGAATAAGGGAAGGGTTAACATGGGTGCAATTTTTACTCCATTTGTCTACATCTATGTATGTTCTGCATTTTTTTTAAATGAGAAATTCTTAATTGTATTCTTTACCTTCAACAAAAGCTAATTAATACTTGCAAACAAGGATAAAACCCTCTCATCAAGGGCCTTGAAAGATTGTGAAAAATAGTACTTTAACAAGTCCAGGATAACAATCTTAGAACTATTCCTCTTCCCCACATCAATTTAGACAAGAGCTGCTCATTTTATATGAACTGAGCTATTTTCCTCCTTTCCCTTACTCTGTTTTGAAGAAATAAGTTTCACCATATGCTTCCCCTCATCCACACAAAAAAACCCAAGCAAATAAAATCTTCCAGAGACCAAAAATGAACATTTTAAACATACTCTTTCTCTGAGAGATGATCTGAAAGTATTACACAACTAAAAGTCTTCCCTGAAAGGAAATGAACTCTCTCTACCTGTGAATTGCCACACAAGCTGTAAGATGCAATATACAGAGAAAAAAAAAAAAAAAAAAAAAAAAATTAAGAAAAACNAAAAAAAAAAAAAAAACTTAGGATACACTCGTCAGTTTTCATGCTGAAAACTTGGAACATTGTTTTTCTTCTGCAAATGCTGATATTGAATCTAGACATACTTTGTTAATATACTGAAATAACAATCGTGGGAAGTAAAAGAAAATAACTTCAATATTTCAAATGTTAACCAGCTAGTTTTCCATTTAAGCATGAAATGCCATCTTTATTGTATGAATATTAGGAACAATGGAAAACTATGAGTTCTGTTTACACTCCTCCATTAAACATAAAAGACACTCAAATCTAAAATTAGAGCCATTTTAAATTCTTTTGTCTGAAAATGTCATTTGTTATAATTTCAAACATTATTTGAAGACAGCAGCAGTATTGAGTTACACCATTGTGCCATTTACTCCTCCTAATATGCAAACTTCAGTAAAACAGAGTAAGTCTCAGATCTTTGTACTTCTCTACACAGTTCTGAAAAGCCCTAAAGCAACACAGAGTCCAAGTGTATTCTGCCTTACTTTCCGGCATCCCAAGGAGTTCTCTCAGTTGTCACTGAAACAGTTGTTACTCTCCTGGCTTCTGTGATAACTCTCGATTAAACTTACGTAGTATTCATGGGAGTTCTTCCTAATCTCAAGCATAAATTATACATAGGGACAGACTCATTGGGCAAGGCCCATCCGCAAGTCACCTGGGCACGGGGAGACAGTCACCTCTCCAACTGAATCTTGGTATAAAGAGATAAACTGGGGGGGCAAGGGGGGAAGGCGGCGAAATGTACTTAATCACTTCCATAAACATTCCTGCTTCTCATTTGGCTGCTGTACATAACACTTCACTGGCATTTTATCTTAGCAGGCTTTAATGGAGATTTCATGGAAAACGGCTAACCAGCAGTTCCTTTTTCAAGGTGGAGTAAAATTAAAAGTACTGAAGTCCTTGTGGAATGTGCTGATTCCCAGATCATCTTCCAAGTGTCCAGAGGAGCATG
Organism: Aramus guarauna; assembly: GCA_013400195.1. Lineage (NCBI taxonomy): Eukaryota > Metazoa > Chordata > Aves > Gruiformes > Aramidae > Aramus > Aramus guarauna. The sequence goes on along the minus strand of VXBL01006920.1, from coordinate 1,066,640 downwards.
CTCCAACACAAATAGTACTGGCCGACTTGAAAGCTTTTATTCCACTAGGTTTGGCAGAGAAAGAAAAACCCTTCCAGTGGATGGGAATAACCAAGAGTTACCATGTAATGGGAACCTTGCTTCCAGATTCCTCAGGGAGCTTGTAATAACCACCGTACTTGTCTTATCCTCTACTCAAGAGGGTCAAAGGATCCTTTCCTTGCAAGTTCAGAAATATAATCCATAACAATCTTGGACAGACTAAGACCTCAGTTACAGCGGACATACTTTTCAAACCAGGCACTAATGGTATTAAATTTAACTAAGTTACAGTGCCTCTTCCTCACAAAACTATGTTTGTCAGCCTGGGACAAGATTCCAAGTGAGCATTACTTTGAGATTGAAGTCTTCTTGCTACAATCTTCTGCAATGTAGCCAAACAAGTTTTGCCCCAGCTGTCGTTTTCATATACAAAGATAATTCACACTTTTTCCTGAGTTTATAGCTGATTTTGGATAATCATGTTAAATTTATGGATAATTTCACATTGAGAACAATAGCAGAAACAACTAAGTTTCAAGAGATCAAAATTACATTTCCTGCAAGCATCTCACACGATAAAAAAAGAGCTATTAGACATTCAATACAAAAGCTGCCCCAACACAGTTACGTTCACAGGCAGCAGCACTATGGAAAATAAGAAATTGCTATCTGGTGCCATTAAAAGCTGGAAAAAAAACCCCATTCAAATAATTGAACCAGTGAAAGCATTAGAAAGCATACCCTTGACTGTCACTAATATAATTTGGTCAGCACCAACGTTCTTCCAAGAAAGCATATTTGATTTTAAAACGGTAACAGTTTTGGTAACAAACAGGATCCCCTCCTTACCCTTGAGGCATCTGACAGGAGCAGCACATATAAAAGGCTTGAATGACAGCACTTAGCCTGTTGGCTGTCATGGAGATAACATCCTGGCAATCAGCACAAGCTTCCTGCTTCCCGGCAACATCATATGTTTTCGACTCGCCAGCGTCAGTGGGTAGCTCGTTTCTGCCCTCAGTTCCTGCAGCGGCAAAGGAAGGCATAGGAGTAGCATCCTGGTGATCTGGTCCTTTTTGCTTCAGTAAAATAGAAGTAATGTTGGCAGAGTCCCTTTTGTTTTTCATCAGCTCTGTGGCTATAAGAACAAGCCATTCATCTAGAGAATGCCAGAGCAGTTCCAGCGGCTGCAATAAACACATGCAAAGACAGACAGAAAAGGGACATGTTGACATCAGATAATATTAATGATGTGATAATTCTCTTACGGCAAATAAATATCACACACATTTAAAAGCTTTAAATGATCCTTTAGAAGTCATGTTAGAGATAAGAGTCAAATACTCATAAAAAAAAAAATCTGTACTTGTAGCCATAGAGCACAAAGAGAAAATTTCATATAGAAGGAAAATGATCAAGCAGCAGATTGAATAAAGATGAAATAATTTAGAAAGAGTGAAACACTGAACTATTTAACATAGTTTGGCCTCACAGTTGTTACACAGCACACTACTGCCTGATTGCTGCAGTCAAGCAGAGAGACAGTAATATACACGTTGAATTTCCAGAATAAGAGCATGTCAGTTCCTTAAGGCCTTGGCCAAAGAAGCTCCCTCTAACAGGCAGATGGAGCAAACCCCAGACAACGCCACTGAGATTCAGACTCATTCACGTATCTAGTAAGATATGCTTTATGTATAGTGTGAGCTCATTCAACTCATTTTGATGGTATCTCAGATGTCTTAGAGTAAGGGTCGCAAATACCTAGATTTATGAAATAGAAACTAGTATCAGAAGAATCATGTATCAATTTTTAAAGTTATAAATTTCATTTTAACAAAGTCACTCTTTATTCACTACCCCCAGCTTAAAACCAATATAATCAAAACATGGTACAATTCCATCATTACACATTTGCTCTGAGGTGCAGGCCTACTACAGAGGAGAGAAAGTGCTGAGACACCTGTGGCTTTCTCATGAGCATTTCAAAAAACACAAGAGCTGACTGTGCTGTCCCTTCATGGTGTTTACAGGGACGTTTCACAAACATGCAGTCTAGTGAGCACAGGAAGGTATATCCTACAGGGAGGCAATTCTGACTCAAGTCTTTCATAGCATTTCAAAAGTAAGAGTGAACTTCTAAATGCACTCCTTTTTCCATGCATTACTGTTACATACAGGTTTTTCACCAATTAAAGCATCCAAAGACTTAACAGATACTGAAAATTATGTTCTCATCTTCTAAAGTTGCCTTTAAAAATCAAGGCAACCATTTATGCTTCCATTCCCCCCCCTCCCCCCCAACAAGAAGTTTGGGGAAAACCAGCCTGATCGCTGAGGTTGGTAGGCTTTGCTCAACATACTGTATAGTACACACTTAACCTTTGTACTCCTAGCAACCACACATGTCTCTAGATGATCTGAACACCTCCAGTGTATGTACCATTTTCTTTGTAAATGTCTGCCATACGTGATCGTTAGCTCCTTTCCAAGACCTACCTGGCACACCTTCACCACAAAACATAATGTAGAAAAACTTTCTAATGGAAAATAGGATTCATTGAATACATGGAAGAATAAAAATGCAGCTGTGTTCTTAACACAAAACTCACAAGAAACTAGGTAGTTATTTACTAAAATGCTAAAAGGTAATTTTCTTCTCCCAACTTTTCAATGCTTAGCTTGCCAGATACTCTTCTCCTGCAGATATCTTGTGTTTTGTCTTACTTCCCACAGACTTAGCACGCCTTTCAGAACTCTTGCAACTGATTTGTTTTTCCAAAGTTAGTTTTTCACAGGTTCTGATCACAAACTCATTCAACAGTGTAGTCAAGCGTAACGACTTCAACATTTCACTTTCTTCTTTTCTAGTCTAACTTCAGGATGTAAAGCACTCCTCTAAATATTGCCTACCACCTCCATATCCACGGCTGTCAGCATTTTATGTTCACATCCATGATCAGACCTTTTCAAGTATAATATGGACATGTTCAATCAAACCATTAGCAACACTTTTTCAAAAATACAAGTCAGCATTCTTGAGTCATTTCTTACCATGAATTGCATATTGAACACAAACCTCCACTCAATCTTGTTTTCACATCTCACTTTCCAGAAAAGTGAACATCTGAGTGTGATCAAGTACCAAGCTTTTACAGCTGCACACCTCATTTCTCAAATGCAAGGATTTAGCTATGCAACACCTTCCTCTTTACCCATCCAGAAAGCAAGACACTAGAAATCAAACCAATATTCAAACTGTGACATTGTAGCAAAAGTCTTTTAAAAAAGAGAAAGGGAGCAGGCGATCACTAATCCATGAAGTGACTGTGTCACAGCAGAGAAGTCAATTCAATTCTAGAAACAAACAGTATCTGAAATGAGGGAAAAACATCATGAGCTCCCCAACTTTGTTCAACTAGACAGGGAGAATTTGCAGCAAGTTTCCCTAAGGTGATCATACTGAACAGCAATTGGAAGAGCAATACATGAAAAAGTAATGAATGTAAACCCAGTCAAAATTACTATTCATAAAGTTTCTTAGTGGTAGGATCTCATTTGAGTTAGCAGCAGCTTGTTTCATGATTGGGTGTCAAAATTCAATGACTGCTTTGTTTCTTGCAAGATCAGTACAAGAGGGTGTCTCAATTAGCTAGTGTTTCTACTTTAAAGCATTTGGGTAAGTCTGAACTGACCAGGCCCATAATGAGTTATGCACAAGGAACTCCAGTACAAGTTGCACAAGGCAGACAGCCCTGTCAAGCAATAACATTCCTCAGTAGCCTCAGATCAAGATATACGCACATTTTCAATCCCTTTCAAGCTAGATTCGTGACAATCAGTATACTAATACAAAAAACCTTAAGATAGTATTAAGAAAAAAGTCAGAAGAAAGTTTTTTATTTCTTATACTGGATAAAATATGCTTTTGCACCGGCTTTTTAAAAGGACTTATGAAGTACAACTTCAAAGGTCATCAGGTACAGATCTATTTGGATCTAATGAGAGCATGTTCAGAAGGAAAGAATCCCTTATACCATGCAATAAGGCCTGATAATGTTCCTCCGCACATCCCACAAAGGTACCACAAGACAGAACTCCTGCCACTGCTACCCTCAGTCCTCCCCAGATAAAAGTTTCTAGGTCCATTATTGAAAGAAGACAGTATTAAACAACAGATTAGCTTCCTATATAGTAAAAAAGTCAGTATCTGTAGGTCTTCACTCACACAAATAAACAGCATTCAAAGAAGTGGGCGGTGACCTTTATCACTTCCCTGTGCTCTGGAAAGTACCAAAGACCTTACATGGGACATGAACAAGCAATTTGAGAGACTTGTTTTTCCCTATAAAGTCTGTATCAAAATTCAAATTATCTATAACATTTATAGAAACTCAGCTTTAAGATGAGCAGCAAATTCCAATTTAAAGCTACTTTCCTCTAAAATTTTCTATATGGCTCTCAAATTTAAAATCTTTAAGTTCCATGGTGACTTTTTAAATACTTTTTAGCTCCTGTTTTGGGGCAGCAATCTCTGTGGTTTCTGTACAAAACAGTTACACAGTCTATATCCAAGAAAACTCAAACAAAACAAAAACCAGAAAAGGAGTTGTTTGTCACTGACCTGCATGTCCCACATGCCAGTACTGGTACCAATGAAGACATACAACTGCCAGGTCTTCAAGTAGCCTCCATACATTGTAATAATCTAGAGATATAGTGGGCTTTATTCCCTTCTCCCAAAAGGTGAAAAGGATCATCACAACCACATTTTCAAGGAAAGGACAAAAAAGAAAAAGGAAAGGGAAGGTAGGAATAAGAGAGAATGGGAACTCACCCAATTGACTCAGACCTCTCTCCCATCTCCCACTACCCAGTTACTGTAAATTCAGGGAAGAACAGGCTAATCCAACCAGAACTAAAGATTAACTTAGCGTTGCCAGACCGGTGTGCCCCATTCTCAAACAAGACTAAGTTCTCATCAGCAGTCTTCTATTTTTGAGTTTGAAATTTAAATCAATTTTAAAAATACCACAAAGACAACAGCAGCCCTACTGAAGGGCTGCCTCAGTTTTAATACTTCTAAAATAACTAAATTAAAATAGCAATAATTTTAAAGTCATCCTGCAATTTTCATTTTGCTGTCTAATGCAACTGTAGTATATATTTTTCTCATTTATTAAAAACCATAAACATTGGTTTTACACAATTAAGAATTACTGATATTTTCTGGGACAACCATGCCAGTTGTGTAATATAAGTCTACTGCAAAAGACTCTTAACTCCATACTAAATTGAAAAGCAATTCTTTCAGCATGCAAAGTAGTTTGGGCACACAGATAAGTAATTCTACTGAAATACAATTTCCTTCATAAATTGCAGTTTAATGTTTTTGTTTGCTTTATAGAGAATTCTGAAATGATCTGGAGATGAAAAGCATGAAACCTTCTTCCCCGCCCCGGGCTATAAGCAAACACAAAATGCAAGGAGATGGCGTCAGCTACTCCTAAAATCTTGAAGAAAAAAAAACGTAGCAGAATACCTACACAGAAAGGTAACAATATCTCACTGCAGATAGTTCCTGTATTAAACACATTTAACATCTGCTTGTTAGTTAAAGTGGTATATTTAAACCAATTTTTATTAAAACTGTTACAAAATGCCGTCTTTAATAAAGTTATTCCTGTGATTTGGGTAGGGCTTTGTTTTTTGGGAATGGAAATCTGGTTAAACTCACAGTGTGCCAATCTAGCTCAACATATTTTAGCGAACAACTCTAAAGGACAATTATTGCATTGCATACTGTACAATGCATTACATTTTGCACACTGTATTTTTCATACTCAAGCACTAGTTTTATATTCATTATATAAGTTAATTTATTAAAAATATTTTGCTACCAGGAAAACAAACATTTGTGCTTGTTTTTTAAACAGTCTAATGCTTTTCTTCTTTCTGAGAGAAGGTTAAAAAAAAAAAAAAAACCCGAGCTATTTAACTAAATGTAGCTGGAATTAAGAGTATGATCTTTCATGACCTTATCAATATAGCTGTCTTAAAAGTCTTTAGAAGTAACCTGATAAACACAGATCATCAAATAAATGCAGTAATTTCAAAATATCATTTTTGGAACACCTTGCAAGAAATGTGAAGGTAGAGAAGAATTCTCATGTAATCACTGGCATCTAAATTTAGTGATATGAACTGTGCTATACAAGAGGATGGAGTGAGACAGGCAAAAAAAGTGACTACCCTTCAGTTGTTATCATTTAGGTGCTCTGAATAGTATGTCGGTTACATATTCATTGCAGATTAAGTGCCACACAGGAAACTGGAACTGCTTTACAGAAAGGCAAACTATGATTTCCTACAAAGGGATTTTTCAACCAACAAGTATAAAAAAACCCCCACCTTCAGGAACTAAACATCTAAGTGGCAAGCACCTAAAGTAAGTGTTTGAAAACAGCTATAAATCAATAACTTTGCAAGGGTGGTAGTAAGCTGGTATGTTTCAAAGCATGTAATAATAAAATTCAGGAACAACTTGGGAAAAAAGCTTCATGATCACAGTGAAAACAATGAACATATTAATTCAATGATTTCCATTTATCTTGTGAAGCTGAATAAAATTGAATGATCAGAACTCCCAATGATTCTCTAAATACTATTTTGCAATTAGATTAATACAATCTATGATATTATCATATTTTGAGATTACTATGCTCTTAAACAAAATAATATCAATAAAAACAAAGTTTACCAAAATCAGCTGGGTAACTAAGCCTTCAACATCTAATAAACAACACATTAAACAAGAAATAAACAGAAATCATAAGATGAGATGTGCATCAGTGGTCAAATGAATCCAGTGGGGAAAAAATAATTAAGGAGAAAGAAAGAGGAAGGCTTAACTTAAGAAGGGATAGGGACATCAACCAAACTTACTTCCTGTTCATGAGATGTCTGATTAATGAATGCATGCTTTGTGAAATTCATCTCTTTAACGTCTATCTTCCTAACAACATCATATACTTTTCTGACCTTGAACACCTGACTTCTTGGAGTTTTATTTCCATTGTAGCCCATGTCATTTCCATTACTGGGAGAGGATGGGCCAATGCGAAAGACATGGCAAAATATCCTCACGATCCTTAAGAGACTCTTCATTTGAGCTTCATAATTACTTGACAAGCTGGGGGAAAAAATGGAATATTTAAGTTTCTTTTCCTAGATGAAACAATTTAGTATATTAAGGAGTAAGCAATCTAATGGTCGGGTCTTACACACATGCTGAAAAAAACCCTAAGCTTTAAACCCTAATGAATTTTAACTTTTCTTTCCTGCACCAGCCCCAAACAAACATAAGCACCATAATTTTTACTAACAGGTACTCAAAATTTTAACTAGAAGTGAAATAAAAACAGCAAATTCCAGAACTTGCAAAATACTTCACTACTTTTCACAAATACGTACACTTCTTACCAGCCCCAAATAAGAAATTCAACTTCCTACAGTAGGGATCTCCATTTATGAAGTAAGGATCTCAATGTATGAAATAAATTGGGATATCCAGTTGAAAATGTTTTTCAACCCAGAAAATATAGCATCCAATGGTAAAAGTGTACTGACTAATCAGATAATGCTGTCACATCCCAATCCTCACCTAGCTACTATCCTAAATGCCCATTAATGACCTAAATTAGACAAGGGATCAGGATGGTAAAGGGGGCACTATTTCTACTCAAGAGAAAGATGATCTAAAAACCACTAAAAGCACCAGTATGCTTTTTATTTATCCAATAAATGTATCAGAAGTTTTATGCCTTCTTATCTGAACTGACCAACACTGAATGCTGTACCAAACAGTATAGAATCTGAGATATTCATGAATTCATGCGCAAGCAGAACATTCTCCATCTAATTCAACTTATTTTTCTTTCCTGAAACCCCAAGCAGCTAAGAATTCTTATGAGCACGTAACAAAAACTGCAAGAAATTCAAGCTGCTTCTACTGAACTCTACTCACTTATAAATATTATAGAAGTGAGTACATATTCAATTCTATCCTTAAAGTATCTGCAACTTAAAAGCATGCTTTTATATTTTATTTTTTTTTATAAGATTGGTATACACCAGAAAACTGACACCTTAGAGAATGCTGTAAACCTCTGATGCAATTACTAATCCATTAATTCACAAATCTGAAATGAAAATTCCCTGACTGGTGGGCCATAATTACATTACCAGAAGCTCTGGTCACAGTCACAAATTAGCATTTGGAAAAATCTTTGCTTGTATACCAAAAGAATCTATGAATAGAAGAAGCTAAGTCAAGAAACTAAAGTAGTGGAAAAATACATTTCAGTTGAGGTTTAACATCCCTCAGCAACAGTGTTTTCCTGGTGAAATTTCAGTTTAAATTTCCTGGTCTCCAAGAAGAGGACTTACATAAACAGGACAACAGTGCTTTCAATAGTTTACTGAAGGTTTTACTAGTGTATCTGTGAATGTTCAGCTAGGCCAAATCTGCACCAGCAAGACCAAATAATGTCATACTACAATTATTTCTTGGAAAGAGGAAATACATGATGGAGGTAATGCTAACTGAACAGGCTCCTTGCTGATAGTCAAGGTAGAAGTCCTCAGGCAGAAGCTTGGTACCACTCCTGGCTACCTGCCAGAACCATTACAAAAACCAACTTAAGTCACTTTCAAACTAAACAACCAAACCCAACAGCAACAGGCTGTGGGATAGCACCCAGGAAAGTAACAGTGATGATGCTAGTTCAGCCATGCAAGAGTATCATTACTGAAGGTTTTAACATACAGAGTGCACTTTACATAGTATTTGTTGTAAGGAGGAGAGAGCAGAAAGAAGGCCAAGCTCAGAGGTTTGTATTCACCGAGTACTACCTTCATCCTCATTACGTTAATAATAAAGCAACTGAGAAACACTCAAAGTAGAGACTGAAGCCTCTGACACGAACAGAATTGGAGAAAACAGAGACACAGTTTTTGTGAAACTGTTTCTTGTAATAGAAAAAGAAAATAATTCCATTTCCCTTGTGGCATATTACAAAATACCAAGTACCAAAGAGAAGCGGGCCAGTAAGAGTCCACAGGACATCCTTAGTACAGGCATCTCTGGAAATGCTTGCCCGTCCAACACAATGCAAAGCTTCCAACTTATCTTCAGCCTCCACTAGTCAATCTCCATGCAGCAGTACAAGAGTACGTATCAGCTCAAATACAGAGACAGTACAGGCACATAGATACTGTTTCTACAGCCATACCGATGCAACATCAGTACAGAGGAGCAGTAATAGTAATAAATCAAATCTAAACACACAATCAGTTTAATTTCTTTCTGAAGATACTAAAATAGAAATAAATACTGCTTCACGTGGTCTAATCCAGCTGCCATGACTTCTGACAATGTCTCCATATAAAGCAAGTTTGAAACCCTTTCCTCCTGAATGGTTTTACACTATATCACGGTTTATTTGTGGGAAATCTATTGGCTCTAACAAAGTCTGGAGACAAAAAGAATGTGTTACAAGCTGATTACACACCAAAGCCCAACAACAGCTAAACTTCAAAAAGTTAAGTTTGCAGCAACAAAATGTCATTAATGTGTCTATGCACTTTAACCCCAAACATTTGAGGGCTCCAAGTCTTTTATGCTCATTCATCAAGACAAATACTCATCAGAACAAGATTGTGATGAATGGAGTCATGAACTTCCCAGCATTGTCTAGGAGTTCTGGCCTGCTATCTACAAGCTCCAGCCAAATTTAACATGACTGATGGGGGGTGGGGGGGGAAGCACCTGCAACTAAGAATATATTATTTAGTATCCATCTAACTGATGGGCTTCCTCATGCCCAAGCCTCATTTGAAAAGAAGTATTCAAAGTCTTACTGCTCTACAGTCTATGCTGACAGGCCTCTCCAGTTACCGCACACTCTTAAACCTCTCTTTTCCAAAAAGCCAGCCAGAACATGTTAGTAAGAAACTTCCACTCATGCTTTCAAGGCTCTTGACCTCTTTCAGAAAAGATTTTCTTAGCTTCTAGTAAAGCATAAAGGTCAGAGCAAATTCTGCCAGCTACTGAAAACATTAAAGTGTTAGTGGTGTTCCAACAGACTATAGATGAGGCATTTTGCACAAACTCCCTCAAACAAATGCCACAAAAACTAGGAAAGCATACTAGGAAAATATGCTTGCTTATTTTACGCATTTCCCCAGGTAGCACTCCTTGTGCTGCTGAGACAGCACACTGGTGGATGAAATTTTTAGTCTCATATTTTTAGCCATGGAAGGAAATCAGAGCCAGCAACATGAGGCAAGTGTCTGAAGTAACAAAACCTCTCAAACATACAAAGAAAGCATGCAGAAAGCAAGGATGTAGAAGAGAAGAAAAAAGGAGAGAGGAAAAAAAAAGGAATGATTGATAGTTGGCTAAAAAGCTTCCCTACCTAGAGCTGACACAGCCAAACTAACCAAACAAAAAATACATTTCTCTGCAACTCAAACTTCTAGGACTGGCAGCTATACAAGGACACCAACTTTCTCTTGTTAGTGAGAAGAGAACTTGCTCTCCTGAAGTCCTTTATGAATACAGTGATCTAAACAGATGCTCTCATACAGCATCAGATTTGAGATCCACCTACTCCAGCACGTGCCCCAGCATCAGACAGATTATTAAAACTATTAAGTAGCACTAATTACCAGGTAGCTTATCAACCTACTCATGATCCTCTCATACTTACCTAAGCAGTTTGTGACCATTTGTTGTAGCAACTTCAGCAAGACTTGTTAGGATTTTAAGATACTGGCTTTCGCTCTGCTGAGACAAGTGTTCCAGAACTTGCCGCAACTGATAGATTAAAACAAAAGAAATTGCATAGTGTCATTAAGCACCAGATCGTATTTAATTTATAACATTACCACCCAAGCATTAACATCTAGCAATATTAACGTACATCTATATTGTCCAATGTCTAATCTAAACTGAGTTAGTTTCATTATAGTTCACAAAGATTACTGAAAATATATATATTCTAGTGTCAATGTATGTACAACAAGATATATAATATAGAACACTATGAATGCTGAATGCTTAACCATGTATTATTAGTTCATAAGAATAAGTTATTTTCATCTGAAAAATAAGTGGGATTCACTTTCAGCTTCTGAAAGTGCTCTGGTTTCAGCTGAGAGGGTTAATTTTCTTCATAGTAGCTAGCATGGGGCTATGTTTTGGATTTGTGCTTGAAACAGTGTTGATAATAGAGATGTTTTTGTTAATTGGACCTGTTGCTGTTGAGCCGTGCTCACACAGAGCCAAGGCCTTTTCTGCTTCTCACACTGCCCTGCCAGTGGGATAGCTGGGGGTGCACAAGGAGTTGGGAAGAGACACAGACAGGACAGGTGACCCAAACTGACCAAAGGGATATTCCATACCATATGACATCATGCTCAGTTTATAAGGAGCTTGGGGAAGAGGAAGAAGGCAGGGGGTGGTGGCATTCGGAGTGATGGTGTTTGTCTTCCCAAGTAACCGTTACATGTGATGGAGCCCTGCTTTCCTGGAGATGGTTGAATCACCTGCCTGCCCATGGGAAGTGGTGAAGGAATTCCTTGATTTGCTTTTCTTGCATGCACGGCTTTTGCTTTACCTGTTAAACTGTCTTTATCTCAACCCACAAGTTTTCTCACTTTTAACTTTTCCAATTCTTTCCCCCATCCCGATGGGGGGAGTGAGTGAGCGGCTGTGTGGTGCTCAGCTGCTGGCTGGGATAAAACCATGACAGAAAGCTAAGAGCATATTTTGAGTTTCGTAATTTATAGTTTACCTGTCTCCTCAGCTCATTCCTCGGTTAGTTTATGACAGTATAAACAAACCTTGGATCCTATAGTTTGTTCTCACTACCTTCATTTTTGCTCAAGATACTGAATGTCCTTCCTTGGATAAGTCATACCCTGCTAATCAGTAATTGTTACGATTACTCTCTTCTCAAAATTGCCCTTTTTTGGCTAATACCATCATTTGGCTCACAAAAACTAGATGTTGCAAATGCCCAGAACACTGCTCTGTCTTCAGCTCCTTTGTTCTACACTTTTCTCTTGCCTAGACTCTTTTTTCCCCTCCTCAGATAAATTAACTCTTCAATGGCACTGCTCTTCATGCATTCCTATTGTATCCTCATTTACTCCCTTCTCTCTTACTTTCAGAAAGTTCAGTAATCCTTCTCACAGAACTGTAGAAAGGTGGAATTTTTGAAAAGAAATCTTACAAAGGTAATTAGTCCAACAAATGCTCCTGCCTTGGGGCAGAGTGTATCTGTGATCCAAACTGGCTTGCCTAATTGGCCTGCCTAGTTTTTAGACGTCTTCTACTCTGGAAGCCCTGGAGCTGCAGCTTCACTAAGTGATCTCTTCTAATACTTCACTGTCCTTGACCATGTGAAAGTTTTTCCTCAGGGTTCAGCTGAATCTCTAGCTACAAACATCTAAGGGAATACCTTTCTCCTTGCAGTCTGTAATTTTTCCAGTTTGTCAAGAACATTTAAAATGTAAGTCCTGACTTCTAAAATATATCCAATCTCTTCACATCATCACTTTGAGATAATATGAACTGGTCATTATCTAAGACTTTGGGCAGAACAGCTAAGACCTGGCCGTAGAAAACCATACTTAAAATATCCTTCCATTTTGGCAATAAATCATAACTATACCATGTATTATCTAATCTATTTTGCCCACTCTCTCATTCAGATTTTGGTTTTGCACACACCTCCACAATTACTCAGATGAAACATTCGGGTTTTTTTGTTTATTGTCTTCACTTCTACAATATACAACAGTATGCTTTGCCATGTAGGTCTTTTTTGTTCCATGGTTTTAGTCCTTTCTCTTTTATTTGAAAGATCTACACCATCTCCCCATGTTTCTAATATATACACTTTGAGACTTCTCACTCATCCTTTTACTTTGTAAAACTCAACCCTGTCTCAGAAATGTAAACAGTTTCCGTACAGACTTATAAATCCTCAGTCTTGCAGGGGAAGTAACGGGCTTACGGAGAACAATCAAAACTTCAAAAATCTAGCAAACCAAGTTCAGTGAAGTGGCAGCCAATACCTTACTAAACCTATTCTTTTCTTTCTTTCATTTACAGTCTGTAAGATTGTTTGCAGTTACTTTCAGGCAAACAATGTATTAAAAAAAACACAGCTAGCTAGATTTGGAAGGGGCAAAAGCAGCCCATGCTTCCTAACCACTATAAAATCAAGAAACAAATTTTTTTCCTTGCTTTTTCTTTGCTTTAGATTGCACTACCCTACAATAATAAAAGAAACAAGGTCTAGAAGAACCACTGAAAAAGGAATGGAATAGTTTCATCTATAGCAATAATAATCAAATGAAATTGCAGCTGCAATCTTTTACACTCTCATTGTACAAGGTAACTTGATACAGATGAGTGCTCATACTTCGAATGTTCAAGTTCATTCCAGATGATTCAAGCCTCAAGAGACATCCTAGAACAGGTATCTGCAGATAACCACTAAATGAAGGAAAACAGGCCCCATTACACAAAATGATTCTATATATAGAATGCTCTACCAGCACCTTCATACTGAAGCTTGCAACATCTGCTCTTTCAAGTCTTACACTATATAGATCTCTTTGCCAAATATGCAAAGTTAGAACAATAAATCAAAATAGAACCTACAATTAATCCCAAATTCTTGTGTTTAAAACTATGTGAAGACTGTACATTTTCCATGGGGGAAAGAAATGTACATAGTGGTCAACTACTGTAGCACTGTCAACTGCTGGTAGTGCCTTCCACGCAGGGCACTCAATATTAAGCAGTCAGATCTCCACAACACCACTATATTGGTAACTATAAGACACATAATACTGTATTACCATGTTTTCCCGTAGATCTTCATTCTGCGTCATTTGAATTATTGTCTGGAAAAGTCGAGGATGATATTGTATTAAGACTTCACAAGTCTCTCCATACCCACCCTAAAAAGCAATAGTTCAAAAACCATTTTAATTAAGAAAAACATTAGAATTGGATTTTATACTATTACAAGTATTAAAACCTACTAAGGATTACAAATACATTTTTTTAATGCTGAATGGAGAAATCCAATCCCAAGATAAACTGAAATTCAATAATGTATCAAGGTTAGATACAAAACGTTCAGGACACAATGGAATCAAATTCTTTTGGTATATCGGCTCACATACATCTGCTCCCCTTTTTTTTTTTTTTGAAACACTTTCCTATTTAGAAAGCCAAAGTTACATTTGAACAACACTTCCCTCAACAATTTACCAGAGATTAAAACCAGTGCAATATTTAGCTTCTCTTCCTATTGCTGATGGATGACACATGTCTACCTAATTACACCCAGAATCCAATCCTTCAAAACAAGTATTTTCCTAAAGGTTCATTAAAATTCACAGTCGATGTCAAGAAGAACAAGAAAGGCTTTTTCAAATACATCCGCAGCAAAATGAAGACTAGAGAAAATGTGAGCCCACTGCTGAATGAGGCGGGTGCCTTGGTGATGGAGGACACAGAGGAAGAGTTACTGAATGCCTTCTCCACTTCAGTCTTTCCTGCTAAGGTCCGCCCTTAGGAAACCCAGACCCTGGAGGTGGGAGACAAAGTCTTGCAAAAGGAAGATCTTCCCTTGGTCAAGGAGGATCAGGTTAGAGAACATCTAGGCAAGCTCAGCACCCACAAATCCACGGGCCCTGATGGGATGCACCCACAAGTACTCAGGGAGTTGGCAGATGTTATTGCTAGGCCCCTCTCAATCATCTTTGAAAGGTCATGGAGAACAGGAGAGGTGCCTGAGGACTAGAGGAAAGCCAATGTCACTCCAGTCTTCCAAAAAGAAGGATGACCCAGGAAACTACATGCCAGTCAGCCTCACCTCCATCCCTGGAAAGATGACAGAGCAACTTATTCTGAGGGTCATCAACAAGCATGTGGAGGAGAAGGTTTTCAGGAGTGGGTGCAACATGGATTCACCAAGAGGAAATCTCACCTGACCAATATGACAGCTTTCTATGACGGGATGATAAGCTAGGTGGATGAAGGGAGAGCAGTGGATGTTGTATACCTTTGCTTCAGCAAGGCTTTTGACACTGTCTCTCATAAGGTACAAGTCTGACTTGTTAAAGGAAGAAATAGGATAAACTCATGAAAGAGTTATTTAAAATTAATACACAAATATGATTCCACTTGTGCCTTAGATCAACAGCTCAGACTAACTTCACAACTCCAAGAAAAACGTTTTTTCTGGAAAGAACAAAACATGGATTTGTGGTTTATTTGTATCAACTCTTAGTTAACACAGTTGCATTTTTAAGAAGGCACCCAACACTTGAATACACATGAAATTCTACATTGGCAAGGTGACCATGTAATGTATTAAATGTTGCAACTCCAGAGGCTCCTTCTCTTTGCATGACAGTTCACAACCTGCTTCAATGATAACAAATTATTTTAATTGTTCCTGGTGCCAGGAACTTAAGTATTAAAATTGAAATGACCCAGAATCCACAAGAATTAATGAAAGTCAGCTCTTCAAAATCAAGGTAAATACCATGTTGATAAGAACTATACAAATCTATAATTTCGATCTTCTAAAAACACATACCTACTCTGAAAAGCAAACCTGTAAGCAAAGAATAAAACCCTTGATGTAAAAGGAAAGAAAACATTTTCTCCTTTTTTTACTTAGTATCATAAGCTTGTGAACTAGATGATCTTGAACACAGTGCAATCATCACTACAAAACAGCAAACACCAGGTGTCACTACTCACACCTAAAACAAGTTGACAGAGTTTTGATGTATAAAGTGGTGCCCTAGAGATCAGAAAACTGGAGACTGAAGCAGACAATTGAAACAGTAATCATAAAAACAAAGACTAGTACCATGAAGTACACACTGGTATACTTTCTCACAGGCCTGTGGCTACAGAAAGCCTCAAAATTGAATAGACTTCATGTGGTTTTATGGTAATGGTAAGTCATTCTGCCATAATAAAGAGAAAAATCTAACTCTGAGCTTCCAGTTGAGTCAGTAGTGAGACAGTATAGTGACCTGGCACTTCTGTGCAACTGGAGTTGAGGACTTAATAGGGTTTCTGATATCCAAAAAGAAATGCTGTAAGCAACTTAACTTGGTGAAGACCTTCCACAGGTAGTCTATGAAATAAACTTTTACAAAATTAAACATTCCAAAAATATCCCATGGGTACCAAAGACAGCAGTCTCTACCACAAACACACAGCTACTTCAACTGCAGGTCTCAGGCATGTGAGGAATCTTCAAAAAATCAAGTAACTTGAAATTATTTTAATCTGTTAGTACAACAAAAGATTTGAACATTTCAACTTTATCTTGTCAAACTAATAACATGTACCAGGGTAATATGATGTCCACTAAGTGCAGTGATTTTTTTTTTCCCATCTCCAGTTTATAGTTTTCTAGTCTACTGATTACTAGAAAAGGTTCAAAAGCTTCCATTCATTCATTACATGTTATTTACACACTGATCTTAAACATTTTTTTCTGTAGGATCAATTTAAGTGCTCACAAATCAAGAAAAGACACCCTAGTATGCACTACAAGCAATAGTTGGTATCAAGCAAAAAAGACTGTTTTGCATAGCAGTTGAAAATGCTTAAGACTTTTGTTCCTTGTTCATCATCCAGATACAGTATTTGGAATACTTCTGAAAAATAAGAGTCAGCACCGTGTAAGTTTTGTTTATTAGTAATATCTCTTCAAGAGAAAAGAAAATATATTAGTTGAGATGAACAAAATCACTCCTTTCTGCATGCCTTTACCTCTTACTTTTTTTAAGCACCTAAACAGAGTCCATTACCATTAGATCAAGGATTCCCAAACTTTCTATTCAAATGTAGTTCTGCAAACTCTTTGTTTCTCATGAGCTCCAATCTTGCAAAGTCTTTAATGGGATCTCACTGACATCTTTAAAGACTTTTGCAAAGGGTATAAATTGGGAAACTGCCGAAAAAATATTTGCAATTTAATTGCAAAAAAATTATTTTTGCATTTGTTTTGCCGGACTACCATCTTTCATAGGCCTTAAAACTAAAAAGATAGCACTGATCAGGTGACACTGTAGTAAGCAACAGAAGTCCACAAAAAAAAAAGTGTTGTTAATTCAATACCTGTACACAGAGATCCAGTGGAGTAATACCATTTTTGTCTGGTAAATATTTGGCTCCTCTCATCAAAAGAATTTGTGCAGTGTCTCTCTGACCGTGGCTATTCAAAGGAAGAGAAGAGAGTTAATACAGCACTTATGCTCCACTATGAGTGATAGACCTGGCTTTATTGTATCTAACAAACAAAACCAACATAAGCTGGAGAAAACAAATGGTTATGGTATGAAACTAAGCAGAAACACAGGATCAAAGATAATGCCACTTACGCTCTTCTACTACCTTTCAAGCCATTGCAGAAGCACAGTGTAAAATTAAGTATGGCCCATTTATCAAGTCAGAGTCACCCTCATCATTCAAAAATAATTCATCTTAGCCTAGCCTCATAAATTATTTATATCCCTCAATAACTACAGCCTGTATTTTCCAAAACCCTTTTTTCCTGAAGAAAATGTGAAACTGGGCACTAGTGATTAGATGCTGACTTCATTAAAAACACACCGAAAGACTAGTTGACTATTGCTTTCCTTGACTTTTGGTGCATATACCAACAACTGTTAATACAGAAGTATCTAAAGGGTAAAATGAAAGTCTGATACAAAAGACATAGCAATTAAGGCTACAGATACAAGTTTTTCAACAAAGTTTTAGATTGCAAACTAGTTTGCACTGCAACCCTTACACAAATTAATATGAATATTTGCTGTCCTGGAACATGCCAAGGCTGCCTGCACTAACAGTTCAGGAAGGGCAGAGGAAAAGTGACAATTAACAGCTGAGGGGCAAGATGCAGCTTCTGGTCTCTCAGTAGTTCCCAGCTGAGTTTTCCTCACCCATGTCCTTCCAGCCCAGGAAACAAACGGTTAATCTAATGTACCAGACTTTGCCCCAGTGCAAAGTCAGCTACCAGATCTCAGAAAGGAACTAAGACTAAGGTCTACTTGAAGCACCTCTTCACTATAATTCTGTAGACTAAGTGCACAACCCAACACCTTCAAAAACCAGGTGTTTAAGAGTCAGACTTTGAGCACAGATATCCTGTCTCCAGCCATCATCAGCCACTGCTACTACATCATGTTCTCCGGGTCACCAGGGTCCTAACCTTTCTTCCGGGATGGCAGCAGCACCACAAACTGGCACTTCTGAGATGTTAACTTCCACTATGCATCCTGTTCATTCTATCTTTCCCACTGCTCCAATTGTTCATTTCTAAAAGAACATCACCACTGTACTTGCGACGCATTCCTTTCTCACAGAAAACCTCCAAGCTGAGACAAGTTGCTTACTTCTTTTAAAGTGGATGCTAATGCCAGTCCCTAAATCAAGCGTCACAGCATTCAATTACCTAGCTGCTATTTATTCTCCCCACTTCCTTTCTCAAATGCCAGAGTCAGCATACACTAACTCTAGAGACCGGGGCTCCCACAACATAATTCTTGGCAGGCTACCAGGTCAGTCCATTTCTCCTTTTGTTTATATTAACATTTAATCATAGGTGAACTATTTAATCAAAGCACAGAGATTATAGAATTGTAAATGTTCTAACAAATAGCAGAAATGCTCCAATTAAAAAGTCATTTATCATATGTGATTAGTTTTGAAATTAAACTAAACTGAAGAAAACAGAACTGATCAAAGGAACAATATAATTTCAATCCAACATTAATGCATACATGCACATTTCACGTATGCTATAATACCATAATGTACATTAAAGAATAGTCAAAATTGCCTTTTAAAAGGCTGCATTTTTAGAAACTGATGAGTGTACCAGTCACTAGCTTACTCTTACTTCTCAACATAAGGATCTTCCCACAAAAGAAAAAAAACAAAACACAATTTAGATAGTATCTCTAAAATGGCAGGAAAGTGATCTGCCTGGCAGACTTGTATTTACAAATGACCTAGGAAGGAAGAGGCAAGAACATTACCATTACTTAACCATCCCCAAGAGCTGTATGTGAAGAATACTGACCCACTACAAAGAGCCACTCAAATTCTTACCATAAAATACACTAGTTTTAAAAAGCCATAGAACAGAGGAAAATATTAGTCAAAATAATCTAAGTTGGTAGATCTCATTTTTTCAGAAAAAGGTTCAGCAGTCATTGATTTATGACTCATGCTAGAACACGCACGGCTATGTGTTTAACACTCCTGTTAGAAAGAGGTGTATAAGCCTGCAGTACTAAGAAAAGTATCTAGATGAGACACTAAACTACATTCAAACATGAGGCAAGATTAAATACCAGTCAGCTTTTATGTTTCCTAGTTTTTGTGCTTTCTAGTAATTCCTATTGCAGAAGAAAAAAAAATACATTTCACTTTTAGCACAGTATTCAAAAGTTAAGAATAAATACCTGCAAGCAAAATAGAGTGGAGTTGCCCCTGACACATTTGGCCTGTTTATATCTGCACCACTGTCTAGCAAACACTGCACCGTCTAGAATAGAAGAAAATACCAGCATTAGAAAGAGAGCAACAGAAAAGTCTATTAGCTTGCAACTATTTAGTGCCATGCATGTCTAATTACACTGAAGGATTTAATTTTCAGTAACGAATCTCAAAACCAGAATTCCTGAACACTAGATGGAAAATCATGGCTGTCAGAGCTCATAAAGCTTCCTTTGAACTTTGCATTTTAATAACAATGCTTTTATTGAACTTCAGCTAATCCCAAAGACCCCTGACCCCTGGAACTACAAGCCATTTAAAAAGGAAAACAACACTTTTTAGAAAAGTAAACCTCAAGTTAATAACAGCCATGAACAGCCTTATCACAAGCTGAAGTTTTAAACACAAACTAAAATAGAGTAAGCAAATTCTAAAATATTAAAACAAGCAGACTCTCAAACAACTTTTGCTATATTCCAATCACAAAATAGATAAGTCTATAGGTAACAGTTTCTCTGTATTTTTTTATTCGCAGTAAATTAAGATCATTTCAGATTTAATTAATTAAATTAATTTAATTAATATAGCTGGTACAATTCTGAATCAAACGCATTCTAAAAAGTAAGGAAGAACATTTTCAAATGCTTAACATTACATCAAAACCTGTAATCAACAAGGCAATAATAGTACAACAGCTAAATAGTATACAGTAAGTCACTGAAAATCCCATCATCTCCACGAGAGTAAATTACTTATTCCCATGGAAGTATACGCAGTCAATACTAAGACAAACTAAGAGTTCTCCTGAAGTTTACAAAAAAAACCATCACACAATTCTTTACAAATCCAATGTGTTAATAAAATTTAGAAACTTACTGTCTTGTGTCCATTTTGACAAGCTACGTGAAGGGCTGTCTGTCCCATTGCATCTTCAACATCTACATTACTGACATGCTGAACAAGATCATGAAGCAATTCTGTTCGTCCATTGACAGCCAACCAATGAATCTAAGTACAAAATGTTATGTTTCCTTTAGCAATGATTAAGTATTTCATAGATATGATTTTAAACCTGACCATACTATCGGCAACATTTTCACAAAAACAAGCTTTGAACAATACTATCAGATGCCTAGGAACTTTGATCACATCTTTTGATTCTTAAGGGCATTAGACACACAGCAGTTTTATTTATTTACATGTAAGATGGCAGAAGCTTAAGAAATGAGAATCTTCAAATTCTTCATTCATTTTAAGAGCATAATGAGAATCAATAGCACTTACTGCAGTCAAGCCTTCATTATTACAAATGTTGACATCTGCACTGTATTCCAACAGCTTGCTCATGCATTTCTTCTGGCTATAAACAAAAGAATACATTAAAACCCAGCCAGGGAAAATAATTTACAAAGATTTATCGTCTTAGAGTTCCACTCACTCTAATTCATCATTGTACAAACCACAGGAGGTAGCTTTACTTTATAAGGAGTATGGTACTGAACATGTGAAAAAGAGAAGTGATCATCAGTAGCACCAGAGATCATACAGTGCAAGTGTAGCATATGACAGCACAGGGCTAAAAACACAGTTGTGTAGCTGAATGTTTTCGTGGAAAGCGTAGAAGTACCTCACCACCACTCTAACAGCTTCAGCTCAGCATAAACTACACTCTCAAGACAAGAGTTCAGCTAATGGAAATCCACGAAGTTCTTCATCGTCTGTACACTTCAGTGAACACGTTTACAGTACACCACTAAATCACTGGTTAATGAGACATTTACATAGTGTTACAGTGAGTCTTTGGCAAGTATAATAACTGCCTTAACGAAACTAGGGGTGTTTTTCCTACTTCATGTTTTGTTTGGTCTTTTAACACTCTAAGTCTCTAAGTGCTTCACCCTTAAGAGGTTATTCTTACTCTTCCTTCCTATTTGGTGCCTCTCACACCTTTCTCATGCCTCCTTTCCACATAACTGTCTCCTGTGTGTATTTCTGCATTTCATCATGTACCACTTGGCTACTTCTTTCCCTTTTCTCCTACAAATACTCCTTCCACATACCTAAAAGCCACTAAACACTACCTCCTGCTCATTTGAAGTACCAGCTGTGATACAATTCAGGTACTGTAACACATACCTGCTCTAAAAAGACAATATTATCATTATCAGCTGTGTGTTTCCACATATTACAAATCAAGAAATAAGATCTTAAAAGATCTTAAAGAGCTGCTTGCTCACTGCTTTCATTTTTATTTTTCCCTCCCTCTCCTAATATTGTGCAGGCAAACTTTGTATTCCCTTCCTTGTAGTAAAAATTTCCTTGGAGACACTGAGAAAAATCTGAACTCTTTCAAACTCTCCAGTGTCCTCTTCAAAATCTTTTCTTACTTAGCTAACTGGAAGGCAAATGCATCCCTTCTTCAATCACTGTTGTAAGCATCATTAATCTCCAGTTTAACAGAAAACACTAAAATGACTGGTACTAAAACTGACACTTCAGATTAACTTCCTATTTATATAAAATTATTTTCTGAATATTCAAAGTATGGATTTAAACCTCCACATTCCCTATAAGTGTGCCATCCCTATTTTCAAAAGTGAAAACCAAAGTATTTTCTTTGAACTATGCAAAAATATTACAGAAGGTGTCAGCTCAAGTGCATTATGCACAAAACCTTTTTAAGAGTTTTAGAAACCTTTTTCTTACCCATTCCTTGCTGCTAAATGGAGAGGTGTGCATCCTGAAATGTCCTGATAGTTTGGATTTGCCCCTTTTTTTAATAACAGAACAAGGCATTCAACTGATCCACAGCTAAAAACAAAATAAGGAAGGGAAAAACTGTAACCAAGATATTTACAAATGAGATCTATGTTGACATAAAGACAACAGCAGTACTATGTACAAATTACATTCAGTAGAAAAATCTTAACACAAAAACGTTTTTACACCCTCATAGTTGAAGCTACACAAAGCTAAAGGAAAGACGCTTAAATGCAGTGAGAACTGACGAATGCATAGGTGCTAGCCTTCTATGTGATTTTAGTGACTTTAAACCCCCAAAATGAATCTTCACTGCCAATTGTTTAAAATGTTTCGTTTACTATTTCCTCTCACCTCCCTCATTTTTAATATATTCACAGGACTGAGTTTTCCATTAAATAACAATTCCAGTATTATTTTTTTTTTTGTTACACTTCAGTGTCTGAAAGTTATGTTTAAAATTTTAAGTATCAGAAGAATTCTAAAACTCATACAAGTATTTCTTTGCTATTTGTTTTAACTCTAACTCCCTTTTAATTTTGATAATATAGTGGCTCTTTGGGATAATCAATGTCACCAAGAACACAGAAACTTTGCATTGTATGTTTATCTTACTCCTGATCTCTTCAAGAGGAAGAGTTGACTGGGAGGATAAACATATAGTATTTTTGTATCCATCACAACCAGCTTATCCATTGTTACTAGTCTTCCCAATGACAGAACTGCTGCACAACAAGCCAGAAAAACTGAAGGCTAGCTCTACAATAAGCTGGAAAAACAACACTTTGACAGCCTCTTAATGACACCACACCTAGCCAAGATAAAAGATAATCCAGAAATGAACTGTAACAATTTCTTGGGTTTTATGATCCATAAATACAGCTCTTCAAAGATACTTCTAAGAAGTATACTAAAAATTTGCTTGCATTTTTTTCTTTAAATAATTTCTTAAGTAAATTTTATATAAGCAGCTTGTAATTCTGAGATGGAATGCTTGGGACACATATTCTAAAACAGTCTGCTTAGAAGCTGGAACTTCTACCTTTATTGTGCCAAAATATCTGCTATTTTATGCAATACTATTTCTTTTTCTTTTTTAACAGTTTAAATGTAAGAACTTTCACGATATTTAAAATGAGTCCCAAATATAGAGCATTCATTCATTAGTTTAAAGTTTAGTTTTCAAAGTAGCCTTTCAGGAAACTATCTTGTTCATTTCTATTAAGGTTAGGTTAACCTGACTATTTCTTGGCAATATAGATGTATTCCCCATTGAAGAGCTACACAAATAATCTAGGTGATAAATTTGAAATTTGCACTTAAGTCCTTTATCCAGGATACAAAAATTTATTAGAAGTGAGCGGCCAAGTTAGATCCCCTTCAGTTATGGTCACATGAAGTACTTTGGAACAGCTACTTCCCAATGAACATCCAAGTGCTTCACACTGTTTTAGAATACTTCAAAAACAAGCAGCAACTGCAGACAAGGTTTCTCTAAATCTACAAAGGCAAGAGTAACCCAGCAATACCGGATACACATAATGGCTACATTTCTTCACAGACTGAGATTCCACAGAAAGGAAAAAAAAACATCCACCAAGACTTCCTTCACTACAATTTGGAAAGCCATTTGATATCATGTGTAAAACCTGCCCTGTCAATGAGGCAGGCACATTGCTAAAAGAACAAGCAAAATACAAAAAAGGAAGTGTAAAAACAAAATGTTAACTGATACTACAGAGTTTTCCAGCTTACATTGGTGCCTTAGATTTGTGGTAATACTTTCATTGTTAACTTCTGGACTGGACTCAAGTAAGTCTTACTTTGCTGCAATATGAAGCAAACTTCTCTTCACACGTCCAAATGCATAATTCACATCAAATTTTGAATTTGATAGCAGCTCTGAGACAGACCTTCAAACAGAAACATAATTTTAATTAAGAAATAGCTCACAATATCCAAGCAAAGTATATACTGTAACTTGTACACAAGTACTCTATTTCTTACTGGATCACTATTTTTTTCCTTCCAACTAATTTCTGAACAAGAGATCCAACAGCTTTTAAGCATCTGCATATTAACAATACTTTTACTCTTTCACTTCTTACTTGTACATAAAAAANTTCTCTTTCCCTTCTTATTTTTAAAAAAAAAAAAAAAAAAAAAAAAGGAACCGTGACATTGGGCAACTGTTTCAAACATCAGCTAGTAAGAATTAGACCAGATGGCCAAATCACTTCTTTACAAATAGAAGCATACTCATAGCTTTGGCTTGAAAACAAAAATAAATTCACACTTTCCTCCTGATCCAAACACAGCCATCCTAACCAGATATCCAGCAGCTTTCCCAAACATAGGTAAAGTTTAGAAGGAAGACTGGTATGTGAAATCATCATGATGAAGTAGAAGGATACGTGATTTGCCAATAGGATAATAAATTTAAATAGGATCCTTCAAGCTCTAATGAATTAGTAAATATAAAATATTAGCTAAAATAAAATATTTCAAAACAGGCAAAACTGCAAGTGAACTGGTGATTTCAACTTCCACTAATGAACTGATCACATAATTTAAAACCTTTGTACACAATCTCAACAAGACATCACATAGCAGAACAAACATTTATCCTGATTAGAAAACAGCTTACAGTTTCAGTAAGAGTTACTACCTGCTTTCCTACAAAACTCAGCAGAAGGCAGCACCACTTCGCTAGCACTGTACAGCCCACCCCAACAACTCGGTAAGAGAAACAGCTGCTCATCCGAGGAATCCCAGAAGTATCAATCTCATAGTTCAACTCTTATTCTACGTCTTTCTGAGACCTCTAATGAGACTAAGAGCTTCTATGTCATCAATAAATACACACTCAGAGCTCCAACCCAGTTACAAAACAATGCTTTTGTTCTTATCCTAGGACAAATTTGTCTATATGCATCAACAAAACAAATCCCTGTTCCAGTCTATGGCACAAAATAAACCAGGCTTCTCAGGTAAGAATATGCTGGGATGCACACAGTCATTGACTAACTTCAGCTACAGATGTCTCAGCAATTCAGCAGCAGAACTCCTGAGAGTGCTCTAGCAGCTACAACTCTAGCAAACATGCTGGTTTTTCATACCTTTAAAAAAAAAAAAAAAAAAAAAAAAGAAAATTAAAAAAAGCTGTTTTTTTAATCTATTAAAAAAAAAAAAAAAAAAAAAAAAAAAGGAAATTTAAAGAAGCTCTCACCTGTGCTGGTCAGCCATAACCATTGGCATTAGTGTATAGACAGCAGTTTCATTATCTGTGAAGAAATTAAACTCCATTATCATAAAGAAATCTTTCATGTAAAATAAATTACTCTAGTAACACTTATTTACCTTTTAAAGCATCTGCTGTTCAAGAGATCATTCTTTTTACACAGGTTATACATACCTAAAGTTTCTTTATAAAAGAAAAAGCCATTATACTTAGATAGAAGAGGTAACTAATAGGATTGCAATACATTAAGTTTCAATGTGGCTTTTTTCCTTTTACAAAGTAATAATTACAGAATTTTCAATGGAGCATCAATTCCTTTAAATTGATGATTCTTAATTAAAAGTATTTAATAAATGTGCACTAACAAAAAAAGTAAATAGCTTATTCAAAAAAAAAAAAACCAACCAAACTTCCTGTGTTCCAAGGTGACTTTCATAGTCCTGTACCTATTAGTTTCTAAAAGTCATTTCTTTAAATTACTCCAAAACTATTCATTTTTGTTTCTAAACTTGAATATCTGAATGCAATACATTTAATTTTACTTTCTAATCAGGTTCATATTCCACGCTTCGAGGCAATGAAAAAAGGCCAGAACACAAAAATGCAAGTCAATGGTGGGAATAGACTGACATTCATCTATACAGTCCTCCTCAGTATTACTGCTGCACACACCAGCACACTGTATGGTTATGATATGCCTGTTTAGGCACTTACAGACTTTCTGGAGTAAGATATTGTTTGTATAGGATTAATTTGACAAAACTTTAAAGGCTTTAATGTATAATAATTATTAACAGTATTAATGTAAAATAATTATTATTGATGTGTAATTATTATATTTTCTAGCTTGACACAAACTATCCCTTGTTGGGAGTTCAATCTCCACAGACTCCTCATATAGATGCCAGCTTATGACAGGAGGGACTACACTTCCTGAGGACCCAGGTATATGGTTCCAGGATATGGAAATATACAACTGTTGTCGTAAAGCTTATTTTGAACTTTTTCCTAAGCATCTTAATTGATCCAAATACCAAAGTTACAAAGCAAACAGAAAAGGAAGAATTAAACCAGACCCAAACAAGTGTAGCTTCTCGTATCTTTTATGTACCACACTTCTATATGTTCACTATTTCCACCAGATAGGCAAGTTGACATTTACCAAATATTAAACAAAGAATTCTTCAGTTATCAAATGGAGTCAGAGAAACCCTTATCATGTTGCAGCTATGCTATTCGTTATTATTCTTCCACAGTGTTCCAAGATTAGGGCTGCTACCCACTATTTGAAGCAGTCTGTCTGCAGCTAACAAAAGAAAGAAGCAATGCTAATCTATTACCTTTGAACATTGAAAAGAGGTAAGTCATATTCAAATTCAAATCACATTAATTGTTATTTATAAAAAAGTTTTAAAAAAAAATCTCTGAATATAGTCATTCTAACCATCACCAAGTTCAAGAATTTGAACTGTCTATAGATTGTTCCTTATGGCAGAACTCTGTAAGCATCAGGTAACTCCCCAATATACACCACTAGAATTTGACTGCTGGGGGGTGGGAGGGCAGGCCAAGTTGGGAGAAAGTGAGTGGACACACATGGAGGAAGAGTCCTGGAAATAAAATTAAATTGAAGCTAAATACAGATATCAATTGTGGAAAAGATTTGATCACTTTTTAGAAGTGTATCCATGATTAGCTCCCAGTATATACAAATGAAAAAAAAAAATTCTTGCTTGAAAATTGTTCCACAGATCTCTCTGCTCTCCAACTGAAACAAAAAAACAGAATTTGAGAATGCCAACTAAATCTAGGCACAACACCCTTATGTATTTTCACAATCATGCCCTATTAAAGGGATACCAAAAAAACCCCAAAAGCCCACACCTTTAAATATACCAGCACACTTAATTGAAATGCTTAATACTGATCCTAATACAATTTAACTATATTGCAAGCATAGTGATCTAGAAAAAGACAATAGTTAGATATGAGCCTAGCTGGATCATAAGAGGTGTTTATGGCATAGTTAAAAAACTAAGCCCTTTGCTATTCTATTCACAGAATCTACACTGTGGAGCATATGCAGATTTTCCCAGAGTTGTTCTGTACAGAAATAATCAAAAAGGTGTGGAATTAAGGAGCCTTTGTGCCTATTTTTGTTAAATATTATCCCTATTCACAAACTTATATTGACTTAAAGTACATGACACCAGGGAGAGAAAAAGCATTACATGCCTCATGCACTTCCAGAACTTATTTGTTATCTAATTTGCTTGCATTTCAAGTCATTAATATCTAAAAACAAAAAGAAAAGCACCCAAAATGCAGTCAGAGCCAAAAGGCCTAAAATCCACAGCTCTGGCCTGCAAGACCTAGTTTTCAGGCACTTAAGAGCTTGACACAAATTTCTGCATTCTACTGTTAAGTGCCCAGAAAATGCCTGCTGAAGGATACTTCACAAGAGTGATGAAAAAAACCTATAGTATTTCCTATTGGCAAGGTCAGCTGAGGGTATTCACTGGCATTGGATTCAGGTGTTAACGTTTGCTTTAAAAAAAAAAAACTCACTTAAAATTCATCATCTAGAATCCTGCCCTGATAAGATACACTTATTTTTATTTCATAAGAGATATTGGCTGGAATTTGGCAGAGATCACAATCTAACAGAAGTTTCAGCACCATCCATATAATACCCTAATAGCTACAGCACATGCAAAGGAAGTTAAATACCTGAATTTAGTGCCTTCTTCAGCATAAGGATGTTCAAATATACACCTCCATTTCTTAAGAGAGTACTATAGCTCTTAGTTGAAGGATGGAGAGGTAAGTTATATATTTTTCAAATTAAAGATATTCAGGAAAAAAATTAATCATAATTCAAGAGGCCAGACCCAGCACACAAGCAGCCACCAAACCACATGCCATACTAGACTGGCGGTGGTATTTTCAAAACTCATCCTGTCAGTACGTTTGGAGTAAAACATTACAACCCAAACCTGCTTCTCAAGAAGAGTTTGGACAGGCCTGCATGAATCTAGGGAACACCAAGGTCAAGAAAGACGACATGTAATGAGCTAAGATGTACCCAAAGTTAGATGGCTGTTGAATGGAGATTTTCTTGGAATATAATTGCAGAATTCAGTGCCTGAAGTCCATTTACCTCCTTATTTCAGTCCCACCGTGATTTGTTTCATGTAATTCTTAGAGAATACACAGGATTGACATTCCTTCTGCACTACAGGGCAAGAGAAGTACTTGTTCGGGAGGTCACAGGGCTTGCACTTGGCACTACCACAGAAATAATTATCTCTTAAGTGTAAGATAATAATGCCCAAGATAAGAAAAAAACAGCCGAACTCAAATTCAGAATGAATTTGCCTACACTAGTACCGGAGTAATTTTAAAGCAGCTCCAACTGGCATATGTTATGCTAAGCCTTATTCATATTACCATCATCAATTAAACTGGTGCTACTACTACTTTATTTCTGTAAGTCTGAGCTGACATTAACAGTATTACATCAGTTTTCACTGCTGCCATTCAAGAGCTTACAAGAAGCAGCAAAATCTGTCTGAAACTTGTCTGTCATTTTGTGAAATTTATGAGCAGCTACACTGGCAGACTCTGAAGCTGTTGACAGGTGACAATAAGGAAAGGGTGTAGCAGCTCAGCGCAGGGGGGAAGTCCATGCACAGTGGCCTGGAGGTCTGAACAGGAAATGTGTAGGGAAAACAGAATATTACTCATTTTCCTCCACCATCAGAGATGAAAGCTGGCAGACAAAGTCAGAGACTCATCTGTAAAAATAAACCCTGAAGAACGTAAAATGACAGCAGACAACTCACAGAAACTTTTGCATATCTAAAAGCTTTTGCAGGGGTAGTCTTCCCCTAGGCTGGACCTTGCTGGGACACTAAACGACTTGCCGTAAGAGGCTGAAGCTGTATTTCCAAGTTCATCCCAATATCGGGTGGCTAGCACCCACAAAAAGTAGTTTAAAGCCAAAAAAAATAAGGCTGTGACCAGTGACAGTGACTTACAACACCTTTTCAAACAAAATTCAGCACCATTAAAAAAAAAAAAAACCACAAACAACAAAGATTTGACATCAGTCGTGTACCGTCGACGAAGCACCTAAGGAAGGATTTAAAACCGGATAAAAGGAGAGTCCAGCACCCCAGACCACCCGTTCGCCCGGGCCCAGGGGCGGCAGCCGCGGGAGAGGCACCCCGAGCCCTGTGACAGACACCGCCGTCCTCCGGCGGCGAGACGCCGGGGAAAGGAAGCGGACGGGGAAGTCGTTGCTGTTGTTGTTATCGCCGTTAAAAATAAAAAAGCCCCTCCGAGGCGGAGGGAGGGAGAAGGTTTCCATCATCCCGAGTCGCCTTGCCGGGAGGGGCTACGCAACGGCCCCCGGCCCAGCGCAGCTCACCCCCGCCGGGTCGGGCCGGGGAGGCCGCCGCGGCCCCGGGGCAGACCGCCGCCCTGCCGTCCCTCTCCTACCGTCCGGCAGTTCCACGGTGCGGGCACGGCGCAAGGACCTCGTCAGGCGGTTGAGCTGCTCCATGGCTCTCTCCATCCTCGGGGCGCCCAGCCTGGAGCCGCTGACACACACCCCCGCCCCGCCACCCCACAGCCACCCCTCGCCTCAGCCCATCGCGGCCGTGGCAGCGCAGAGGGCCCCGAAGCCGCCGCTGCACACCCCCCCCGCGCCGCGCTCTGCACATGCGCAGCAGCGGAGCGGCTGCGCGCATGCGCGGCGGGCGGGGGCGGGAGTGGCGCGGTGGTCACAGGCAGGTGCTGTGGAGAGGCGGCGGGGCTTTGTTCAGTTTAGTTTTTCCCTAGGGGACAAAAGAACGCGGGTAAATTTTCAAAACCTGTGGAAATGCTCATTACGGCTTGTTGGTTTGGGTTTTTTTTTTGGGGGGTGGGGAGCGGAATTACTGCTTTTTGAAGTCTCCTTTACTGAGTGACCCTGCCCGTGTGGCCTCGGGCCCTGTGTTTCCCCGGAGCTGCGGAGGGTAAGGGCAAACGCACCCGGGCAGGATGGGGCACCTCTGCTGCGGTCCCTGCCCTGAAATTGCGGCCAGGCTGTGGTGGTGATGAGAGAAGCCTCTAGGCCGGGGTAAATGGGTGCCCAGCAGCCAAACTCTTGGAGCTTTAAACCCGAGGGGTTACTGAAAATGAAAAAGTAAGCACGTAGCAACGATGCAAAGTGTGAATGACTTTGCTAACGCTTCAGAAGAAATGGGGGAAAAGGAATATTTAGGAGCTGTAGCCTAACAAAAAATGTAAGCGTTATTTAATAATAGCAATATTACATAGAGTAAGACATGAGAAGCAAAGAACAAATGTTCATAAATTATTTGGGTTTTTTTCAGTTGTCACTCCCAATGGCACCAAAGCAGACAAAGCACTTGAATCCAAGGAGAATTTGTCACACTGAGAACAAACTAAGGAAAGATCAGTTAGGTGCTCTCATGTCAGCTGGGCATCATGAACTCACTCCTAGGCTTGCCATGACCTCATTGAAATGGACAACTGGAGGACAGGTGGGGCTCAGAAAGAGCAGGCATTGTACCAGTCAGTGCGGGCGAGGAAAACCCAGAGATGTGTTGGTAACTCTGTGTAACTTAAATTCCAGCAAAAGTGCCAGAACAAAAGCTGCAGATACCTCAAAGTCAACAAGGAAACAACTGCCAGAGTGAGCCTGTCCTTCTGGCAGGATAATATGTGTTGTCAAGTGTGAAGAAGCATTTAGTGTCAGGTATTTTTGCCTTAATGATGCTTCAGGTGTCATTTACTGTAATCTTGGCAAGCCAGGGAAGTATGGATTACATGAAAATGCTGTAAGGTAATGTAAAAATGGTGGGGTAATCATACACTAACACGTTACTAATGATCTACTTCCGAATGCAAGGAAGTGTATGGAATCCACAGGGATCTGTCATGATCTGATTCTGTGTAATGGTTTCATTGTTTCGTTCTGAACAGTGTTTCAGTGAGATAATGCCATAACATGTTCCCATGACTCCAACCTGGAAGGATAAACTGGAGAAAAGATTGAGAATTGGAGAAGCTTCAGAAAGGACAAGGACAATCAAGAGATGTGGACTGGTGTCCACGTAAGTGAGAAGAGAGCTGGAACTCTGCTGGAAAAGAAACACTGAAGAGGACATAGAAGTAAAAAAATGATGAGTGGCATGGAGAGAGGAGATGGGACCTATTGTTCACTGTCTCTCTGCAGTGAGTCAGGGGGTCACTGAATGAAGTTGGTAACAGTTTCAGAAGCAAACAAAAGGAGATAGTACAGCTGTAGTTCTTGCCAAATAATGTGATGATAGCTGAAAACCGACATAGTAACACTGGGGAAGTTCATGAAATGAAAATCCGCAGAGGACAACTAAATACATAAAAGTCTTATCTGTCTCAGGAAGCCCCTAGCTGTCTTCAAATTGTTTAGCATTTAGATTTAGCTTTGATACTAGAAAAATACTCCTAATTGCCGTAGTGGTAGTAGAACAGGTTGTCTGAGGAGACATACAATTAGATAATTGGCAAGAGAAGCATATGAGAGGAGTGATGTAGATACATCAATCTTGTGTTGGGATGAAGAGATGACTAGATGACCACCTTTAGGAGTCCTTTTCTAAAATTCTGTGGAAAACATTAGGTATTTATTACTTACACCACAGTAACACTGATGTATCTTGAACCAGAATCCCTAATCACAATCACAAAAATAAGCAGTTTACATAATATAAAAAATCTAAAACATGAGGAGGATAATTTTAAGTGAAAATACAGAACTGCTGAGGAGTGACGTGGTTTAGCCCCAGCCGGCAGCTGAGCACCACGAGCCACTCACTGACCCCTCTCCCGGCAGGATGAGGAGAATGGGAAAAACAAAGGCAAAGCCTCGCGTGTTGAGATAAGGACAGTTTACTGGGACAGCAAGGGAGGGGGAAACAACAGTACTGATAACAGATATTCACAAGGGGTAATAACAGAAAGCAATTTACTGATCCAACAACCAACCCATCCGGAGTCACACCAAACCCACCCCTCCCTGACTAGCCCCCTTTTATGGTGATCATGATATCACATGGGATGGAATAGCCCCCTGGTCAGCTTGGCTCACCTGTCCTCTATCCTAGCCAGAACCAGGACAAGGAGGAATACAATTAAACAGTGAGTTTTAACATTGTAGCAAGGGGTGGTGGAATGCTGTGAAAATGTAAAAAAAACTATTCCATTTTTCAAAAATAAATGTTCTAAATACGCACAGCATTGTAAAAAAAAAAAACCCAAACAAACAAAACCACAACTCCATAACTTAACGTGATGTGCAGATTTTCTATTTTGAAAATGCTAATAAGCTTAACAATAAATGAAGTTTTATCATTAACGTGTAAATGAGAAACCAGATAACAAGGCATATACTTACTTATTTGAATGCAATTTTAATACCTGTTTGTTAGATGTGTCTTTCCACTAGTTAGCATTACGTGGAATATTGTAGTAGACTAGAAATGATCAGGTGAACCATAATATCTAGTTCATGTGCCAAATTCAAATACCCAACTGCTTAAGGTTTACTTTTTTGATTAATCAAAAAAGAAGGAAAAGAAAGACTAGTGTCCTGCATCGATAAGGTCCTGTCTCAAACTAATACCTACTAGACATGTGGTGGCTAGACTCTAGTCTACTCTAGGAAATTATCAGATGGCTTCCAGTCCATTTATCAGATTAATTTTTCACAGTGTTTTTTAGAAGATAATTCTGACATTGGTTATGCAGGCAAGACCTGTGAATTTAACACACCTCGATGATGAATGAAAGGAATTTGTGCTTCCTAGGGATCAGTCTTAGCTTACAGATAGCATATAAAAACAGGGTTGTTGTTTAAATTCTAGGACAGCCTTTAGCAAAGAAGAAGAAAAAAAAAAACAGAAATCAAATGGAGAGTCAGACTTGGAAAAGCAGGTTGCTAACTTGCCCACATATCTTAAAAAAACCCAACATATTATAACATTGACTGATCTTCAGAAAGCCCCTAGGTACCCGGATGACAGCCTGAACTCCCCTGGTAGATGATAGCAGCTGAGGTATTCCATCTAAAAGTCAGTTGATTAAAATATCTGGAGAATGCCAGGAGGGCATGCACAGTGAAAGACCTTCAGCACTGGAATTCATTGTCTCCATTGGTCTGATAGTCTGAATATCAACTTTCAAGAATGTTGCAAAACCCATCTGTTTTCTCAAACCTTTGTTTTATTGGTGCTTGAAAAGTATTTTTTAGTTTTAATTATGAATGACGGTATTAAAAGCTGTTAGGTTTATAGCTCTGTAACATGTAAAAGGAATTAAGAGCAGAAAAAAAATTATGTATTTTGAATATTATGGGCACATGTCTGGTCAGCCTGACTCAGAAAAAAGGGTTTTAGTTCCTCTGGAAAGTTACAAAGAGAAGCAAGAAGAATGGTCAGTGATGTGGAATGGCTTGTCCATGAGATGAAGCAAACAAGACTAGGACTCCAGCGGGTGGATCCACTGGGTGGATTCCAGTGGTCACGATAAAGATTTTTAAAAGCTTAAAATCTTGTCAATGTGGAGAAGTCAACAAAGAAATGAAGTTAACAGGCAACAAGCTTAAAACAAATGTGTTGCAGAGGTCAGGGTGCAAAGTGTGTTCCAATGAAAATTAAACAGTTCATGGAGGACTGGGTCATCAGCAGATTTTAAGCGTGACGGGTGTAGGTGCAATCTGACTCGGTCACTGAACTACAGTGTTCCACAACCGGGTGTGGAAACCAGGTAAAGAATCACACTCTGCACACCTTGTTCCATAAACTCTGCAAGATGTAAGAGGATGCATTCATCACCCATCACAGTCAGACACAAGAACCCAGACTGGCCTTATGCGATATGACAGTTCTTGCCTAGAACAGCACATGCTCTGGCATTTGTAAATCCATGCAGATGCCCTTGCTAATCTCCGCAGACGAGCAAATGCGCCTGTCTCTAGCCGTGTTGCCGAAACAATGCTCACCTTCCCTTGTCCACAGGGTTCTGCTACCTGGACCTTGCCACACTTGCCTCGTCCTTGCCAGACCTGCATGATATTGTTGCCAGGACAATATTCACCTGGAGCACTTGTACAGAACACTTTCTCTTAAGTGTGGAGGCTTGGATGTAAGATGAAAAATGGTTTCTATACACGCTTTTTAGAGCACAAAATGTAAATACTTTTGAAAATATTATGTGAAAAAAGTGATTTATTTTGCTGCAAATACTTGATGGAGTAGAGGAGCCCTTTTAACAAGAATGTTAGCCCAACTGGAGTTTATCACATGCTTCTGGCAGATAATGGAACAGGCAATAGGATATAAATGAGGTGTCATCATGTTATTCATGGTTTTGAAATCCATCCTGTGTCACAGTCTACCTCTGTTGGTCCAAACCATTCTATAGTTGTCTTTTTCTTATTTCATTGGTATTAAGAAAGAAAAAGGACCAGCTACAGAATATCTCCATACTTAAGTGTTCCTTAGAAAAAAATAGCATATGAGTTCTGGTTAAGTAAAAATAAACAGTATAATGCAGTTCTCCCCTCCTTGGTCTACTTCTGTAGGCGTGTCTGCAACACTTCACACTCAGCTTCACCAAAGGCTGCTGATGCTGCTAATAGAAACAAACAGTATTAGCATGCTATTAAACAGTGACAATCTGTGAGCATATCCAGAACTTTTTCCTTTTATTCCAAATTTCAAAGGACTGAGGTTGTTTAGGGGCTAAGATTACAGCTTACTCAAATTTCCAGGGGGTACCTTACTAGGGTAGGGGATGAATTAAATGACCTCTTGAGGTCCATTTCCTTATGTGTGTCTGTAATTCTGGGTACACCTGATAGTAGAACCTCAACATGTGTGAATAACAACCATTGTTTGCCTTTGCTCATCATAGCAATCAAAGAGAAAAAAAAAGAAAACTTGAAAATAAATGTCCTTTCTAAATGAATGTATTTTGAGACCCTCTGTGAGTGCAGTGGTATTTTAAGGGACCTATTTAGTGGCATCTTTTAAAAGCATCAAAATAAAGGGATGAAACAAAACAACAGCATTAAGGGTATGCAATCAATAGCAAAATTATATAAATTGTTATGTATTTAGCATCCATTTCACTGCTAAACACAAAATATATACAGGGATGCATGTTCAAGAGTTAAAGAATTGTTATGACAGTGATATAAAATCCTTACTAAATTTTGTTTTAAATAGAGAATGTTCTACAGTCAAACATTGGATGCACTGTGATCTGCAGTCAGCAGGTAGACGGTGAAGAGATAACAACATAAGCTCTTGCTCATCAGGGAAGACTGTCAGCCAAGCCCCTTGACTAATCTTGCTCCTGCATTTTTTGACCCAATTTCATCTTTTCTTGCATAAACTCATTCTACTTGCCAAGACGTTCCCAAACAGATAGGACATATTGATGGACATTTGCAGCTTTGAAGCCATATTCTTTCCAATGTAGGAGGAAGTGTACAAAGAAAAGCATCTCCTGAAGTCTAACAACTCCTTTGATTGATGACTGTATAAAAATTCAGGGAAGGAAAATCCAGTGGAGGCCCAAAAGCAAACCGGGTAGTGGTAACATGATGGTGGTGTCAGTGATCACACAATTCAGTATCACTTTCAGAGGCTGACTTACACTCTAGATGCACCCAGCTGGTTTGAGTTGCATAAATGGCTAAGAGTCTTTCTTTTTAGTAGACTGTAGTAGACTTCACTGAAAAAAAAACCCCTCAGCTGAGCCCTATGAGCTGTTAGTATGTCCTGGGAAATTCTTACTTGAACAGTGTGCTTTTCCAGTGGTATTGCTGCTGTCCATGCCTATATTGACTGCCTTGGAGAATTAGGCACTCCAGGTGGTAATTAATTCCATCTAGTTTAGAAATTGGTATTACACATGGATGAGAAACCTTCTGAGGTGTCTGTAAGACACCTGTAGTAAGACTAGGTCTCAAACTGAAAACTTTTCAGTAACTAAAATTAACTGAAAGTAGTAAAATTAGCTAAAATTAGTTACACCATGACAGGTATCATTAATAACACTTCCAAATTGTGTTAACTTCCTTGGTGTCAAGGAAAAAAAATGTCATCCTGAGGAAAGACTAAAATTCCCAACTTACCACTTTGAGCTTTTAAGTCATTTGCTGATTGAATGCAGTCAGCAGAGTTGTCTTCAGGACTGAGATAAGGAGACACTAATATGTCTGTCCATTGCCCTCGCATATCTGAGGATGTCATGTTCAACTGCCTAAGAGCAGTTGGTCAAATTTGTCTTTCACAGTGAATGAAATCAAATCAATTATCAGTCCTGCAAGAGAAACACTGGATTTTACAGGAAGTTCATTGCCATGAGCATTCTCAGGGGAGACTAGAGATAGACTGTATCTTTTCATAAAGATAATGCCATCAAAACAATTAAAAATGTGGAGCTCATGGCATTTATTTTGCTATGAGCAAAGTCATCTTCAGAGATAAAAATTATTTTCAGGATTTGGAGGAATGCAGATTGTTGTCAGAAAAGGAATGCAGTACTAAGTAAAAATAAAAGCCTTCAGCTCTTTCACTCTCTTTTTCCTCTGTACGTTCTTCATGTGGACATACAAAATTATAAGGACTTTAAGCCTACAGCATAGAAGGAAGAGAAAAATTGATATTGATAGTTCTGGTTTAAAATCCCCAGAGAAATTTGTGGTATAAAGACTTCATTGAACTTTGGATCTCATTTTTTGTTGCATCTTGTCTGTCATTAGATTGCTAGGTCTTCACAAAGAGTCTTCTCTGGACAGTGCTGATCCAAGCATCCAGTCCTAAATTGGACCTTTCTGGCATCACTGGCTGCCGAAATATAGGAATGGATTCAATGTGTGGGAAAGCGCATTTCAGCTATATTCTATTTTCTCCTTTTACCAAAAAAAGAGATTCTGCTCAAGTTGAGATTCACTTTAGCAGATCATATTCAGTTATTGGCAAACTGTGAGACAGGGCTACTTGAAAAAAACGATCAGATCTCTTCGGAAAGGAAAAATATCATTAAATATTTACAAATAGGTAAAAGACTTTTTTTTTTTTTTTTTGTCTGCCACTCATACTGAAGGGACAGATAGCATGGTAGCTCATGTTTCATCAAGGACTGAACTAAAAATCTAACAGAGTATGATATTCTTATGGGATACTCCAGATAGGCAGGCATGATGCAATGTGCTTCCCCCTGCGATCCCATTAGCCTTGATTCCCTTCCCTAGCAGTGGACTCACGAGTCGTCTCCGGAAGCTGCTCTGCCAGCAGAGATTTTCTCCACTGCATTGCAGTGCTAGGAGTCAGCATATCTTCGAAGAGTGGCTTGGAGCCATTTTTCCCAACAGCCATGTGCTCCTTGTGGGCTGAGATGGCTTCTTCTGGACACGCCAGCAGCCTGAGGTTGGAAACTGCCTGCATCTTCTGTGCAGGAACTTGCCTGTGCTGAAGATGAGGCTGTGTAACAGAGGACCTTTGCAGAATTATGGTAGGGATCAACTTAATTCACAGAGACCTACTTGAGCTACCTTCCTCTTTCCTATGTTACCATCAAAGAACATAAGACATTCACAGAAAACAAGTCCACACTGCTTTCCCTCTGCTCTTGAGAGGACTGCTCTTATTGCTGGATAGATGTCCCAGACGAGGATTGAGGAAATCAGATCAAGCCACTTCAGAGAGAAACGTGCATAATCCCAGTGAAAACAATGATGAAGGACCTATATGTGTCTCTGTGAACTCCATTACTAACACAGCTGCCTGTCTCCACTATACACTAATTCATACAGCTGTATTTTAGTATGTCTGACCATGTAAAATGCTACTGCATGTAGACTTACAGTA
Organism: Aramus guarauna; assembly: GCA_013400195.1. Lineage (NCBI taxonomy): Eukaryota > Metazoa > Chordata > Aves > Gruiformes > Aramidae > Aramus > Aramus guarauna. Next base: position 1,028,062 of record VXBL01006920.1, on the reverse strand, counting down.
ACCTTTTCAGGATATATTAGCTGTGTATCATTGGACAGATAGGCTTTATACATAAATACACGACTCCTTGCTTTTCCAGATGCTTTTCAGATTCAAAAATCTATCTTTAGCCTTGTTGTCAATGGTATTGAGAGTAAAAAAATGTAGCATTAAGCTGTTTCACTTTTATCTGTTATCCGGACTGAAAATCAATTGTTTCATTTGCATATCCATCTTAGAAACAATCAATGCAACCTTACTTTGTTGTCAATGGGATTTATAAGACAATAATAATAATATGGATTATATCCACATTTATTTCTACTGCAAAATGAAATGTGGACTCGGTCGGGTTCAGATTTGAGTTCTGAGCCTCATTATTTGTGCTAGAGGTGGCAAAGCAATACTAGTAGAAGCTGTAAGAATAATAACAACAATAATAATTCTCACAAAATAAGCTCTATTATTTCTATGACTTGTCTTATTTTTGAGGAATATGATCCTATGTAAAAAGATGCTGGTTTTGTATTTGCTTAATGGGATTTCTTAAAACCATTTTAATATCTTCTTTTAATGGACAAACTTAGTTCCCTAAATAATGCTGAAAACCATGTTCTAGAAAAGTGCAAATTGTGTATACTTTGACTGGGTTTCTTTTCATTTTACTGTGGCCAGATTTCATCAGGGGAGGAAATTAACTTAGGGAAGGCTCTGAAAGCACTGCAGTTGCTTTGATCCTGCCAACTAGCAGGTGAGTAGTTGCAAGTCAGGACATCAGAGAAACTCCTCATCACTTTTTCTGGTTTTATTTTATCTGCATTGTCAAACTATTGAATTCTTCCCTTCTATTACTTTCCTGCTTTGCTATATGGATGATACTAAACACTGGTTTCTCTTTCTGAGACTTATGGCAGTGCTGCAAAATAGGTACAGAACTTTACTTAATTTGTTTTAATTCTAATTAGAACCTAAAATAAGGTTAAAAATGTTATTGTCTATTTTTACAACCCACATGATTTACATTGACTCTCAACAACATTTCTAAACTAAAGGACCATCAATTACAGCTTGTGCGGCATCCATTTCTGTTCTCTGTGGAGCAGTCAGTGCTACTTGACGCCTACCTACATTTCCTTAAAGCTGAGTTGCTGAATTTTCTCAGTAATAAAGCATCCAGGCTTGCAGATCTATTTTTTAACTCTCTCTTTGTCTAATACATCCATGCTCCTGCTCTGAAGCAACTCTGTCAGTTCTATTATATTTCTGCTATATTTCTGCTGTATTTCTGCTACATTTCTGTTGTTACATTAATTTTTTGAATTTACTGTGCCTCAGAACAAATCCACAGCACTCGAGGATTAGAGTGAAGATACTTTGAACTATTTTCATAATGTCATAGCCCTTAACTTTGCAATATCTTTACCGAGGCTTGAAGAGCTTACAACTATGTCTCATATTTAAAAACCAGCATCACTCTTCTTTTAGTAAAACCCATCTTCTGCACAAAGCATTTCTGAGCAGGAAATACCAAGGGATGAGTAAGACATAGACACAACCCTTTGTTCTGCTAATCCTTATGCTCCTCTCAGTCTAGGTGGAATCAGCGAAGAGCCAACTATTTAAACATCTGCTTGGGCAATAAGAAGTCGATAATCATTCTGTCCTTGCCTGTCTGACTTTGATGATGCTGTTCTTGTAAGATTCTTGCTGGCTGTCATGTTTTCCCTACTACTTCTTTGGTTAGTTGTGTTTGCAACTTTATTCTGTGCAGCTGCAACTCTCTACAGATGTGAGGGGTTTTTTCCTCCAGATAATTACAGAAATTTCTTTATATTTCTAGAATGTGCATATTTACATTTCTGCAATAGTAATTATGACTTAAGGTACTGTAATTTATTATCTCTGCAATCAAGCAGAAGTCACAATAAGGAAATCTGCAAGGTAAACAATGCTGATATACTACATTCGATCTTGAACAACAACTTAAACATATTCAATGAGCAGAGGAACTAATAATTTTGTTGCATTTGTTGCAAATTTAGAGTTTACAATATACCGAGATTTTCATTATCTATCCCTGTTTCAGGTCCTTGTTAACTCTGTAAAAATTGCATTTGGGCTGACACTATTTGCTGTCATTCTAGAACTGATTCTATTTTGAAGGACAAGCAAAATCTATTACTTTGTTCCTGATCAACGAATTTCCTTCTGGGAAGCGTATTAAAGCTGGGCTAATTTTAGTTGTTGGGAGACAGGGGAGGGTTCTGTCACTCAGAAATGTTCAAAGGAAGGCAATCTCCTTTCTTTTCTCAAGCAAATAAATGAATGAATTATATACACATGAGAAAACACATGAGAAAACATCTATCCTTACTTAACACAGTAATAACTGGAGGTAATTGCTGTGCTGTTTGGCTGTTACTTGCTGCTGATGCTGTACAGGTGGAACTCCCCTTGGTATCCCAACCCTCCTGTAAGGTATTGCTGCAGAAGCTGTTGGTGCCTGTGAACAAGCTAATAAAGTACCAGCAGAACATCAGAAAGGTTCAGATAAACGTCCAAATTACTTTCCAGCTTTGCATCAACATATTGCAAGTTGCAAATTGCTGTCTAAGAAAGAAACTTCTACCTCTAAATTCAGAAGAATATGAAGATGTAGCCTCATATTATAACACCATCCCTGAGATTAAAAAATAATGTAGCAATTGCTATAATGTTTGGACTCGCAATAATAATATTTCACGCTCTGAAATGGATCCTATTTTGCAGACATTGGCGGTGTGTCTTTTACACTTGCACCAGAATAAAAAAAACCATGGTGAAACCTCGCTGCTGTGCTCCCTGTAACTATCTTGACTAAATATATGTAAAAAGCAGGCCTTGCTACACACATTCTGCTGGATGCTGCTGGGTGTTAACTCACAAAAGACAGAACATCATCAGAGAGATTTTCCAACTAAAGTATACTCCCTTGTTACTCTAGCCAATGCCTTTAAGTTTGTTTAGTGTTCTAGGGTTGGATTACTAACAGTTTTGAAAATGTTTAAGCTGATAAATACCAGCATGTAAACAGATACATGTTAAAGAGGGCTGTGATTGCAGTGGTAAGAATGCTTTTGTACATTAGCAATTCAAAACCATAAAGCTCTGAAAAAAATGGAAGTAAATTTTGATACCAGCATTACTTCTTTCCTCAGCTCCCTCTTGGAGTTGCTGAATAATTTTTCAGCATCTTGTAGCTAACGTACAATCAGTGACATAGAGAAGACGTACAAGAGCTATTTAAATGAAGGGAGAAATTCAGTCTTTTCTAAGAAACTGGAGCAGAAGGCAGCATACAAAAACCAACCACAAGATGTCAGCCTTAATGAATTACAGCAGATTATTCTGATGGGCTCCTTCCTGATAAGTAACTAGATAGGGAAAAACTATTTATCATGTTGAAAATTTTGCAGAGAAAGTAATCTAAGAATAATATTCCTTGTCATAAACATATTCAGAAAAACGAATTCTCAGCTCTAAATGTAGTCTCTATGCACATTTGTTTCTAATAGAAAAAAAGCCTGAAGATTTAACCCTTCTGCTTGAGACTCACAGGAAGGACATAGCAGGGATTTGTCACTCCCCACTTGCGTTTTTTTAGACTCTTTCTCTAAGCCTCTGCTGTCAGAGCTGGGGTATCAGACTAGATGGACTTTTGGCTTCTTCCTGTACAGCTAATATTCTTGACCTTGTTCTCATCCTACAGTTCCGAATGCTTGTAAGATAATAAGAAAGTCCAATTTCCATTTCCAGTCCAGGTTTGGAGACATCCAAGTGACAGATATTGATCGTTGTTCCTGGAATACTTCTCAAGCTATTCCCCCGTAGTTTGCCATTTGAAAGCTGACAAAGGAGTTGTGCTCTCAATGGCTTTTTTTGAGGGACGCTCTACTTGCCTCTAGCTACTCACACCAGCAATGTTCTTGTACTGGTTGCTATCACTAGCTGGGTTTACCATTAGCTGCTGCCATCAGTCACAACCTCCTGTTGTTCTTTGTGCTGGCTGTTCACACTGTGCTGCTTTGCTCTGCTCTGTTCTGCAGCTAAGCTGCTGACTGCATCTGTGTCTCTGCTTAACCCTTTCCTTCTGCAGTCCATACAGTCTTTTCAGCCGTGCTTAAAAAGTTGAAGTGATACCCAGGATCTGCACAGAGACCTTGCTACAGAGGGCAAATTTCCCAAGAGGAGCTTAGCCCTGCTTTTATAAAACAGGCAAAACACCAAAAGATGCTTTGACCCAGATTTGCTTTTGGTTCCTTCCTTTGTGAGATGCAACAAGCTGCAGCATTTGGTCCATCGGCAATCAGACAGGTTGCCCAGAACACAATTAAAACCCTTACACAGCAACTTGTAGCTGAAATACCCAGAGGCACCACAAGACTTATCAGGAAATTAAGCCCTGAACCTCAAGTTCCGTCACGGGCTCTCAGCTCCCTGCAGGCAGGCGGTCTCTAGCATCCCATCTCACAGGGTTCTTACACAGGCTGTCATCTCTCCCTGCACCTCACACCTCCAGCCTTACAAACCATGTAGCTGAAGTTGACCAACTCCTGTCATTCAGCTATTAAGTAACTTTTGCTAAAACTACTTTGGTCTTAAAATTTAATTCACCTGCTGTGTCTTCAGGTCTCATGCACCATTTGATGATTGCCAGTCTCCCTTGGGACATTTGCCTCTGCTTTATGAAGAGAGCAGGCATCCTAATATACAGATAAAGGATGGTGTGGTAAAAAAGGTAAAGGATGAAAGCTGTTGTTTCTTGTTTCTCTCGACTTCTATCTTGTAATTTGTCTGGAATCTGTCTGGTTTTTGGTACAAAATCTCTTCCTTCCTGTGTGGTGTCTTCTCTGCAAAGCAACTAGACATATTGATCACAGTCACCCGGGATATAGAATCATAGACTCAGGAGTTAACATACATTGATTTAGTACTCATCAATTATTTTGTAAGGAGTACCACTGGAGAAATACAAAATGTCAGCAAGAGGATGAAATACCAGAACTTACCTAAAATATATATCTGACATAGATACTTTCTGCAGAAAGTCCAATGCTTCCAACATACAAAAATCAAATTTTCAATCACTTAATTGTATTTTTATTTTTCAACATTTCTAAACACAGTCTATTAGAATTTGCCATTTAAAGAGCCTGTTCACGTCGCAGAATTGATTTAGCGTAGTGCCTCCCCAGCTCTTACGCTAGAAGCTCCTAGAGCACTTGGTTTCATGGGTAACTTTACATTAGTCAGTACAACCCGAGCTCAAGTTTCATTGAAGACAGCTAATAGTTACTGTATTCCATTAAAGAGAGTTTTCTTCCCTTGCCTGATGCTTAATCAGCTTCTTAAATGTTATTCACTTGTTCACCTGTTCCCAGTATGTGATTTTCTAGTTTTAGCATTTTAAGACAAAGTTCTAGATCAATGTTTCTTTCAACATCAGTTTTAACCAGTGACAGTGATGATGATAGACGATGTATACCTTCCCCCCATGGCGAGACGCTAATTCACAATCCATTTCCTGCCCTGCATTCCTAACCTCACCCGTTGCATTCCTTATCTTCCTATTCTGCCACTTTATTTTGATTTTAAAAACATGCCCACCCACAACCACTACCCTCATCCTTCTCCTCTGCATCAGCTTCCAGCATCACTTTGGGCCTTCGGAACACGCACTTATAGACAGAAAACAAACCAACCCAAGCCCAGTGAGACATGCAGCGTTACCCGTCTTTTGCTGCAGTCTCCTTCTCCTCCTTGCACTAGTGTTTCCCAGGGGGCAGGATGTGGCTTAGCACTGTGTCTAAAGAGCTAGCCAGGCAAATGGGGATGATGTGTGCTGTAAGATAAGGTTTCTTTTTAACAGCTCATGGCAAGGCCATGGAAGGATAGGATTCTTGGCATTACCCTGGTTTCAGCTTGCAAAACACCATAAAAAGCTGTTTTTCCAGATTTCTTTTTTATTTTCTCCTGTACTACATGAAACTGATATTTGGATTTTGAAATTTTCAGACCTCTTGACATTTTCATCACCCGCTTCTTTCTCTCTGAATTTGGACATGTGACAAGGTTCCTGTGGCTCACTCCCTCCTTGAAGCACTGAATCATGCAACAAGGGATGTGCTGAGGGACCAAAATGTACCTGTGGACTCTGTTTTCCAGCACATACCACTGGTTGCTCCTCAACCTTGTGGCTTCCCTTATCCTCCTTGTCCTTGCCAGATACAGCTGGTTGACTGGTGCAGCTGCAAGGCGCCTCTGGGACCCCAGAGACAGAAAACAGATGCAGGTTAGCTTGAGGATACATCCTGGAGGTAGCTGGTTGTTTGGTATGGTAGCTTGGGAACATGGGATCAGGGGAGGTTGAGCTGGCATCAATCTGAAAGGGTGATTTGCCATATCTAGATTTGAGAGGAAATATCATTCATTCTCTGTTACTCTCTAAACACCTGACAAACCTTGAGCACTAAACCACAAGTAATACTGGTAATAAATGGTAACTTTATTATTTCTTATTATATTATTTTTTCTTGCTTATAGTATCTATTGTAATTCAGAGAGGTTTGTCATTGGGTTGTGTCTGTTGCCAGAGAATTCAACTTTATGAGTGAAAGCAACTTTGTAAATGAAGAGTTAATTATCTAAAGCATACATATAGTTGGGAAAAATAGCTGTATAGAATACCCAGTCTTGTCACCCTTGTTTATGTCATCATCTCATTAACTTCCTCAGAACAAGGAGGGTGTGTGGATACTGGGAAGAGAGGAAGGGGTGTGCAGGACAAGAAGCAGAATGTTTTACATCACTCTGAGCTATTATTTTAGGCTGTTACTCATTTCCTTCTTTGGGCTCTTTGGGGCCACCTAAGAGAAACCAGTAAGATGAATGGTCTACTTCATACAATTTGGGAAAAAACCTCCCTATTTATAGGTCAGTTCTTCTGAAGACAATGTATGCATAAAAAGATTAACCCATGGAAAAAGAAGCTATGATAAAAGCAGCTATGTTAAAGTGCTAGAAGATGTAGTCATAGCCAAAAAGTGGCACACAGCCACAGACCATTTGGCAAAGTTTTCTCATACGTTGGTTATTTGTAACTTGAGTTACAGAAGCGAGGAAAAGTGACACTCTCCAGCAAGCTGCTGCCTGTAATATGCATGGGATGCCAGAGAGCACCTGACAGCAAAGAGCAAGGGCGCGGTACGCCCGTGATGTTAGTGGCCGGGTGGGACAAGAAGACAGGAATGCCCAGGAAACAGCAGCAGCAGAAGGCTGCAGAGAGATAAGTACTACAGAGGAGTTTAATTTATTGCCTACCACTCTCTTCCAGGGACTGGAATGAGTTTCCCACGAACAAAGCACTACCGGCAGAGCCGGTGCTCAGGCCACGCATCCCGGCTGCATTACAGGGCTGCATGGAGCACCAGGACTGTGCTCTGTGGAGCTCGCCCAGAGGGACGGAGCAGAAACCTTGAGTTTTGAAGCTTTCATGTGCGTATGCAAGGAGGTTTATGGCATGAGGTCAAGAGCCTTCTGAGCTGTCACATAAAAATTACTAAGGCAGCCTAGCACCCACAGGCTGTGCTTGGCTTCCACTTCCCCTTCTGACTCCCCTGTCAGCTGACACAACTTAAATTAGGCTGTGCTAGAATAAGACATGCCAGATCTCACATTAGCAATATACTGTGTTACCTACACATGAAAATATAGACTATGACAGACCTATGACAGACCACTAGGATTTTTTAAGTTCTTGCAATGACCTAGTTTCTGACTGTTCATAAAAGTAGACAATAGCTATTTTAATCTGAAACTTTGATTTTCATACCATACCTAAATAATTAATCAAGCAGCAAAAATTATCATCTAAACATATTCATCTACAAAGGTACAAGCAGCCATATATATACAAGAGAAATATGTTATTTTTTGTCCCTGTCCTTAAAAAAATCCCCTCAATAAAACTGGAACAGAGGTTGAATAATTTTTTTTTTATCAGTGTTCTATTTATAGCAAGAGCATTGGATAATGAGCAGAATATTCTTTTTTGTGAGTAAGGGAATCAGAATCCAGACATAAAGAAAATAATATCTAGCTATTTACATATACATTATGCCCTTATATAAATGTTTAAATAGAGCATTAGGGAGACAGCTATTCCCATGCAAGGCCAGATTCGTCTATGGGTATGTATGTTAAAAATTCTTTAATGTGTTAATAAGCAAAATCTGATTTCTGGATATATTAACTCTGCAGAACTTGTGTACTCCAACAGTTTAATGTCTGTATCTAATCCTGATTATTCCTAATCTTAAATCAGAGGAAATCCTCCCCTCCCCTCTGCAATCACCTGATCTTGGTTCCTGGATTACCTTATAAATACGTAATTGCTTATTAACATGAATCGTCTCCTTCTTTAAATATATATTCTATACAAACAGGGCATGTCTTTCATTTTCTCAATCCTAAGTGTTGCTCTCTCATGCTATTATATCTCCTAGGTCTTCTAGGTATACTGTAGAAGAAAACAGCTGGACTCATCTAATTTCCAAACATTTTTCTGCTGCTACAAATTGCAACGGCCCGGATTTAGGAGGACCTGCACCCACTCAGCACCACTGTGATGATCTCACCCCCACCTCACAAGGTGCGATCTCCGCGCAGGCACCCTCTCTTCCAAGGGCAGGCAGCAATGATGCCCCATGGTATTTGCATGGGAGAATGATCTGTTTTCCTGGGTAAATCAACAGAGAAGAAAGAGCAAATAGAAAATGTCATTGCATCGCTGAATACTGTAGGCAATTCTGCCCCCTCCCCCATCTCAGAAAGGATGTAAAAGGATGTCAGGGGTGGTCGAAGTTATGCAGCTGCTCCCATCTGACAAGTTTCTGAATACTCAAAGACAAAGCTGAGGGTGACATGGAAGGTATAACAGAGCTCCGTAAAGTCAGGAATAGCACAGAAGAGGGGCACACAATGTGATTATGGAGCATCAAGTGAAATTTCCAGGCGCCATTCTGAATATCAACAAAAGGAAGGATTATTTCAGGCAGCCCGTAGGAAACTGGAACTCATTGCCACAGGACAATGTGGTAGCCCAAAGCATAGATGGGTTCATAAAGCAACTGGAGAAATTCATAGAGAAAAGTTCATCAACAGCTGTTAAACGCAAAGTCCTGGGTACAACTCTGACTCTAAAATGCCAGTGGACAAGACCATGAGAAGATACGAAGTATCACCATATCCTCTACCTGCTTTAGTGAATCATGCTGATCATTGCTTGAGATTAGGATATTGGGCTTCACGTTTAAATTAGTAAAATCATGCTTATTTTCTATTTCCCAACAGAGTTAATTACTCAGTTAATTACAGACTTAATTGTTAATTACTGCCAGGCTACAATTTGCATTGCCCATTATATAATGACTGTCCACTGGCAGTTTCATAAACTGTTGGTCTGTTTTAATGTGTGTTAATTAATGCAATTACAAATTATAGGGCAAACATTATTTACATATCTGTCCCATGACTCAAATATTTGCTGCTTAAACATGGCTAATCAGAAATGTATGTGTCCAGTCTATAATATAATCATCTTAGTCAAATAATGATCATTATTTTTAAATGAAAATTCAAGTTGGCCTTATCCAAAAAAAGGCTTTATTTTGAATCTTTGCTTTATTTAAACTACTAGATAACTTTGAGGAATAATGATAACACCCCATCAGATACTGTCCTGCCAGATATCCAAGATGTGCAATTGAATACATGCTAGGGACAGTTTTAAAAGAACAGAGTAAAGCTTCCATGCCTGTTGTTAAAGGGATATATCATCATTACTGTAGCTCAGAGCTGGATTAACTTTGGATATACAAAAATAGCTTCAGCGGCTCTCTAAGGTGAGTTTTGACTTTGGAGATTAGTGTTTCACAGGAAGAAAAGATATTCTGACAAAGTCTTTACTCACAACCATGTCTCAGGAATTAAGTTCTGAAGTCAGGCCAGCTAAGCTGATGAATCACTTCAGCAACAACACTTCAGGAACAACACCGAAAAAGCTTAACTTTATGTAGCTATGGACCCTGTTTCTGCTAAATTAGACCTCTAGTAAGCGAGTTACAGAAGAATGGGCATCAACGTAGCACGTTCAGTCACACAAATTATGTGCCCACAGGCAGTGAGGGCAATGCAGTTTACCATCAGTGAGGTGGAAATGCTGGCTAATTCAGAGATGGAGGGAAAACAGCGGAACTGGCAGAGTTGCTTGCGAGGACAGCTAGCATAGAGTTACAAGGGGGCAGCCAGACGAGCACTGGGTCTTGCAAACATGTGCAGACCTCCAAGCATATTGCCTTGACATCCTAAAGGCATTAAGCTTTCAACTCCCTTGCATCTCTCCAGAGCACATGCTCTTTTCTCCTCCCTTCCTGTTCCATGGGGCGTAAATCAGTAGCCGCTCCTAAGTGCTTGTGTGTACACGAGCCTGTGCAGGTGGTGTGCTCAACAGCACAACTGAATCTTCTCAAATATGCAGTCAGGGGAGAGCTGTCTGTGAATAATTTTTCATATCCTTTTTGCATCTCAAAGACCTTTCAGGTGGCATCTTGTAGACGTACAAGTTTCTTTGAGGGGACTGAGGTGAGACACAGTTTAGCTAAGGAAGAAAACTCATCCTATACTTGGTATTTAAGTTGTGTGTTTTTCAACGCTTTCCCACATAAGTCCAGATAATTGATAGGCTTAAGTGCAGACATAATAGAGGTTAAAATATTTTTTGCTTTACTGGCTGATTTTATGGGCTTACCATTCAGCCAGGTCTGTTAATGAGAATTTCAGTGGCTGACTGCATAAGCATAGTCACTGGTGTAATGCAGGGGATATAAGTAGGAAACAGGAGTTTTGCTAATGTGAATTTGTAAGTGACTTTCTGTAGAATTTTTTTTTTTTTTAAAGAAAATTATCAGTAAATTTCACCAAACCTCCAACCTGTGTAAATTCAAAAAAATTTTGAGGAGGGGTTTTCTATTTGTTTTTTATGAAGGAAAGCTGATGACCAGCTTCAAAAATATGCAAAAATCTGATGCTGTAGAAAGGGCAAGAAAGCAATTTCAGAGTTATGAAACATATTACTGCTCACCAATTCCTTTCCTGTTAAAATTAACAATTTGGTAGTGGGAAAACCTAATTCCTGTAGTATTATATTGCTAGGTAAAACAGTTATCAGGCAACAGCAGAACAAAAAGTTCTTTAGCACTCTCTTTGAAGAAAAATTAATTGAAGTTAGCATTGATCAGTGTCACAAACAATGGCAAGATGTCTTTAAAAGAGAAGGGTTGGTGGCATTTCCTACCTGGATCATCCTCTTCTCCAGAAGTTTGCTCTATCTCTGTATCTCTTTGACAGAGAAAGTTTTGTCTCCGGCCCTTCCTTCCTTCAACCAGAGTTCTGAATTGTCCAAGAGGAGCACGGCTGTGGTGACACTTCAAAGGTCAGGACATAACCTGTAATGTAGGTCACATTTGATAGATGAATTTATTCAGAAGTCAGTGGAACAATGGTACTTTACTCCGTGAAAGTTTGCCTCTAAATACTTCGGTGTCTTTCATACGCTTAGCATATGGTTGTCCCAAGTTTCATTTACTTCATGCTCTGTTGTGGTTTTGTTTGAGGTTCCAAGAGGACAGGAGAGTAAGTCTGCGGCTAAACCCCTCCTGGTTAGGTAGAGTTTTTTGGACAAAAGTGAATTGATTAGCAGCCGTTACGTAGTTTGCACATCGCTTGCATGATGGCCTGCTGGTTTTTCAAATAATGGACTTATTTGGTGAGTACCAGCGAAAGTCAGTAGAAGGAGTGTCCAATTTCATTTAACACAAAATGTAAGTAGGAAAGGGATAAAAGATTATTTAGTTTCTTCAAAGTATATTGAAGAAAGGCTCTTCACTTGCCTTGCCGAGTCCTGGGGTAGACATTGGAAGGCTGAGACAATAGCAGCATTGTTTGATGGAGTCCCTGGAGGGAAGGGACAATTAGCTTTACACAAAATTTGGAGGATGTCAGGAGTGCCTTGGGGTGGGGGAGGAAGGGGGAATGAGAGAGCAGCTTCATTTCAAAGAGTTTGATTTGCTCCCAATCTACTTTCTTCTGTGTCAGCAGGGATTCAGCAGGAGCATTCATGCAGGAGAGAGCAGGTGACAGGACGGGCGGCTCTGGGAGAGGGCAGTCCTGTCACATCTCCGCTGCCATTCCGCTTACCGCTCCCCACTGAACTCAATTTGTGGTGATGAAGTCATTTCTTAGTAAGATGTCAGTTCCTGTCTCAGGTCAGTCTCTACATTGCCTATTTGTTAAAATAATTAGAAAGCAAACAAACCCCTTTGTGATTATTCCCATGCTGTTTCTCACACTTAGTAGGAGCTCCCTATAGCTACTGCAAAGCCATTTCATTGTCCTTTTTCAGATAGATCCCTTACACTTCTTCCATAATGCCTGCAGAAAATATGACAACAATTAGATTACTGGTGTGCTGTGATCACTGTTATCTCATTGTCTCCTGATACTTTCCTGTCAGTCTTCATTCTTACTTCGAGATTGTAAACTCTTCACTAAACATATTGTCTTTCTTTTTTCTCTATTTGCATAAACACTTACACAAATAGTCTGGACACTTAGATGTCAGGTAGGAAAAGAGTAAGCAAGAAAAAGAAGATATCATTCCATATGATCTAATTTTACCTATTTTCTGCCTGCTCCATGCACTTTTTAAGATCTAGGTCCCCTTGAATAAATGAAAGTTTTTGGAAGACTTGCATGGCTACAGTTCAGCTTTCATGAGCAGAGCCTGAAGGAAGAATCAGTGCAGGAGGATGCAGGCTCAGTTGAAAATCTCTTCTGTTTCTAACAGACTCCTTTTTTTTTCTCTGACTGTAGAGATAATGAAGGGATAAAGCCTTTATCTCCTCCTTTCCTTATTTTTGCTATTTCCCCCTTCATAGTTGCTGACTGGTTAGTTAAACAAAAGAAAAGGAAAAAAAAAAAAAAAGGAATCCTTTTTTCTTCAGACTTCCAGCTGTGTTAGCATATCTGTTATTTAGATGTTCCTGGGTCTGGCAGAGCACAATAGGATGGCTCTGCAGAGCTGTATGAGACTTGTCTCCCCCTATTATGTGTCAGTCTATGGTTGAATGGCAGAGGAATTTATAAGCAGAGTTAAATATCCAGACCTCGGAACAGCTATACTGAGGGGTAGGAAGTGTTCTGTATCTGTATCTATTAAGGAGTTACAGAAAATTCCTTGTTGTGGTTTGGTGCTGTTTAATGTTCCTCTGAGGGTTCCACTATTAGCTGTTAAGTAGCGTACACAGCGTGTCGTCAGGCTGTAGTATATGAATCCCAGTATTTGTCACCTATACTAAGAAATTGGCACGCTGAGGGAGACAGTTTTCTAGCCTTTCTTGACTCTTCCTCAGATTGGCAATTATTTTTTTAAAAAGGCAGTGAGAGTTGTGGTTAACAAACTTTGTGAAAATTTCTTTTCTCTAAAGCCTTTCATTACGGGATGTTTTTATTCTTGTGCTGTGAAAAGGGAACAGTGAGGGAATCGGATTCCCATGGGAGAGAGAATTCTTAACAGGCAGAATGGATTCCCCAAATTCCATTTGGTTCTACGTTTAGTATTGTCACTGATTCACTGAGTGCTGCTGTACAATTTACTCCTTTATGTCTTAATTTCTGTATCCCTAGAGTAAGGCTAATATTTCTGTAAGTACCAGAAGTAACTCACTAGAAGGATGCTAAATGACAAGTAGCACTGCTACATAGTGTATCACGTACAATTAGGAGAGCACTGATCTTACCTGATTATCATCTTAAAGCAGTAGCCAATAAATTAAAAAACAACTTCTTAAGCCATCAAAAGAATTCTTCAGTCATTCAGGGACTGTTGGACTCCTCTCACAAAGCACTCCAAATGAACGCTTAATTGTGATGAACTTAGGGTAGTGAATTTACTTACTTTTAGTAAGTAAAAGTAAGTGTATCTATTATGTTACACCTAATCTATAACTTTGGAATACTTTCCCGTTTATAAATTGACATTTTTCTTGAAAACTCATCAAAGTTTCACCAAAATTTTCTTGACATAGGATACTTGTTTCATGTAATTACAGTAGTGTTTACTCCTGTTCACTTAAGGCTTATGTTTGATATGTTTATGTTTAGTGCACTGTGAATTTTACAAGCTTTTTTAAAATTTATATCATACATCAAATCAGATCATAATCTGATGTTACAATATCCCTACAGAGAATCCAAAGAACTAGCATATGATGAATTAGTATATCAGTGGTGTAGAACTTAAAACAAAATCTGTCAATATATGTACACTTTTTTTTTTTTTAACTGGAAGGTGATGAAAGCTGCAGAAACTTGTGCTTATTTTATCAGATCAAATCTGTGATTCCCCTTGGCTTAATGCAAAGCCGAACAGTTTCTTAAATGTAAAATTCTACACATGATGTGCTCAGATGTTCTCTCAGAGCAGCACTCAAACCTGATGTTTTATTTATTAAGATCTCTGTGATCTATAGTAAATCTTTAAATGTTCAGTTGTTTCAGCTTTGATAATGACCTAATTAACCTCTAAATTTGTGTAATAAAATTTAGTTTGCTTAACTTTTTAAGGTTTTACTTTATAAGAAAAAAATACTCTAGTGAATAGGCTACTAGGCTAAAAATTAAGTGATAGTAGTTCACTTTCCAACTCAGGCATCTAGCGATCAGCAACAACAAGAAAAAACACTTTTTTAGTATACATCTCCCATCTGTAACATTAGAAAAATGCTTATTTTTCCTTCAGTCTATCATAAGAAATAAAATCTATTAATGGCTATGAAGCATTCAGATACTGTGATGAGAAACATACGGATACACGTACAGTGGCAAACTAAACAGTGCCAGAAGATGGGTCTGAAGACAGGAACTTACTCATCTATCACAAACACTGAACCAGTTACCTCTTTCCCCAGCAATTTTAGGGCAGAGCTCAGCGAGGAGGAGGGGGACACCATTTCCAATTATGGGGTTGTATCTTGGCTGCTGTTTGAAACCTGGAGAGTTTAAGAATACAGATCTTGGCTTGGCTACCTCAAACCAACTCACTAAGAGGCAGAGAAAGGTCTTCATCCATGAGAAGACATGGAGCCTGTTGGTCCCAAGATAGACTGTTTTCTGTGTTCCAGTAGGACTTATATGATGAATATATTTCCTGGTGAAAAAATTAGATCTACATACCTCAATAGACGGTATGTCACTGTTTTATGCGAGCAGATTTGAAGAAGGAAAGTTTCCTGTTCTATGACAACAAATTTTTGAAACCTTTCTGCTCTGCACTGTGTGGAAAACAAAGTTCTTTCCTATTTTCCTTTATTTTTTAATTGAAAGAGAACAAGATAGCCACACTGGTTGCATCTGCTCCCAAAAATATGTTTGAGAGACCAGTTTAAAACTATGGCCTGAATTCAGGAGACGATTTTTACTTACTTATCAACTCCATTTTGCACAATGAACTTTAATTGTACTAACTCTGTATCATGTTCCACCATTACAAACTCTACTTGGACAGCATGGAGTTACTCAAGTGACTTGGCCAGATGAGTTCTTAACCTAAGTTATGAAAAACTTAAGTTTTTCTCACTTTTCTTAATTTTGACACAGCCTTACCTGAGCACTGACCTTGCAAGCTGTTCCACCCAGATGAGTCCATGTAGCTCCATACAGCTCCAGCTGAACTACAGATACCTGCCCTCAGGGCAGACTTTGGGTTTATGTTTCATTTTTAATGTTGAATGATTTATACCATTTATGCTGGCTCTGATTACGTTTGTGCTTAGCTCCGTTTTCTAGGTTGCATTCCACTTTTTGCTTATGTATGATTTCCAGCACTAAGACTAGTCTGTAACAGAGCTTCCTTCAGAAAAGTGCTGTTTCTGCATCAAGCCTTTTCCCTCCCAGCTATGTGTTTATGCTTGGGTTTTGTTTCTGTGAAAGGGCTTGGACACCTATGGAAGACAGGCACCATTAAGACAGTTAAGTACTTCCATTACTATTTCATTATTATTAAACTCTTACCTTGCCTGGATGATTATATATTTCTGGGTTTGTAACATACATTCTTCTGCTGTCCCTCCTCTACAGGACTCCTTTACTCAGTGTTTATTATGCCCCATGTTTGTTACAGAACAGTCTCATTTCTACTACATTGCCTTGCTAGTTTTTTCCATCTTGATACATTTCCCTCTTTCCCTCCATTTGCTAACATCTTCCTTTCCATTCTCTGCCATGTTAAATTAATCCATGAATCTTTTCTGAGCCAAACAAATTTCTTTTAATATCCTGTCTTTCACTTAGGTTACCATTTTACCATAACCGCTGCGATACCTTGTACATAGCTTGCCTCCTTTCATAGATCATAGAATCACAGGATCGCTGAGGTGGGAAGGGACCTCTGGAGATCAACTAGTTCAACTCCTCTGCTCAAAACAAGGTCACCTACAAGCAGGGTGTTCGGGCTTGGATCCAGTCAAATTTTGATGACCACCAAGGATGCAGACTGCACAAGCTCTCTGGCTTGTGCCAGCATTTGATCATCTTCAGTGTTTAAATGGAATCTCTGATATTTCTGCTTGTGCCCATTGCCTCGTGTCCTTTCACTGGGCACCACTGAGAAAAACCTGGTTCTGTCTTCTTTCCTCCTCCCCATCAGGTATTTATACTCATTGATCAGATCTCTTTGAGCTTTCTCTTTTGCAGGCTGAACAATCCCAGCTCTGTCAGCCTCTCCTACTACTGGCAAATGCTCCAATCCCTTAATCATCTTTGTGGCCCTTTGCTGGACTTGGTCCAGCGTGTCTCTCTTGTACTGGGAAGCCCAGAACTGGACCCAGTTCTCCAGATGCTATTCCTAATGCAGCCCAGGATACTGTTGCCCCTCTGTGCTGCAAGGGCTCATGTTCAACTTGGTGTCCACCAGGACCTCCAGCTCATTTACTGCCAAACTGCTTTCCAGATGGTCAGCCCCCCACATGTGCTGGTGCATGGGGTTGTTCCTCCCCAGGTGCAGGACTTGTCACTTCTCTTTGTGGAACTTAGAGGATGCCTCTCAGCCCATTTCTCCAGACCGTCCAGGTTCCTCTGAATGGCAGTGTAACTATCTGATCTATCAAGCACTCCTTCCCAGTTTTGCACTAAGAGCAAAGAAAAAGCTCCTATAACATTCTCACATCTGAAATTCATCTTTATGAAGCCTCTCCTTTCTATAGGACAATTTTTAGTCTTTGTGCAGGCTCTTTCTGAGGTTTGTCTCATAGAAAGAACAGAGCAACCCAGGTGTCTCCCTGTGAAAACCCATATCAAAGCTAGCATGACTTTTAAGGGCAAAAGAGATAGACATTTTTGTTGTTTTTTCTTTATGTCTGTCCCCTTTTGTAGAACGCATTGCAAGTTTACAACTCAAACCAGTCCTGGGTTACACTCCTAGAATGACCTGTTCTTCGAACAAGATTGTTGCAGGCTATAAATCTGCCTTAAAGGGTCTTTTGTTGCACACAGGAGCTAACTGATGCCAGGAAATCAAGTCTTTTCTCTTAGCTACTCTCCTTTTAAAACTAAAACTGAATCCTTGACAAAATCCTGCAGGCTCAAAGGAACATAGTAGAGCCCAAGATCTTGGCAGAGATATTTACAGTGTTTTTTAGTTTTTCCTAGAAACAATCAGTGTTTGAAGACAAGCTGGAAAAGGCAATACCATAGTTAATTTCTACATATGGCAGGCTCTGAAGCAATGAAGGTGATCAGTACATTTGAAAGGGTAAGAAGGGCACTGCTAGCTGCTAAACAATGTCCAATATTTGAAGTAGGCACTTAGACCAGGTGAGTGTCACCTTGGAAAGGCATAGGTTTCTATAAAGTACTTGTCAGCTGTGACTATTCACTGTGATGTTATAGTCCTGTATATCTATATAATAAGTTGAGCAGGTCCAGCGAAGGGTCATTAAGGTGATTAAGGGATTGCAGCACCTGTCATACAGGGAGAGACTGAGAGCGGGGGTTGTTTAGCTTGGAGAAGGCTCTTCTCAGTGGTATCCAGTGACAGGACAAGAAGCAATGAGGACACATTGAAATACAACAGATTACACTTAAACATAAAAAACTGTTTTTATTGTGAGGGTGTTTGAATGCTGGCACAGGTTGCCTGCTGATGTTGCAGAGTTTCTGTCCTTGGAGATATCAAAACGCGACTGGACATGGCCCTGAGCACCCTGCTTTGAGTGGAGGAGCTGAATTAGATGATTTCCAGAGGTCCTTTCTGAACTCAACCATTCTGTGATCCTGTTTGGGGACCGTTTTGTTGAATGGGCACTGATGCACAGTTTGAAGGTATCCTAAAGGCTCTTCTCTTTAAGCTACAGAGCTCTACTGTCTTACTTCAAAGCGAAACTGAGCAGCAGCTGCATCATCACAGAATGAATAAGAGATCTGTGATACTCTCTCACCCAAAACTTTGTCTCATTGTTCCGTTGTCACAGCCCAGAGCCTGCTATGTCCACAGCAACCTTTGATAGCTCTGTTCCTGCCTTATGAACACACCAAGTCAGGGACTAAATCAGACATGGCAGGTGGGGTTGTTTTCCCCCTCTTCCCACCCAACTCACTCTCATTCACTTACACAGTAAACCACAACCACAGGATTTATCTAGCTGAAAAAATCACCTCTCTGTAAAAAGTATCTAGCTGAAAAATACCGTACTTCAGCCATGCCCATTCCCCAGGCCAGATCTCAGTGAGGGAAGGCACCATTTGCACCAGAATCAGCTTGAGGCAGAATACTTTATTTCAGTGGCACTTCCGTGGCTTAGTGAATGATTCAAATTGTGATGCATGAGAAACTGTCCCTGTGAAAAGAGACCAGACTTGGGAAAAGAATAAAGACCTACCTCTGAGACAGGTATTGTGTCATCTAGGCTACACCCTATTCCAAATGGTATTCTTATTTGTGAAAACAGATCCTCGAGGTCAGGAACAAAAGACATTGGTATCTTGCAAGAACCCAGCTACTTCCCACATTGCAACTACTGTATATCTGATTATCTTTCAGAGGATTGTCAGTTTGTAATCTTTTATTGATGTCATACTGTCCTGATTTCAGCTGGGATGGAGTTAATTTTCTTCCAAGCAGCTGATATAGTGCTGTGTTTTGGATTGAGAATAATGTTGACAATACACTGATGTTTTAGTTGTTGCTAAGTACTGCTTACAAGGACTTTTCAGCTTCTCATGCTTTACTGCCTGAGAAGGCTGGGGGTGCACAAGAAACTGAGAGGAGGCACAGCCAGGACAGCTGACCCCAACTGACCAAAGAGATATTCCATACCATGTGATTTCATGCTCAGCATATAAACTGGGGGGAGTTGGCTGGGGGGTGGCAATCACTGCTCAGGGGCTGGTTGGGCATCGGTCAGCAGGTGGTGAGCAATTGTTTTTCATTTGCATCACTTGTTTTTCTTGGGTTTTATTTCTCTCTCTCTCTTTTTTTTTTGTGTTATTTTCCTTTTTATTATTATTTAGTTATTATTTTGATTATTATTATTTATTTCAATTATTAAACTGTTCCTATCTCAACCCACAAGTTTTCTTACTTTTACTCTTCCAATTCTCTCCCTCATTCCACCAGAGGGTGGGGGAGTGAGCAAGTGGCTGCATGGTGTTTAGTTGCCAGCAGAGGTTAAACCACAAAATGTTACACTTGATTATGCAACAAAAAAAATCCTCAAAGCAAGTACAAACCCTATGTATATCAGCAAATATCTTCTGCTTTTTCAAGGATGTCTTACCCACTACTTGCTTTGTATCTCTTCACTGTTCCACGCTGTAGAGATTTCAGTTTTCATTTCTCTCATGAATGCTCTACCTCTTAACTGACTTATTTGTTAGTTTTTTCCCTTTCTTCAGAAGAAACCAAGCTTGATGGGTTTTTAATAATGATCAAATCATCTCCTCTACACTAACTATAATGCACGTATAATTAACAATGGAAGCAAAAGGTTGAGTAAACCAAAGGTCATGGCAATTGAGGCTGATTTCATTAGACAGTGTTGGTATGTTATTGTTCCCAATGCAGAAATCTAGGTTTAAAGGAAGATAATGTGTTCATGAAACTGGGCCAGAGGAAATGGACATTTTTCCGTTACTTTTGGGTCACCTGCAACTATTACTTTAATTAGGGTCACAAGCAGCCACTGCTAATAAATAACCTGAAAATGATATATGAATAGAGCTATGAATGTGCCTTCATCAAAATAATTCACAATTAGATTCTCCCACACTTAGTTACTGGGTAAAATTTCCCAGTATGAATAATCAATTGTATGTGTAAGAGTGGAAAAGTCTTTCCACTGCTTTTGTCTCTTCCATTTTCATCTCTTGGTAATAAGAGAGAAACAGAAAACTCAGGTCCATGTGTTGTGATAAATTAAAATAGAGCTAGGATTAGGAAGGGATACTTTAGCACATGAAAACTGAAGCATGGTACTTAAAGAAACACACAAAAAAAAGCAGCTTTCAGCTCCTTAGATGAAGGATGTTGCCCTGGTTTTTGGGTAGGATAGAGTTAATTTTCACAAGAAGCTGGGAGGGGACACAGCTAGGACACGTGACCCAAACTAGCCAAAGAGGTATTACATACCATATGACATCACGCTCAGCATACAAAGGGGGCTGGTCAGGGAGGAGGGGTGGCTGCTCAGGGATGGGCTGGTTGGTCATCAGGCTCTGTGGCTCAGGAAATTGCGTGGTGTATCACCCATTTTGTATATTCTTTTATAAGTACTGTGGTGGTTTCCTTCTCCCTTTGCCATCTCAGTAAACTGTCCTTATCCCAACACACGAGTTTTACCTTTTTCTTCCCATTCTCCTCCCCATCCCACTGGGGGAGAGGGGTGAGCGAGCGGCCACATGGTGCTGAGCTGCCAGCTGGGGCTAAACCACAACAGATGTGTTGCTGAAGTACAGATCAGCTGCTTGGGGAAAAGGATGGGGTTTTAACCTAGAAACTACACACTTGACTACTTGAACATGGATCAGTCTAGATAAATTGTAGCATTGGTGGTCCAGAATCATTTCTTTGATACTTCAATTGCCTGCAGTGGAGTTTTTCTAGCAATGGATTTAGCTCTGCACTTAATAGCCAATATTATTAAGCCTAATAACTTCAGAGTATCAATCAGATGAGGCCAGAGCTCTGTTCCTGAGAGAGAAAAATGCCAGACATCTGGATGGTTTTTACATATTCACAGTTCATCACCCAGCTTTCCAGCTGCTGAGTGTCAGCCCTGCCTCCCCTCTTCCCCCGTGTCCACCTGGGTCTTGGCATGGAGCCTCCTCTTCCGTGGCTTCACTAACCAGCCAAATATTGCCGGTACTCACACTACCGGATCCTTCAGTGATTGTCAGATTTGCGACACTCCAGTTTCTCTGCCGTCCTTTTCATCATCAGTAATTCTTGCCTGATTGCATGAAGACTCTTTGCCTCCATTGCCATTCTATAGCTGATTTGTTCACTTTATTTTGAGCTTCAGACATGCCTTTGTTATTTATACTCCAGAATCTGTTGGAAAAAGTCCTGAGATCTTTCTGTTCCTACTGCAAGCTGATCCTCTACTTTCTAGCTCAGCTTTTACTTTGGCCAAGGAGCACCTCTTTTTCTGTTTTCATCCTGTGGTTTTTATCTCTGGCTGTTATCTGTCACTTTTATATATATATATACAAAAGATTAAATAAGTAGGATTTGCTAAGATGTCCATTCCATGCTTCCTTCCCTGCTCACGTTTTAACTTGGACTCTGTCTGCCTAATTTTTTTCAAATTAGCTCTGATAGCAAGTACAATAGGACTTAAAACTATACTGACTTTTAAAGAAAGTCAGAAAATAACTCAAAATCTATTAAAACATTGTGCTTTTATTTCCATTGTCTTTTTTTAAATTATTTTTAAAAAGTGTATGGGAAATAAGAAGGGAGACTCTCCCTTATGAAAGCATTCTCCACTTGAATCAGCTTAGCTTTCAACCAGTTCACCCTTTAGCAATGTGGTTTACTTCTGCCATTAATCTATGAGTGAATTGACAGGGCAAGGGGTAACGGGTTTAAACTGAAGGAGGGTGGATTTAGATTAGATATTAGAAAGAAATTCTTCACTGTTAGAGTGGTGAGGGACTGGCACAGGTTGCCCAGAGAAGCTGTGGATGCCCCCTCCCTGGAAGTGTTCAAGGCCAGGTTGGATGGGGCTTTGGGCAACCTGGTCTAGTGGAGGGTGTCCCTGCCCATGGCAGGGGGGTTGGAACTAGATGGTCTTTGAGGTCCCTTCCAACCCAAACCATTCTGTGATTCTGTGATTCTATGAATTCTGATTGACTCAAACTGAAGTGGCAGAGGTAAGCCCCGAGTAAACCAGAAACTTTTGAGACAATATTTTTGAGCACTTTAAGCCTTGCTTATCAATTAAGGTTTCACCCTCAAAATTTGTGATTAACAATACAAGTGATGCTGACAATGCATTATTATGGTTACATATTATTCTAGTCCAGTGGAGATGCAGAGAAGCTCCTTCAAAGTCACATTAACTTCTCTACCTGTTTTTTCAATATTCAGCGGAATAGAGAAATGCTGATCTCAATGACTGTAATTAGTTCTTGTGATTGGAGTAATGGTAGATGAAGAAACAAAGTAAATGTATAAACCAAGTGTGGCTTACCACCCACAGACACATGAAGCAGGCACTTTCTCACTCTACGCCCCCAACTCCAAGTAATCATTTCCTTTCTTCACCACTGTATACTTTGAAAAATGTTCTGTAATTTTTTCCTACCAGCTAAAACAATTCAATTTTTTGGAGACTGCAGTTCCCTGAGGAAACTAGTTCAAACTCCTTAAATCAAGCTGCTATAAAGAGCCAGAGAGTTTCAGCTGCTGAAAACTGCATACAGTGTAATGCAATAAAACCCACAGGCCAGACTCGGTCATAACAAAATAAAATTTATTCCTAATGTTAAGCTAACATTTTCTTATGGTTGTTATTCTTAAAGGCTATCATATTGATTAAAAAAAAAGCATTAAAATGTTAATGTTTAACCAAGTATATGTCACCGAATTCCTAAAAAAAAAAAAAAAAAAGTATTTGAACATGATTGTGGTTCTTTTGAAATAATTGTTTAAGTCTGAAGATCTTGTGCACTAATTCATCTTTATCATAAATTCCTCATTATTCAGCTTTACCGTAAATCCCTCATTCAGCACCGGACTCTTTGCTGTTGCTGTTGTTTTTGATGAACATTAGATGAAAAGCTAA
This sequence comes from Aramus guarauna, assembly GCA_013400195.1. Taxonomy (NCBI): domain Eukaryota; kingdom Metazoa; phylum Chordata; class Aves; order Gruiformes; family Aramidae; genus Aramus; species Aramus guarauna. The sequence continues at coordinate 1,004,645 of VXBL01006920.1, read as the reverse complement.
CTATTATTTTTCTTTTTTAAAAAGTGCCACAACTACCACTGATAATTATTCTGTAGAGGAGCGTTCTCAAACTTTTCTGTTTAAACTGAACCAAACAAGAGTCAGCATCCTGGGATCCAAAGTAGATTAAACATTTAAAAACTTGGCTGCAAACTACCCCTTTGGATAGTCAGCTGGACACAATGAGACCTGAGCTCTTACTCCCTCCCTAGTATCTTTTTTTTTTTCTTCACTGACAGTGTAATGTAAAATATAGAAGCAATTCAGACCTGCAGTCACTCAATTATCTCTTTTCGGAGATGGCTCTTACAAACGGGGTTCTCATATTAGAGAGTCCCTCTTCCTCACCTCCCACCATCCTCGTTATGGGGTCAAGACCCAAAACCCATGTCTATACTGGTAAATAAAACAGTACAGAGCTCATTTTCTGACCCTGTGGCTAACTAGCCTGGCACATCTCACAACCATGCAAGGGTTTAAACCAATTATTCCTGCAACCAGGCCAAAAGCAATCTGCATATTAGGGCTTGGCGTTGGCCTGTGCCAGTTCCCCAACCACAGGCTGGCACCAACTGTTTTGGTGAGGCCTGGTTGGCACAAAACCACTTCATGGGCTGTGCACAACCAGTGCTCCAGCATTTTCCCTGGCCCTGTTCACTTGGCTAATTCAGATGTGGCCAAAGAGTCGTCATATCCCTGAATAGGCAAATCAGCAATGAGGAACCAGGTGCAAGATTTTCCATCTGTGAAACAAAATATGATGGAGGGAACAGACAGATAGAGAGCAGTAGTCCAAGGTACTCTGTTTCATCAGGAGCAAAATATTTGTCTTTTTCCATTCCAGAGAGGGTCCACAAAGCTGATCAGAGGGCTGGAGCACCTCTCCTATGAGCACAGGCTGAGAGAGTTGGGGTTGTTCAGCCTAGAGAAGAGAAGGCTCCAGGGAGACCTTATAGCAGCTTTCCAGTACCTGAAGGGGCCTACAGGAAAGCTGGAGAGGGACTGGTTACAAGGGCAGGGAGTGATAGGACAAGGGGTGATGGCCTTAAGCCAAAGGAGGATGGATTTAGATTAGATATAAGGAGAAAATTCTTCACTGTGAGGGTAGTGAGACACTGGCATAGGTTGCCCAGAGAAGCTGTGGATGTCCCCTCCATGGAAGTGTTGAAGGCCAGGTTGGATGGGGCTTTGGGCAACCTGGTCTAGTGGAGGGTGTCCCTGCCCATGGCAGGGAGGTTGGAACTAGATGATCTTCGAGGTCCCTTCCAACCTAAACCCTCTGTGATTCTACGATTGATGTAAACCCAATACCTGCGTGACACATGTGGCACACTCATTCACATTCATAGTAAAGCCAAACCCAACACCACTTTTTCTGGAGTTACACGTCTGGCCTCACTTTAGAAAGCAGCAAGTAGTATCTGTGCTGATTGCAGGGATGCAGATCTTCCTCTTTGGTTTGGTCTTCCTGACAGCCCATCACTAGTTAATGCCATGGCAAGTTTCTGGATGCACACAACATAGTTTCTGTTCCAGTTTAAACAACAAGTATAATCTCAACTTTCAAATTAGTGTCTCTGAGCCACCGAACAAGCACAGAAATGATCAAGCATTTGAAGAAGGCAAAAAAGCTACTGGTTTGGAATTAAATGTAATCTTGTAAAGGTGGTAAATCTTGGTTTACAAAAGGCATGGAGAAGTCAACAGTCAAGGCTTGGCAGGGTGCTCTTAGTGTACCTGTAATATAGGCTTGACTGAAATGCAATTGACGTGGCTGCAACTAAATAAATGTCTAAAAAGGCATTTGCAATGAAATACTTTTCTCTGATTACCATACTGAATGTTCATGTGCTTAGATATGTCTAGGTTTGCAAATGGAACTTTCTTGAGAATCTTATATTAAAATTTAAAGCTTTATAAAATGCTGCATGATTTTCACGAGGCCACAAAATAAAGCAGAACAGCATATTTTGGCACAGCTTTTCCAAACTAACTTAAAAAATCACTTCCTTTCTTTGGCCCCGCTGGCAAAAGCAAATAAAATAGGAGAAAGACAGAAGAAAAATAGGAAACTTCTCTGTTACTAACGTTTTCATTGGGTCATTAAAAAATTAGAACAATCCCAAAGGGCAAAGAAGGAGACTAATGGCTAAAAGGAGAAAAGAAAAAGTTCTGTAACTGCGTACAGCCATTGCCAGCTTAGAAACAGAGCACAGTTTGGACCTTCCTGAGGCGTGAGCAGTTCTGGGGGAAGGAAAACAGGAAACTGAAAACAAATCCCTTACCAGGGTCCTTCTATAGCATATTTTATATCAGTTTTGCCAACAGCGTGCAGGGAACACTTAGCTTTGCAACTGCAGTAATTCTCCTTTGATTTTTACCATACACTTGATGTGTTTTTAAAAAATAAATGTAAAGGGGGTTAAACAGACTATACGGTAGTCATACGATTTATCTCCAGGCTTGAGAACGTTAGGATATATACCTGGTATACACCTTCCAAAGCTAAAGGAGCAACCTTATTGAAATCTTACTGTGTTATTGCTCCTGAGACAACTAGTGGAGCGAGAAGCTGTAGGGAAAGGTCCACAGTGAGTCTGCAGTGCTGGGGGCAGCGAGAGGAGGCTGCTTGGCTGGGGAAGGGGAGCTGGGAGCCACGGGTGACAGCAGGGCCTGTGGGGCAGGGGTCTCACTGATGAGAGTGCAGAGCAGGTCTGTTGGTGGCCACCAAGGCCAGCCCAGAGTCCAGATGGCCAGACAAGCCCATGGCAATGAGGCAGGTCCGAGGTCAAGCCTGTCACCCATCAGGGTCCACATTAAGAGGCATTGCCACAGCTGCAGCTCAAATGCAATGGATCTTAAGCCAGGAACAAAGGTGAGAGCCTCAGCTTAAAAACAGCTCCTCGGTGAAGGAGCAGGAGGTCCTCACCCAGGTTGTTGCCAGCGTTTTCTTTCAAGGTTACGAGCTGTACTATCTCTATGCTGGCCCTGAGCCCAGGCAGCCACATGCCCAGAAGGGGGGATGCACATGGGAGCCCCCACACCAGCCATGCTTGCTGTTTCCACTCTCAAGTTTTTTTCCATGTTTCTGTGCTGCCTTCATCTACTACAGTTCCTTATCAAATCTACTTCAAGACTCTTGTAATCCCCATTTTGCAGACAAGCATCTAAATAATTTCTCCCTTCTCCACTGCATTCCCAGACTCTTTTTCTCTTCCTTCTTTTAGTGTATCCTATTCACCCACTAACTTCCCACGCTCCCCTCATGGTTTTGTAGCCAGTCTCCCCCACACAGACTCCCAGTCCCTGCCCCTCCCAAGTAATAGAGATGCTGCTACTTCCCACAGATACATATGACAATTCCAGCTGACAGTAACCCTGGTCTTCATTAACTCACACTTCACATATTGTGGATGACGCTATGCTGGCAAATAAATGGGCTGATATGAGGTGAAATGCTCTTGGCTGGTGAGTCTCTGTCTCTGCTCCCCAGTTTCTAGACTTAGTTTTTTGCCTCTTGAACAGCCCTGACTGACCTCAGGAGACTCTTCCTCTGAATCTATTTTTTTTTCCTCATCCTGGCCCGGCATTTGTCTTTTTTTTTTTTTTTTTTTCCATTTGACTCAGACAACTTCTTCCTTCATGCTTCCAGGGTCTTAGCAATAGGGTCACTAAAAGGACAAGAAAGAGAAATTCCTTCTTCTTAGTTCCCAAACAAGAACTAAGAGTATCCATGGAAAGTCTTCCCTGAGATTCTGTAGCCTGGTCAAGGAGGGGGAGTATGTACGTAAGGTGTACTCATTTGCTGTCGAAGACCCGGTGCAGACAGGCTGCTCAGCATTCAGTGTTGGAAGTGACTCGGGTTTTCATTGGACCCAAGGCTTTGTAGATTTTAGCTGTTAAGAAAGTCTCTCAGTGTGTGCAAACTGTGGTTTGGCCAGGGGTTACAGCTCAGCCAGATCTGGACAGAAGTACCCGCACGAACAACAAAAGGCATTTTCCTGCCATGACACCGGAAGTGCCTGCTCTAAATACTGGGACCGCTAGATCATTTTAAAGAAAGTATCTTAGCATGGACCAAACATATTTGTAAATATTTTTCCTGGAAATGAATGGGAAAAAATGCAAACAGCCTATAACAAGAGGCATGGAAAATATAATAACAAAGAGCTAGCTTGCCAAAGATGCAAGCAACTGGAAAACTGTCTTATAATGGGAATTTTTTAGACAATTTTAGAAATAGGCAACATAAACACACCCACCTATAACAAAGTTCATAGAAATATTGCAGACAAACCTATACACAATGTCCAGAAGTGCCTACTCAGATCCCAAGGAAGCTGGCATAAAGTCAGATTAATGAAGGAGCTGGCAACTGGGAGATGATACCGTCAGGAAAGGAAACAGCACGATCGAAACAGAATGCCAAGAGGATAAATGGGGAAGGACGGGAAACCCGAGGCGGCACAAAGCTGTGGGAGCAGGAGATTCTCTCTGCAGGGTAAAATGAGTAAATGTACTCTCTGGTCTGAGTAGCAATGGGGGTGGAATAGGAGTAACTACTCTCAGCCTAAAATGTCTGGCTTTGGACTGGTTTCTGAAAGCCAGGAATGTGCCAGAGATGGTGTTATCTGGAACCTCAGAAATTCCCTCCCCAGTATCAGGGTCTCAGCTCCTTCTCTTCAAATGTGCAATCAATATTTCCCACAGTTGGAGACAACATTACAGAATGTGAACCAGTGCTATTTACTGAATGTTTGTTTTTTTGTTTTTTTGGTTTTTTTTTTGGGGGGGGGGGGGTGTCTGAAGTGAAAAGGCTTTGGTAGACCTCCCTAGAAAAAATATTATATGTGATGATTTTATGACATGCTTTCATGAACTATTCCAGAAATTATTTTTGATTGCAGCACAACACCAATAGACTAAATGTTTTGTTTTGCTTTGCTTTGGGTAGAACATACAGCATGAAAAATTAAAAGTGCTTTTTCAAGGTGTTGGTTGTTTGTTGTTTTTTTTTTTTTTTCAAAATATCTTTAGTGCTTTTTCTTTTTCACCAGGGATGGCAAGTCACTTTAAGGGGTTATGTGAGGAAAAAAACCTCCTACCTCGTGAAAACACCTAGAACTGTTTAATCTGCATAAGAAGAAACAAAATTTCCACCAAGTTCTCAGGGGAAACCGTATGAACAAGCCCAGTGAAAAAAAGCTGAGAAATGCAAAGTAATGGAAAAGAATGTGCAGTGTTTTCACAGCCTTTCAAACTGTTTGCAGTTCAGTCGTTTACTGAGAGTTCAATTCTGCTTATGTTTCATATATAACCTGTTTTATACAAACTTGCTATACAATTAGATTATGTCATATGCTGAGGGTACAAAAACAAAAGAGGTGGGTGAGGTTTCTTTTCTGAAGAAATATCTCAGCACAAATACCAGGGACCAGGAAGGAACTCTTCCTCATCTCTTAGAAATAAATAAAAAATGTAAGAAAGAAACTAAGTTCTGATCATGCTTTGGTTTTGTTTGTTTGAGTTTCAGAAAAGATCATGCATTCTCAAATTATTATCAAATTATACCTAGAGCTGTGTTAGGGTAATCTAGCTATACGTTGTTCTAGATTTATTTACATACATATATATACACACACAGTGTGCACACTAAATTTTAGGTAATATAGTCAAATATTAGGAGTACCAGCAAAATGTAGCTACTTAAATCTCATCTGGGAAACATGACTGAACTAACTTTCTAGGGCTGCGCCTTGGTAAGTGGAACAGCGTTGTTTGGTGACTCCCTGCGCAAGACCCTGAAAATATTTCTCTGCCCAATGCAAAACCTTTCTCAGCTAAGTAAGACATGGTATTTGAAGGCGCAAGAGACTCCACCGCTTCTTTAATCACAGGCTAGGATCACAGAGCAAAAACTCTGTGTAAAGCTTTTTTGTTTTGTGAAAAGGAAGTTAAAAAGCTATGCACAGTAAGTATTTTAGCACTGACAGGCCCATTAATTGCACTCAAAAAGCGCTGTTAAATTCTTAAAAGTCTTACTGGACCCTCAAAAATTAAATTCACAGAGGGAAGCCTAAGAATGGGAAGCTGTGACCAAAGCAGGCATATCAATGCCTAATGATAGAAACCTGTGTGAACTGGGCTCACTAGAGAGTAGGAAATGAGCGCTTCAAAAAGCCATCCTTTCCAGGTGCCACAGTTTTATCTCGGTCTCTTAAGAAAATTCAGTTGCATTCACTATCCACGCCTTTGCCCCCAAATAACTTTTGAACCCTTTTTACAATTTCAGCCAAATTTAACATAACAAAAATACCGTGTCATGAAAATCAGCGGTCAGATAAAAAACTTCTAATCAGTGTCCCCACCAGAGGACAGATGGCGTGACTTAACCAGTTACGTACTGCTTGACTTCCCAGTTGGCTAATCCTCAGCACGAGTGCCTGGTGAGCCTGTCAGCGTACACACCACCGGGAACCATCTCCACATGGCTACTGCACGTGGGAAGCGGGGACAACCGGAACCTACATAGAGGGGATGGGTAGGAAAGGATGTGGAACATCAATCCACAGGTAACCAAGCGTTGTTAGCCCTGCTATTTCTACAACACCTGGGTGAAGTATGCTCAAGACAGTATGTAAGCTACCATTGGGGTATTCTGTGGATAAGTCAGAACAAGCTAGAAAACCCAAGCTTTAGGATTAATAAAATCTTACGCGCCAGGAAAGGAACTCCATCGTGGTGCAAGACAACTGGGAGCGGACAAGCCAGTCGCACAGCTAGAGGCCGGCCTGCTTTGGGGGTGCGGGCAGCACACCAGGAGACCCACCAGGAGCCGGTCACGGCACAGCGGCTAAGGGGGCGTTAAGCTGTGCCAGAGCCTCCACACACGAGCGGAGCCAGCGGCAGGTCTGGGGGCGGGCAGCAGCGCGGGCGGACTGGACGCGCTGCAGCTGGGGAGTCCGGTCCTCGGGGTGGTGGAGCCAGACGCAATCAGGGGAGCCCAAGGGCCTCCGCGATAGGCAGCCGTGAGACGAGGAGGTGGTCGGTCGGATGCGGCGAGCGCGGCCCCCCAGGCTGGCTCCTCGACGAGCGGGAGGCCGAGGGGCCGTGAGGTGACGCGGGCCCACGCTGTAGCGGCGCGGCGGGAGGAGGTCGGAGGGGACGGCAAGAGGCCTGCGGAACGACAGAGCGCGGACAGCTTAGCGCGGCGGCGGGAGGAGGGCGGGCGGGCGGCACGGACGGGGCGGCGCTGACAGGGCTGC
>VXBL01006920.1:985887-996269 GCA_013400195.1 Aramus guarauna | reverse complement strand
GGTTGGCTTTCCAGGTAACGGTCACATGTATCCTCCCGGCTGGCTCCGAGGCGGAGTTGCCGGTGCTGACGGGACGCAGTGCGAGGGCGAACAAATAAAGTGCAGAAGTGCTTCCAAAACGCCTCGTTTCTCCTTGTCTGGTTTCACGCCCCGGGGTGTATGTATGTGTGTGGGGAGGGGGGGGGGGGCAGCGGGGGCGGTTTGGCCGGTGGGCGTAGGCTGGGCGGGCCGGGCGCCGTGCTGGGGGTACAATGGCATCGCGCCCTGCGCCGGGGCTCCGCTCGCGTATTGACCGCTTGGGGCGGCGCGTCGGTGGCGTGTGCGGGCGAACGAACGCCGGGCACTTCGCTGGGCTGCAGCGGTTAGACTGGAGTAAATCATAGCCCGAGTCAGACAGACAGGTCGTAAATTAATTCGAAAGTAAGCGAACATCTCGACAGCAACACACACAAATGTTTTGTCCAAGCTATTGCGAAGTACGAATCTATACAAATCTGAAAACTCTAGGTTAATTTTATATCTCTCTTTGCTTTAACGCGAGGGAATTACCCATTTTAATCTGATAAACACATTACCCACAGAGATTTGATTCATTTACTTGTTTCTCTCCTACCGGTTGTTAGTGGTTGCGAGTAAATTATGTATGACGTTCTTACAATGATGAGACGAATTTATTTATAGTCTTTATGCTTTTTCCTTATATAACTGATCTTTCTTTTCTTTTTAAATAGGCCATACATAGAGCTGGTGTGTGTGTGTGTGTGTGTCCCAATAGCCTGGTTTGGAATTTCACATCTTGCGTGAAACACTATTAATAATTGCAAATACAAAGAAATGTCCTGTCATGAACAAGTCATCAGATACTAAGAAAATAATTGTAGTTAAATTTGGTTGTAGTTCATTTAAATAGAGTTGTGTATAGTTTTAGTGGTATCTGGACATAATGCTGTACTAAAATGCAATAGTGTGTGTTTACTCTTAGATTGATACCTGTATGGTTTGCTTTACAAAACTACAAGTCATGTGTTCTTTAAAACAAACTAAAAAAAACCCCAAACAAACCTTAAAACTGACAAGCTTATTTGGAAAACTCTTAAGATACGCAACTAAGCCATAGTTCTTTAAAGAATGATGATGTTTTTTCCCCTTGGTATAGAGTAGTAAGAATCAATATTGAATTAAATTGTGACCTTAATTATTAATACACGAGGAAGCCAAGTTTTCTTTGCTGTAGTGAAACAAATCATGTATGTAATGGCAAAAGTAGTGATTACGGCTGATGTTTGCCCTGTGTAGCAGTTAGAAAAATGCAGCTGTAGTAAAAACTTTGTCTGCATGTGCATGACAGAAGTAGCTGTCATTTTCTCTGTTTTTTAAATAAATTCTGTAATGTGCTGGCATGTGCTGCCATCTCAGCTTTATCAAAACTTTTTTTCTTTTTTCTTTTAATCTGCAAATATATTAGCTGGCACATACTAAAAAATTTCAGCAAAAGGAAAATGCTGATAAATAAATGAAGAAGGAAGCCCCAAACTCTCTCCCTTCTAGGCCTGAATGGCTGCTGCCTAAGCCATTGCTAGGATGCAATGGCAGGTCACAAGCAGTGTTTCCGATGGCATCCCCAAGCACAGAAATGAATTTTAAAGCCCAAGCTGTTAGAATATTTGCNCCCCTCCTCCGGCCGCCAGCCCGCCGCGCCGCTGGCCGGGGTGCTGAATGCCGCCAGCCATGTTGGTCCCGGCCGGAGCCCGCCGCTCGCCCGGCCGGCCCTGCCCGCGGCCCCGGGGAGGGTCAGGTGTCACGGGCGCGGCGGCAGGTTGTGCGTCCTCTCGTGTGTTTCTATGTCGTTCGCTAGGGGTGACGGCAGGGAAATGCTGTCAGCGCAAGGCTTTATGTAATACACTGCACCGCTTCGGTGTTGAATGCTGGTAGTAAAATCAATGACAGAAATACTATATATAGCGCTTTCTTGGTTAAAAAATAAAGATTTTTTTTTCTAGACAACTTGAGAAGCATGGCGTTAACCTGTATCAAATGGAAGCACAGCTGGAACCAGCAACTAGACAGCAACTTGCTATTTGCTATTTTTAACCGCAGGTTCGGTTTATGAAAGGACACTCTGAAAGCTAATATCGAAACAGCATGTCATCAGTGAGAACGAAAAAACCACTGATAGTATGGGGAAGGTTCAAGAAAAAAAGAAAACAGGTATCCATTAGCAGCAATACAAACACAGACACAAGCTTTTTTTTTTTTCTTTCTTCCTTTCTTTAAGAAAAGACAGTTACATTTCTAAAGGCGTGCAATCCAGAAGAGATTTTTTTTTTCCTAAATTCACTTTAATGTACTCCAGCATCTCTAGTACATTAAAANTTTTTTTTTTTTTTTTACCTCCGTGGCAGCGTGTTATTCGCATCGCAGCTAAAACCCGTGATGTGCAGCGCGGTCGTTGAGCGAACAGGCAAGGCACGGAGCGCCGCTCCGAGCGGGGCGCTGGGGCGACCGGCAGGTTCCACAGGAACCATTTTCCCCTCGGTGAGGAGCCGGACCGCCCCGCGTTGTCAGGCGGCCGCACGGAGGTCCCGGGGATGGGCTGCGGTGGCCGGCGGGGCGTGCGAGAGCCGGGGGGGCAGCGGGAGCGGGGCGGGGGGNTGGTTAAAAAATAAAGATTTTTTTTTCTAGACAACTTGAGAAGCATGGCGTTAACCTGTATCAAATGGAAGCACAGCTGGAACCAGCAACTAGACAGCAACTTGCTATTTGCTATTTTTAACCGCAGGTTCGGTTTATGAAAGGACACTCTGAAAGCTAATATCGAAACAGCATGTCATCAGTGAGAACGAAAAAACCACTGATAGTATGGGGAAGGTTCAAGAAAAAAAGAAAACAGGTATCCATTAGCAGCAATACAAACACAGACACAAGCTTTTTTTTTTTTTTTTCTTCCTTTCTTTAAGAAAAGACAGTTACATTTCTAAAGGCGTGCAATCCAGAAGAGATTTTTTTTTTCCTAAATTCACTTTAATGTACTCCAGCATCTCTAGTACATTAAAAAAACAAAAAAACAAAAACACCCAAACGCAAAGCTTTTTTTCACCAGAGACAAGTGTTCATTTTCTGTAATTGCACACTGGGTGTTTTGAATGCAGTTGCATAATGAAAAGCAAATTTGCTGCTCTGGTTTGATGTGCAGAGGCTAAAAAAAGACAAAACCAACCTGATGTGTTTCATGTGAGAGCATAACAATTTTAAAAATATACGGACTTTTTAACATTCTGTTTCTAAAAATAGAATGAATTGATATGCAGGGTCTTCAAATTAAAGGTCAGAGGTGACAAACCAGGACAAAGGTCATGCAGCTCATTTTCAAGCAATCAGTTTCTAGTTTTTTCATGGTTGAACAAAAGCTTAATTATACAGAAAAGCGAGGACTGTAATATTTAACTAGTCAATTTTAACAGACGTGGTTTTACACAATTCCCTCTTTTCTTGAATGTGCCTGTAATGTAGAATTATTTGTGCTACTGTTACTGATATAAAAAATAGTTCTTGCTAAATTTAAACATTTAAATACATTTCTTAATTTAACATTTAATAATCGACAATCTGTATTTAGTGTTTATACTTGAGAGCGAAGAGAGTGTAGCCATTTTCTGCTTTTTTCAGTGATTGTAGCAAAGATAGATGTCTATCCTGATGATACATAGTGTGATTGCAGTAAAGTTAAATTGCAAGCATTTTGGCATTCGTGCACATACTTATTATTTCTACCAAAGCACTTTCCTTCCCCAAAATCCTACTCCTAGTCTGCAGCATTCTCTGCGTTACTGTGCAGTAATTACACAGACGTAAAAACCGAGTGTTAAACTGGTATGTGTACATGATTATCATTTTCTTACATGCAGTGTAGTCTTCTTTCACTAATTAAGATTCGAGGTTCTCAAAAATTTGAAGGGATTGTTTCAATGTTTGTAGTAGTAATATCACATTTACACTAAACCATGTTTTCATAAATATTCTAAAGGTATTTAATAAATGCTCTATAGGTAACATTTGGTATATATTTAGACCACATGCAGTATTGCAACACCCGAGGATAATGCCCACAAATTATACTGTTAAAATTTGTAAACTCACCAGTATTTTTGTATCGCATAGTACTTTTTTGCTTTTCTTTCAGACACTGTGTCTCCTGTGCCTACTTCAAATAGTGATGTGTGCATGGATTTTAAAGATTTTCATCTTTGCTTTTAGAGATTGTGACTTTTTAGTTATATATAATTTGTGTTCCTGAGTACTTTTTTCTGGCTTGAATTAATGACCTATCTGGTTTATAAAAAATGACCGTTGCGTTACTTTATTTGTTCAGTTGTTTTAAACAGTGACTCAGTCAGAAGGTATGACATACAGGACTACTGTCCACTCCCATTAAAATGAGAAAAATGTCATACGCCCTGTACTATCCATACCTCTAGGAAAGTGGATATTGGTGTTTAAAATACAGACACTTATCTTTTATAACCTTTAGTTTGATTGTTTTAATCCACAATATCCGCAGCAGTATTTGGTGAGCACTTTATGAAATACAAATGATAAAAAAATTTCCATCTTTATTAACGCTCTCAAGTAACAATTCAGTGATTTTTTTTAAAAATCCACAAAACCAAGAAAGAAGATTCTGTGTTTTCTAGGTAAACAGCACATACAAATAAAACAAGAATTCTGTGCAAGGGAAAGGATATGTGAAACATGTAAATTCCATGAAAACAAGTATTAGATAAATGTAAACCAGAAAGGAGGCCTGAACAAACCATACTAAAGTTGTTATAAAAACAAATAAAAATCTGTAGAATGTATTTTTTTAAATAAAACTTGTCTTAGTGCCATAACTTTTGAGGGGATGATGTTAAAGTCATAATTGACTAGAGTATTTTTATAACCTAAACAAAAGTTGTAAGTTATATTATCTGTTTATAGAACAGATTTAATCTTAGTTTAATAATAGTTTTGCACTGAGGAAAAAGCATGTACAATTCTGGATTAAAAATGTAACATCTATATTAAATGTGAACAATACACATTCAATTTAGTGTAAGCAGGGAGAATAGAAAAAAACTTACATTTTTCTTTAAACTAAAAATTTAAATATTTAATTCACCTTGTTGCCATAATGACTCTTTCTTAATTTTCCCTTTAATATGTATCTTTTCAGGGCTTCATTTGGCATTGTTTTGTTTGCAAATAGTTTTCAAGTGAGGAAATAAAATCTTAACAATATATGTAGTTTCTCATAGAAATAAATACAAACTAAATCAGTGATCAAGCTCTGAAAAATATGTTGATCTACCTATGATTTGAGAATTGTGGCTTTTAAAGGTTTTTTTCCTTAGGAAGTACTGACACTGATTAATTTAAAAAAAATACAAAGAAAAATCCACCTGAAAACAAATGCAATAAGATCACCAGGTAGTTTCCTCATAGTTTCATTTGTTATGTAGCAAATCAATGTGTGGCAATTTCAATATACCCATGCTAACAGTAAACTGGGAACAAAATACTTTAAATATGAAGGAGGTAGAAAAACAGTAGTATTAGAGGGTGATGTGTTTTATTTTTAAATTGTTTATTTTAAAAATTTCACCTTTGAATCTTACAAAATATTGTTTGAACCATTCTTATTTTACGTTGCTTTTTATTGAATAATTATCATAGTTGCTTAATATCTGTATATTCAAATGCAGGCTATATGAAATTGCAGATTAATCTATTACTAAATCAAATACACGAAATATGAGAATTGTGTATACTTAATTTAAATCCTTAAAGCAAAAATAATCTTGTTCGGCATGTACCTGTTATTAAAGTTTTAACCTAAATAAATACTGAATAGTTTTTAATGCTAAAATAATTGCCATTATTAATACAATAATAGTATTTCATTTTTAAGTGAAACTTTGATCCTATTTAAACAAGTGGCTGGCTTTCATTGTCTCCCTTTCTGGTACAGTGAGTTTTATTACTGCTTTTGTATCGCCCAAAAGAATCAGATTCGTAACAACGGTGGAAGCACATTTTACCTTTCTCTGTTCCCGTCCCCACCGTAGAAAAATGACATTCTTACAAGGAGTTAAAAGGTGCATAACTGGGTGTTTGATCTTCAGAAATGTATACTTTGTTTCTTAAAAAATGAAGTATGCTTAATTTCTTTTTCTATCCGAGAAAAGCACACCTGGAATATCGCCAAGCTATTTTATTTACTTCAAACTGTAATTACCCTCCTTTGATCAGTGACAAAATTGGGTGAAATTAGTAAAGAAAGACTAAATTTTAATTTGCTAGTTGTTTAATTAATTTTCTTGAGCCTGCCTTTTTAAATGTTTCAGCATCTCATGTGCGCTTATATTTATCTTCACTTGCTAGAAGAATATTGTAATGGTGTAAGAAAAAAAAGTATGGAAGAAAAGCAAAGAAAATGATGACTAGACAGAATAAAATTGTGAGAGCTTTTAACTCCCCCCCCCATAATTACATAAGGATATTGACACCTGAGTGTACTCTTTCAGGAAATTTTAATTTTTTTTTCTTATTTATGCATTTCAAACTGTATTTTACTGAATGAAACGAAAAGAAAAAGAAAGTTTAAACAATGAAAACATCTCAGGAGGAAATCCATTATTTAGAATTGTACATAAAGGAATCCATGTGCATACACTTAAAACAAGTTAATTCAGAATATAAGGCAACACTCATTTAAGATGTTTGAAATGAGAACACTGTGTGCATAGTGCTTCCACCAGGAGTCGAGAACTGTAAACGAGAATAAATTGTTAGCTAATTCTTACTGACTGGTTCAAAAGATAGACAGCGAAGTTTGTTAATTACAAAATGCTTTTTCTAAGTTATGTCTGACCTTTGTGTGTGTGTGTGTATTAAAAAGCTGATGTTTGATGCTCTCTCTATGCTTGGTTTCTGTACACAGAGTTTAGGTTTTGTATGTGCTTTGCAGCATTCATCCATTTAAGTCTTCACTCCTGATGAGTTAACTGAAAGGGCTCCGTTAACGTTGGAATGCTTTCCCCTGTTCCTTTGCATCACTGTCAAACTGTTGTGTCTGTTACAAAATAAAGTATTGGTGGGTTTTGTTCTGTAGTTGTTCTGCACTCGGGTCATACTTATAGTGTCCAGCATTCTTTCCAAAAAAATATTGCTGGCTTTACTCTGTGGAAGAAATCAGTCCCCTGGCCACTACTGACTGTGAAAGAAACAGGTTTAATGTCTGAATTTTTATTTTCAACTTATTTTTGGAGGAAACCATGTAACTTATTTCAGTGGGGTAACTGTATGTCTGCTTTACTTTCATCCAAGCAAATTATATTTCTGAATCTTTTGGCAGCAGACTTGCTTAAGCTAATTAATTCAAAACAATATTTATCAAAAAGAACTTTTTAAAATAGGTATAAACATACTATTTTTTTTCCACTGAGTAGTAAGTTGTCAGAAAATAAACTATATGAGCTGTTAAGTAAGTTGAATTACAGAACGTGCTACCTGTAAGAAAAGGTGGATTACCTTTGTTGGGTGCCTGTTGTGTGTCTTTAACTGATACTACTCATTTCATTGTATTTCCTATCCTGCAATGTTCTGTTGCATTATTTTTTGTGCCTACTGTTACAGTATCCTTCCCCACGCTGTGAATACATAGTTAAAACAAGGACTGCTTTCAAAGCAAGTAACTCTTTCTCTAAAAACATCTTGCTGTCTAGTACATAATTCCTACTCAGCATTTGTTTGGTTATTTGTAGTTCAGAGTTCATGTAAATGCCAAGATAATTTCAGAACTGAAATGCCAAAACATTTTTCTGTTTCGCACAGCATAAGGAGGCGTAGGAGAGTTCACCACGAGCCATTTCAGAGCCCAAACCTGCTTCCGTTTAAGTCAGGGACTGATTTCTTACGGCTTTCAGTAGGATGCAGTAAAATACATGCCAATTAGTTTCTCATTTAAACTATCTGGTTTAAATGAGTTCATAGAATTGGAATTCCCAGGCTTTTCCAAACTAACGTCCCTTGTGCGCAGTTTTGTGTGTCGTATTGGGAAGCTTTTTATAGTAACTACTTGATGAAAAAATTACATCTCCTTTTTTCTACTTAATAATCTGACATATATGACAGTCTAAAATACGTGATGCTTACAAATGTGCTATGAAATGGCGATGCTGGAAACAATAACAAACTTGTGCTGTTTTCTGCTACAGTTTTTAAGAACCGTACTTTCTCCCTTTGAGTCTCAACACCACTCCCCCAAATAATTATTTTTAATCCCTTCATAAACTGAAGCAGACTACTTGCCAAAGCCAAGAACAGATCCTTTACTCTATGCCTGCATATTTCATTATGTTGCATAAATAATGCAAGTAAATCCGAAAGACACAAAAGCCACATAGCCACAGGTTGGCAGAACAAAGCAGCAGACCACAAGAGATTCGGCTTCAGCGCTTGAAGGTGTAAAAGCAGAGTTAGCTGTAATGCAAGGCAAAAGTCTACACAATTCCGGTGGAAAATTTAGTTACTACAAAAGAAGAGGAATGAATCAGTTTGTCAGTGTTGATGCACTGAAGAGAAAGATTGTACTATTCCCTCTTCCGATTCCTGGTCTTGGAAAGGACTCAGGGTAACTAGGGGAAAATAAGTTTGAGAAATTTGATTCTCATTTGTCTTTGGTCATTATTCTCCTGGCTTTGCTCACTCCTGGTGGAATATCCCATTTTTTAGCAAGAGGGCAGGGTAACTGTCAGGATATGCTATTAAATTAGGAAAAGACAAATTTCAGATTTCTCTGAAAGAAAGGAGAATTGGGCTTGTATCTAAACAGGAGGATAATGCAATTCCTCGTTTGTTTTGGATGGGGTTTAGTTAAAGTAGATTATTCAAAAGGCAGTAGAGGGTGACAAGAGGACAGGCTTGTAGCAGGTGAGTTTGTGCATGCTCCCATCTATTCGACATTCATTTACTAAACGAACTGGACAGCCTACGTAACAAGCTTACTCCAAAACCAAGGTCTTTACCTGCATGCTTCCTACCATCTGCGGTGCTCATTTTCTGTGTGATATTTTTATTGGCATTATACAAAATTAGCCAGGCTTTTCTCAACTAGATCAAAAGTACACCTTTCAGGTAGCTTCAGTCAAGTATTTTTAGGACTAATTGGTTTTGTTCAGATTGAGACCTACAATTTATTATTATGACATATTACGGTGTGCAATTTTGCAACCAACATAACTGCAAGCATTTTTCTGTTGATACTCATCAATTGGCATCGAGTTACAATTTTGACTGTGAAAGAATCCCAAAGAAGCTTTTTTTTTTTTTCTTTAAATCACATGCAAGGCAGGACTGATTGCTTAATTTGTACAATTTAAGCGTAGTAAAGACAACTCACTTGTTCTTAGGTTACCTATAGCAATTAAATATTGATAAAGGAAACAAACACCTTCCAATATCCTGCAAATCTGTGTCTTTTCCTTCTGTTGTGATCAACTGCATAGCTTTCATAAGAGACCAATGAAAAGGACAAAGCCTTTACGGATGCTTAAAAAAAACAAAAACCAAAACAAAAAAATAAAATAAAAAAAAAACAAAAAGCAGCGGCTGATTTTTATCTCATGCCTTGGTTATCTCATTGTGGTTCTGATGAGCTAGGTAAGTCTCAAACAGTTAATAGGTTTACAGGTCACTTCACAGAGTCAATGCCCTGGCATTTTATAGCCTTCTAATGAGCCATTAAACTGGAGAAGAGGTAATTAAATATGGTACTCTGGTACAATGTACACAGTACTGACTCCAGCTCTCTGATTTTAGGTTCCTCAGAAGACGATGAGGTCATTCAAGAAGGTCTCCTCAGGCTCAGGTCAGTCTTCTCTATAGCGTCTTACATGGCTGACTTTGTATCTATAGAACTGAAGTACTGCAGCACTCGTGTCCCGCTGACTCAGACGAATTCTTGGGGGTGGAGGGGGGGAATCATTATGAGCTTGATGAGTGTTCTGACTCTGTAAGACAAATAAACAATACTATAAGGAAAGTTTATTTACAGCAACCCACGGCCAGATACCCATTGCAAGTTGTACGAGCCCACACGTCTAGGAACGCTTTTGGACTTCCACCGCAGCCTGCGCACCGATGGCCGTACGCATCTCGGTCGCTGACTAAAACCGTAACTGCTCGAGTTACTTCCACGCCGCTGTCAACTTCCAGCGCCGGCCGGGCGTTACCGCCACGCAGCCCCCTCGCATCGCGACGCCGCTTCTCTCAAGCGCGGCCCAACCGGCGGCGGTGTCCGCCCGTCCCGGCCTCCCGCGGCGGCGGCGGCGGCGGCGGCGGCG
>VXBL01006920.1:936271-976654 GCA_013400195.1 Aramus guarauna | reverse complement strand
AAAAAAAAAAAAAAAAGTTAACGATTAAGGAATCGGTCCAAAAGCAGCGTCTCTGTAAGGCTCTTTGGGAGAGAAGGCGCCTGTGGCCGTTGTTCTTTTTAAGCATGGCAGTGTGAATGGTGGCCGTATTTTGAACGTGGAAGCTGGTATGAATGCCTTCACGCAGAGAAGTTTCAGATGCAAGATGCGTACAAAATGATAAAGTTAAGGGAACTTTTCCCAAGATCTGTGGCATGGCTTGTGAAGAAGGAGCATATGTAGACCTTCCCTGGTCCTTCCGTTAGTCTCCAGTTGCAACAACACTATTTTGAATTTCACCAGTCTTTGTGATCAGAGAACAGAAGAGTGCTATCAGGTAAAGAGACCATTTTGGTTTTGGCTAGGGCCATGTTAGGAAGGCAAAAAGGCATCTTAATTTTTTACGTGGTTGTCCATTTTCTATGACGTTTGCAATGACGGGGCTTGGGGGGGTGGGGGGTGTTCTACGATTATATAGTGACTCCCTTTTAATGTTCCATTTGATGGCCCGGCCTTATTTTGTGGTAACTTTCACCTGGCTTTTTTAAAGTGTACACATTTCATTAGATTAATAAAAAAGTGACTGAAACTTAGAAAGAATTCTGCATCTGTGGCACGTTGCCTTGCTCCTTGCGGTGGTGGAGCGGGTTTCTGATCTTGCCCTCTTACGCATAGCCGGCACCTAAGGGCCTGCACATCAGTATTAGCTGCTTGCATTTGGAATTATGTACAAAGTGTAGAGTCCAATAGTGAACTTACTAAATTCTTACACTTCCTGCTTTGTGCTGGCACACGAGATGCCCCCCTCTTTTCTGCTGCTTTTTCTTTTTAGAACTGAATGAATGAAATATTTATCAAAGAAGGAGCATTCTGCCTCCTGTTTTTCTTCCTTTCTTTATACCTTTTAAAGTCATGGAATTGCCCTTTACAGTTCTATAAATTTATACATAAAAATCTTTTTCTTCATCTAATTTTGTGTTAATACATGTCATTCTTTCTGCTTCTCAAATAATAGAAGACAAACATTTGAAGCATAGCAGTGTCGTTAATTAAAAAAATGCATTTGGAAACAAAGATATTCTTAGAGCTGTGGAAATAGAGAAGTGTTGAACTGCATAACGTGATACATTTAAGTAGTACTAGACAAGGTGTGCTGTTCTATAATGGAAAGTAGTCACAGAAAATAATAAAAAAGTGTATGGTAATTTTGGAAGTCCATATTCAGTTGTGTCTCCTAAAGGGGGGGACAAGAAGGAAATGTTAGACATGTTTGTTCCACTTCTAAAATGTACAATTTATCAATATCCTTAGGTTTCTAAGACCTATGACAGTGTAAAATGCAGTGAAAAAATAGCATGTTTCATTGCACATAAACTGTGTGCCTCAGTCATTTTAGAGATACGCCTTACTGAGTGAATTAGTGTTCTGCAATGGATTGCTCTTAGAACAAAGAAAAGATACCTTTTCACCTTTTTATGATGAAATCTAGGATACACATAAACTTCATGGTGACCTGAATCTTCTTTCCTTCAGTTAAAAGCAGAATTTTTCTGTGTAATGTAATGGGGAGAAGTAGTATCTATTTTGCTTCAGAGTACACTTTAGATAATTTATATGCCTATGTAGAATGTTTTGTGTTAGCTGACTAGCTGACCAGTGCTAACAGTAGCAGCCAGAGCATAAAAATGTCTTTAAATCAGTAATGTTATTTAACAGTGCTGCTTGTACAACAGTCTGTTGCCTGAACAGTGACTGGACCCTATTCCTATTAGTTTCATTAATTTTAAAAATCTAGTCATGTGAAAATGCCTTTTCAAGGCAAAGATGTTACTTTATTAATCTGTCAAAACAAAATATTGCTGTTCAAAACTGCTTTGAAAACACTTCATCATATATTTGCATGCACATAGTGCTGTGTGCATTCACTTGTTCCGCAATGTTTGCAGCTACTAGCACTATTTTGTAGATTTGAACAGTCTAACCAGAGGAAAGAATCTTCTATCTTACTTAGTTCAGGTCCTGTCAAAGCTAGCTTGAACCCTGCAACAATATTTTTACTTCCTTATCTTACCTTTTCTTGGTGAGGTTATGCCCAGTTTATGAGATACTGCTATGAGCAAGAACTTACTAGATGTTGAGTCAAAAATTCCTGTAATAGTTTAAGCTCATTATACCTAGGCTTTGGAGCTTGCAATAAATAATTTTACTTTCTTCTTGGAGTTTCCCCTTGGATGTGTTCAGATTATAGTCGTGTTTTTCCGAAGTCAGTGCTTCACTAATTGTATATATTGATATATTTTTAGAGGATGATGCTTTTGTTTGGGCTTCTGTTCCCCTTCACCCAATGAAAGTTGTGTTCATGAAACAGCTGCAGAACTGAGTTTTTAACTCTACCTTTTAAGTCCTTCCTTCAGCACTAATCATTTTGATGGTCTTCTCTGAACTACCTTCAGGTTGTGTTACCCTCCTGGTAATGAGGTACCTAGAGTTAAATGCATTATTTAAGGTAGAAACACATCAGCTATTACATATGCGCGTGTGTACGTGTACAATTTAAATAGAGTACATTTACAAACGTCTACACTCTCGTCCTTTTTTAGCTTTATTCTGATACAGCTTATATGTTTAAGTCATGTGTTTGAGTCATTCAGTGTCATTATAAAAATTACAAGTCCTAACAACTATTTCATTTTTCGAAGACAAGCCATGCCCAGTGCAGCAATGTGCCTTGTCCACTGTGTTTCTTTTACCAAAAAATGAAGAGTAGCAATGTTAGTCTTGTGTAACTCTGTTAAATCTAAGGAACGTGCACCTTACTGAATTTGGCTCAGTATTGTCATTTGGACTTTTAATAGGTTAGCATGGAATGAATAATATAGCTTGCTTCTCTTTTATGATGTGAATTCTGCACATAGTTATGTGTGCGTAGCGCGTGTTAAATTTTAGAAAAAGATCTATTTGTCAAAGGGTAAAACAGACTGGAGAGGTGAAGTGAGTGAAACCTTTTGTGGTGCCCATGAAAAGAGGTCTTTATTGCTAAGAGCTAAGAAGAGCTCAAGCTTTCATAAAGTCAGAGAAAAGGATGATGCTTGTTAAAATTTTTTTTGCATGTTCAAAATTGTACACACAATGAAGATACATATAAGTTTTTTGGATGCTGGCAGGAAGGTAAAAATGCTGCGGATTCTTTTTTGCATGCATTTTGTTACGGACTATATTAGAAACATGTCTATTTTCCTTTGCTTAGCATGAAGCCCAGATGTTAAAGATGATAATGAAGAGTAGGGTGCTGGATGTAAATAATGCAATTAAATACATGTTTGTGAATATTAAGGGTTATATTTTTATGTTTTTGAGTAATGTGGTCTTTCAGGATGAGGTGGATTGTTCAGTTTTGAAGATGTTTGTTGGGACCTGGCTCTGTAGTCCAAAAGTCTTACCATGTTGAGGGATTGCTAAAAGATTTCTGAACTGGGACCTTAAACATGAGCCTTCTTTGGGATCCTCTTTTATGAGATGGGGAGAGGAAGGAAGGGAGGAGCAGCATGCAGGAGTTGGTGTATTTTGTTTTCTCGTTAATAAGAACATGGTTGGTTTGAAATTTTTCACTTTCATCTGAACTTTCTTACAGTTGCTGCAAGTTACTGTTACTACAAGATTGGATAAAAATGGAAGAAAGCCTTTTTTTTTTTCTTTCATTGAGTCCTTCAGCACTGCGCTATTGTTTGTCGTATATTATAAAATTTGCTCTTACTGTTGCAAGTACCTATAACAAAAGGAGGGAAAATTACTGACTCTATTCAGTCATGATTGTAAACAGAATAATAAATGGAAAATTAGGTGCGTAAGCAGCACCTGAAAAGTCTTTCCCTTAATTTGACCAACCATCCTTTTTGATGATGAATCAGATGCCTATTCTTTAATTATTGTATTTTATCGTATATTATATGTATTATTGTATATTATATGTATTTTAGCCACAGTTGAACTAGTTTTTCTAGGATAAAGTTGGGCATGGCACGATGCACTGAATGCTTTCTTATATTGTGACACACGTGATTCTGTGCTTTTGCAAGGATGCATTCATTCATCTAGCACATTTTTTCCATTTCTGTATTATTAGGAGCCTGTAAAAAGCTACTTAATTGCTCAGGATAACTGCAAGTTCTGGGCAAGCAAGTGGGATTGATATTACGTTGCTTCTTATTGTTAAATATGACATAGCAATTTCACCATTTGAAATACAGAAGTCTCCATGCAAAGTATGCTATTACAGACTTGTCATCTTTGACTTCTACTGGGGACCAGGCAAGCCCAGTCCTAATCAAAACAAAAGTTGCTAGCAGGATTTAGAGAGGGAAGCTGAGGAAGGAAGCGAATGGGGAATAAACATGTGTCTGCAGTGAGTATGTGTATCAGAGATCTGGCAGAGATCAGACCTTTGCTAAAGATGTGGGTGTCAAAGTCTGCTCAGCAGCCCCGATGCACATAGAATCTGTAACGGGTCACTGCTGGAGATCTGGAGCCAAGCTTTGGCACACATCAGTTGTGCTGGAGCATACAGAGAAAATTGACTTTCAATTATGGGGACCATGGATTTGTGGTGTGGAGTGGTACAGCCCTGTTTGGGATTTTATTTATTTCTTTATTAGGCTAATAACTGGAAGTACATGTCAAGTCCTACCTATGGATGCACAGACAGGTGGCAAAATTCAATTCACTGAGAGCTTGACAGTTTAAGATGGTTGTCTGAAGAAATTTGGTATTTAAGTTAGGGAGGCACCATCTGTGGAAATATCTTCCAGATTTCATCTATTTACATCTAAGCCTAACATTACAGAGCATTTTTATCGATAGACGTACATAGTATTTAACTACCGCTAAATGATGTTGAATCAGATCATATTTTGCTGAAGAAATTTAAACATTAAATATTGACAATCAGAAATCACAAGTGGCCCAAAACCAGAACAGAGGCCTGCAATGGGACTATTTTGTCTTAAGAGAGATTTCCCTATTTGGCAGAGCAGTAAGCACACCCTTTCCAGAGCATGCTATCCTCCTTTTCTCCAAGACGGAGGAAATTGTGCACAGGGGTTGGGATACTGGAAGGAAGAGGATATTTTGTCTGGGGCACAAACATAAGATATCAAAGCAGATATATGAACTGAAGCTAAAAGGAAATGAATTGTCAAATTGGGAAAAATGTTGTTATTGTTGCTTGTCCTAGTTTGCAACTACATTACTGAGGTAGTAAGTATATCTAGACCCATCCAGAGTTTTGGTTTAGACTCTTTACAAAGTATACTCCCCTGTAAATACTGTTTAATTCATCTTCCTTATGTAACCCATCTCAGTAAAGGCCTGTCATCTTTCCCCACTAATTATCAACAGAAGCAAAATTAGGCCCGTCCGTTTCTACAAAGGTGTATAAAGTGACCGTAAAGGTATAATTTAAGTAAGATCCTAGGAACCTAGAAACTGGAGACTAAAGACTGTTTATGATGTTTCTTAAATGAACACAGAGAAATAAGGATATACCATTTACCTTTTTCATTCCCTGTATTCACAGGTGCCTTTTTCCCATTTTGTTAAATCAGCTGAAAGTTATCACGACTGATAGAAAGGTATTATGTGATGCTTAGCCCTTTCTAAGGGATGGTTACTCAGGACAGGTCTGGACAAGCTTTTGCTTGCTGGGTATCACTGGTGAAAGCAGTGAATCCTTAAATTGCTTTTACGTCAGCGGAGTATCAGTAAACACCTCTGCATGGAAGGTGGGGAAGTGCTTCTGATTGCTTGAGCGTATTGAGTTGGGGAAAGTGGTGTCTGGGCTTTTCCTCAGATTATTCTGGCTAGTCCTGACTTAAAATGGGGGGTTAACTCCTTGGGAGATGGCTAGAGGGAATTCCAGATGCCCACTCCACATACGGCTCAGCTGCTTGCAGAGCAGCTGTGGAAACTGCCACAAGTTTTACTGTCCACTGTATTAAGGAAAACTGGCACTGATTTTGATTTTTTTCCTAACATGCAAAGCTTTATCATGCAGTAGGTCAGCAGCTGCTCTGCAAGCAGCTGAGTTGGCTTTGCAGTAGCAGTGTGATGAACAGGTGGAGGTTGAAAACTCCTGCAGCCACCCTTCTTGGTGGGAGTCCTACGGCCAAGACTTTACTTTTACATTTGGCAGCAGTGCTTCAAGAGCTTTTATAGCACTCTCCCTGTTGGGTGAGTATAAGTGCTTGTGAAGCTGTATGGCAAACACAGCTGGGGAAATTTTGGGTATCGTATCTGATTTTTATCATTTTTCATATCGGAGAAACCCCTGATCCCCACAAATAAGGGTGGGCACTGCTGGCACCACGGATGGGCAGCCAAGGATGCAGGCAGCTGCCAGGGTGAGGTGACGGTATAGGAGGAAAGAAGGCTGGAAGCTGCTGTTGCAGAAATGTGAATGAAACTGCAGTCTCCTCTGGTGCAAAGTAGCAGAATACTGGTTTTACCTTCAGCTGGGGGTAGAGACACAGCGAAAGTGTTAGTGGCTTTTCAAGAAACCAGGGCACTTGTGGGTACTGGAATGAGTACAAGCATCTGAGCTCACCTTGGAAATTGAATGTTTCAGGCATCCTTTGGATCACACTTCCGTTCATTCTTATGTGTTTCTCTTTTTCTTGTTTTATTGATTACAATTAAGCTGTGGCATTGAAATACATTGAATTGCAATTTTAAAACAGCACTACTGATAAAACAAAAATAGGAATTTTTGATTTGTCACAATAATGTTGTTTTGTTTTTGTTACCATCATGGGTTAATATTTTCACATGTTAAAATTGTTTAACAGGTAAAATCTGAGTGAATGCATGTATAAATGATATTTGGAGTGTATGAGTTTGTCTAAAAAATCAAAGTAATATTTCATGACTACAACAGATCTTAAGATGCTCTGTTAGAAAACAGTAATGTTATTACATTCATAAGTATCTACTTCTCATAAACATAGCTGATAGTAGCTTTCCTATCAAAGATAATCTATTCCCAGAGAGGCCTTCTTCTAATTAGTCACGGTAATTTATATGCATGCAGCATTGAGAGTTGTTGTGGGTTTTTTTTTTTCTTCCTAGATTGCTTTTATTATTGTGCCACTTGAGGCTACTTTAACATTTGTGTTATAACTTTCTTTGTTTATGGTCATATAAGTACATGCACCAAAATAATCCCTGGGCTGAAATTGAGAGTAAAAGTGATAGCCCTTGTGCACTTTAAGTAGACTAGAATAAGCATGAACCTGTATTTTTTCAAAGTACAGGTGTCTTTAAAATCTCTTAATAGTGCATGTGGGCTATAATTTAAAAAATGTTTTATTTCATTTTACAACTGTGTTTTGCAAGGTAGTAATCAATATCTTGGTTGGTTTTATGAGCTATTTGTAATAATACAATCTTAGTGGAAATATGGTGTTTTAAAAAGCCTCTGCTGACCACGTGTAGTAGTTTCTGAATATTCTTAGACTTGTTACATTGGAAATACAAGAAATATATACAAATTTTAATCTAGAATGTACCTAAGATGACTTCTATAGACTTTGGATTAGACCCCCAACTACTCCCTGTATTTAACAGATATATATTGCTATCTTACCCTCTTTAATTACCTGGTCTAAAACACATAGATTGCACATCTTGAGAATTAGCCATTGTTGACACTGAAGTGGAATAAGATCAAAGAATTATTCACAAACCTGTTTGGTACCTTCTCCTGCAGATATTAAAAACAATTGTACATCAGGTGAATGGAAATTTTTGAATTATTTCAGCAGTAAACTAAACTTCCTATTTAACATAATGAAACCATGATATCCCTTCTTTTCTTGTGGATATTACAGACCTGATGGGCCAAATTTTGCTTAATCTTGTTA
Organism: Aramus guarauna; assembly: GCA_013400195.1. Classification (NCBI taxonomy): domain Eukaryota; kingdom Metazoa; phylum Chordata; class Aves; order Gruiformes; family Aramidae; genus Aramus; species Aramus guarauna. The sequence continues at coordinate 968,723 of VXBL01006920.1, read as the reverse complement.
TATGAAGTAGTCCCACTGATGTGTGAAACATTCAATAAACTGGACAGCATTAGGAGTGGATTTGAAATCTCTTATATGAATGTTCTTACTGGAAGTATGTAGTCCATGTCTTTTTGTTGGTGTAAGTGTGCTTTTTGTGCTCAAAAACTTCAGGGCTGTATTGTGATCTGATTTGTTCCCTGTAGAGTGCCTAAAATGTAGAGTAGTAAACTAGGGTTTGGTCAGTGCTGCTTAATTGAAAGTTTACTAAAACAATGCAACTTAACATAATGCGTATGCATGAACTTGACATTCATGTAACCTGTATATACTTTTCACAATGTGATAATTTTTTGTACTGTGAATGTATAATATTTAATGTCTTACCTAACTTCACCTGACTACAAATCTGCCAGGCTGTTTTGATGCAAAGCTCTTGGACTGATAATGTTGTGGTTTTTTTCATCTTCCAACTGAAAAATTGCTCAGTCTCAAATCATTCCCTCACAGGAGGAGACAGTGGTAGAAGAAGGATATGAAATGCTCCCAATGTGGAAAAAAAAAACAAAACCAACCCTCATCACAAGTGCAGGCAGATTCTGTTGAAGGGGAATGAAGTTCCTCCTTGCAGTGAAAAAGTGCCTTGGCACCTTGAACAGCTATTCAGTAATCTAGAGACAGTTGGGGCCACCTCTGCAGGACCTTTGATTTCTGGCAGGGGTAACGGGATGCAGCAGGTATTGGGAAAACTTCTGAAAAACTTTGGAAGTGCAGTACTGTGGATCTGTGTTCATAGGGGGAAGGGTGGGGATCTTACTGGCAGGACTCCTTCATGATCTGCCTCTTTCCCCCAGCCCCTGTGTTAGGGATGTAGAGATCCCACCTGGATATAAGGGAGAGCACTGACTTTTGGGGAGAGGGAAGTAGCTGAACCCTCTGTCCAGACAGGAGGGAGTGGACAGTTTACAGATTTGGAGGCATAATACGGTCTTCAAATATTTGTAAAAGCAGTTAGTTAAAAAGTTTCCATTTCGCCACAGTGCTTAATAGCTCTTCACTACAGTGATTACATTCTCATTTGGTGGTGCCAAACCTGCTTTGTCTGCTTCATTGTTTGGTTGGGGGGGGGGATTGTGTGTGTGTTCCTTAAAGAAAGCATGTTACATTTGTAATAGCTGTTTTATATGAATCAGAATCACATTTGTCTAATGTTTTCATGTAGCATGTTTTGCAAAAAACTGTTTAATGGATGGGAAATGTAGGGTTAGAAGTTGACCTTGCAAGGAATGCATGCTTTCTTTTATAGGAGTCTGTGTGGCTGTAGCAGGCACACTGATTTTAACTAACAGGACTTTCAGCAGGGCATCCTGTTCATTGTGTGTGATTCTGGTTTAAACACTGTTGCAACCTAGAAACAAAGATAAAATTAAAATAATTTTTAAAGTTTATAATTGATTTCAGAAATTAGTGATAATTGTTAAAGACAGACATTACTTGTAAGGTTAGTGCTGGGTGTGAAGGAGATACCTGAATAAACAGTTATCAGAAATGAAGTGTTTCTTTATAGAGAACTTTGCATGTCACCATTGACTTTAACGGGCTAGTCACAGAGAGAGGACTGTGGGATTGAACTATAGATGATAAGGGAGCACAATATTTCAAAGGTGTGTTGTCAAGATGAAAATCATATTCAAGATTTTCAGGCAGAAGTATAGTACATCTGAAAATAAAATCTTTGCTTACACTAATTGGAATAGGATATTGTTAGTGTTAATGCTTTTGCAAACACTTAATCCAGCATCTTTCACTAAGGATCACTTAATTCTCCTGCGCTATTGTCTCTTCTCTACATTAAGAAAGCAGGTTATCAGATTCTGCTTAGTAATGCCTTCTTTTCCTCAAGAATTAAAAAAAAAATAATTAAACATCCTAAAATCTGATCTATCAGATTTGAAAATGCTTAAAATTATTAAATTCAAAACATTCTGGTTGAGAGGATTCCTCTAAATTCTATCTATGTCTACATTGTCTTCAGTAGAAATTAGCAAAGACTTTTGTAAAATATAAAAATACATTTTCCATGTTATATGATGTCTTTGCATTTCATGACTAAACATTTTTGCAGGAGAGCAAATACTTTTCAAAATTAATCTGCAGTCTGCTTTAAGCAACAAAATCTCTTTAATCATGTAATTGGTGAATGCAGTTTCTCCAAAGAATTTTTACATTATTCTTCATTAATTTATTTTCCTTAAGCAATTACATATTTTTTAAATGGCAGATTATTTTTGTAATATAATAGTTCCTTTTTTATTGACAATTATTGATAGTTTATTGGAAAGTGATAGCCCATTCTATACTTATGTGGGTTTATTCTTAATCTTCTTCACACAGATAGTACTTCTTCCTTGGATGACCATTTCTTTAACTGGTCACAACTGTAAATGGACCAGGATTAGACTGTTAAAATGGTTACAGTTGAAACACTGTCCCTTCCCAAAGATGATTTATTTTTAGTGTTCATTATGCAATCGTATAATCAACCTTTAACATTTTTCTATGAACTCCTACATATCAATATAATTTATTTTTGTATGGGAATCAGTAATTGGTTTTAATTATATATAAAGCAATGCTATGCTCTTATAACTATAATTCATTTTCCTTTTACCCATATGTAATTTAGTATTTATTCTTTATTAGTAGTATGTCCATTACGTGGTGCTAAACCAGCACTGACCACAATACGTGTCATGAAATGCACCTATATAGTATATTATATTTTCTTGAGTAGTGAGGTAATTGGCATAAAATGATTTATTTTGTTCTAATACTTCTGGGTTTAGGATGATTAATATAATCTATTTGTTAAAATCTTAAAAACTGGTAAACCTTAGCTTAGTTTTGGTTTTCTCTCTACATTTGACTTGCATTTTAAAGGTACCATGTACTTTAGCTACACTTCAAAGACCAAATGTTACTAAAAGATGAAATGTTGAGCCAGGTGAAATCAGTGAAATAGGAGTCAAGAAGTTTCAATAGGTATGTACAATTTCTCTCAAGGATTTTTTTTTTTTAATAGTTTCATTTGGGAATTTAGATACTTAAAACAGAAAAGTTTGATTAAATAAATGTAAGAGGAAGATTATATCAACTATCATTCAGTGTACTTGGTTTTCCTATGTTTTATAAGTGCTTTGCAACCTTTAAAATGTCCCCAAAACTAATTATCTAAGTTTTATTGGTATGAATTTATCATATATGGATGTTTATCTACATTTCTTGCAGCACATTCAGCTGAACCGTGTACCTTGAGAGAAATGTGACTCCTCTTTATTTACATCTTACGTGGCAGAAAATAAATACTCCACTGGCCTCCTTTGTTCATTTTCACCAGGGTCTTCATTAGCTTAAGTGTAGCTTTGCCATTTTGTGGACAAGTTTGACATTCCTGTATTTCAGATCCAGAAGAGGACTACATTGGCAGATAATTGTTTATCAATAATATGTAGGAGAATAAAAATGTGTACTGCTCTATGGCTTTCTCCACTTAATATGTTGAAAGTTGACTATATTTTTTTTGTCATTTAATTCCCACAGTTCAACAAAGTTAAGTTGAATTTGTGTGTTTTGCTAGCACATTGTTCTTCTGGACACACTAGCATCTCATTGCCAATTATTTTAAGATGATGGATCAAAAAAGCAAATTATTTCCTTTTATTAAGCCTGTGTGAAAGTAAATTATGAAACAATAAGGGTACATGCTAAATATATATGAAAGACAGTAGTCCTCATTCTGTTTAAAAATCGGTTTGTTGAAAAATACTGATTACACTATTGTAAAATAATTTTGACAAATTTACTAGACAAAATATTTTCTTGCCAAAAACAGATGCTCAGATTTTGAAGTGTCCAGTTTCCATGAATTTGACTAATTTTATAAAGAGCTTTCTGGTAACAATTTTGCTATAAAATGTTACCATTGAAAAGCTACATTCAAGCATTAAGAAATTAAATTGGCAAAGTTACTTTAGATATTATGCAAAAAGACCACAATGAAAATATTCATTAGGAATTAATACAAGACCTCTTAAATACTTGCATACAAGCCTTGTTTTCATCTTCTAGAGTGTTCATGCCTGTTTCAGGAAACACGTTTAACAATGTCGGTCGGTTTGGATTCAGCTGCATAGAGGAATGGCAGAGACCGACGCTAATTGTGACAGCAGTTTTATATTTGTCAGTCCGCTTTTGGATCACTGTGTTGCAAATCCATATAATTAGTATCTAGAAGAGGCCATAAGTAAAGATTCTGGGTATTATTTTTTCTGCTTGCCAAGGTTTGCCAGTTGGCTATTGACTTATCTGCTGTGCTATAGTTGATGTGGATGGGGAAAACCTCTTGCAGAGAATGAACTACGTTTTTTCTTGTATAGATGTGATATTTATTGTAAGTTGTGATGTTCAAGTAGTGCAGGTTGTTTCTAATACAAAAATTGTCTTGGACTGCTCTGGCAATGAAGGAGCTGTAGGATAAATGCTGTTAAGTACCTCTCCACGTAAACCACGCACGAATGGAATCACCGCACAATTTGTTGTTGTTCTTAGGCCTATTTTTATCTAAGATCATCACTGTGAACATAAACAACAGCAAAACATTACCACTATAGCGAGCAAAATGTCTGAAATCCTGTTCTCAGTTACAAATTCATAAAATGTAGATTAACGGTTGATGTAAAGACAGAGATGATTCAGTTTGCTCCTTTTCATGCCAGTGGCAAAGCAGGCGAGAAGACTGTGGGGGTTTCTATTTTGAATGTAGCAGTACAAACCCATAACCGGTGTTAAGGCTTAGCCTAAAGAATTTAGGTAAGCAGTTAGGTGTTGGAAAGTGAGGTATATAGCTGGTTTGGTGCTTTTGTTGTTGGGTTTTCTCCCTCTCGGCAGGCCGCGTACCTGCCGGCGCGGGGCTGGCTTGGATGGTGCCGCCGCGCAGGCAGGAACCGCCTCACCGCGGCCTCGCGCCGGGCCGCCTCCCGGCTGAGGCTGCGGGCCCTGCCAGCACGGCGGGGGAGCCGGGCTCGGGGCTGGCCGCTGCCGTCGGCGTTGAGAAGCCAGTCCTCCCCGGTGTGCCCCGAGGAAGTGACTGATGAGAAAGATCGAAAGATACTCGGTTTATTACTCTCTTAATACGGTTTAAATTGTTTGGTTTGGTTTTTTTAAAGGACAATTTAGCACACAGTGCAGAACTGAAAATGCTGGTCAGTATCTTTGAGAATCTAAATGGTGATACATCAGAAATCCGAGGTCTGGCTTGTTGGAGGGGGCAGTCGGGGCTCCTGAAGCGAAGGGAGTTAGCGCTGCGCTGTCTCGTCTCAGCAATAAAACAGGTACCGGCCCTCCGCTAGCGCGGTGCAGTGGGGACCATCACCCGCGGAGCAAATTAATCTACCGCAAGCGCGAATTAAACAATGGGCACGTAAGCGGCAGCGCGCTCGTAAATATTGCCTGGAGGCTTGCTACTATTTGTGCCGGCACATAGCACCACAGCAGCATCTGTTTATACGGGGGGCTATCGAAGTAAACACTTCCAAACTGAGCCGGGGTTAAAGCCAGCACCCAATACTTTGTGCTTATGTCGCCATCCCGCGCAGGCGGCCCGGCCACACCGAGCCCCGGGCCCGCGGGCGGCGCAGGGGCTGTCCATCAAGATGGCGGCGGGGCGATCGGCCCGGCGCGGCCCGGCCTGGCTCGGCGGATGCACCCCACCTGCGGCCCCGCCGCCTTCAGGCGCAGGGCCGGGCTCTCGTAACGATTAGCCACGGCCCAGGGCTGCTTATCCGGCCCGCAGGCCCCACCCAGGGAGGGCGGCGGGCGGCCAGTGCCACCCTTTGTTCTGCGGCCGCGGGGTCTTGCCCCTTCCTCCGCCCCACGGGAGGGAACGCGCCGCGGGAAGGCCGGTGGTACGGTGGCTGTCACACGTGGGCAGCCCGCAGGCGTGCTGGCAGCAGCGGCTGTCTGCTCGAAGCACGGTGCCTCGCCTACACCTTTCGTTTTAGCGGGGTTGAAGATGTGTAACTCCAGAGAGGGTCTCCCTCCCCGCCCCCGCTAACCCTCTGCGGCACGGGGCTGCGGGAACCGCTGCCTCTCCCGCCGGGTAGTCGGTCACCTCTGGGGCCCTGAGGCGGCCTGGGTGGGGGTGAGCCGCCCACCCGGCTCCTTCCCCGGCCCGGGAGCTTGTCCCGCCGGGAACAATGGCACACGCGTTACAATGGAGCAGTTGCAGGGCTTAGGGATAGGGGGTGGTAATGCCTTCCCACGCGCACATTAAAAAAGACTTTAAAAGCATGCAACCTCCTTTTAAGGACCATATGAAACGCGAGCTAAGTGTTGCATTTGTTGTTTGCTTCGTTGATGCTTAGAGGAAAAAGAATACTGGATGGAGAATTAAATATGGGTGTGATAGAAATTAGACAGTAATTTTCTTAGACCTCTCAGTAAATAGCTAGACTTCCCCTCCTAATGATCAAGCAAAACATGCTACTAAATAACACGTTGTGTCGAGGTAGTTGTATTCACAGAAATATTTGAAATTTTAAAGTGAACACATTTTTGCCAACAAACTAGTTTAACTTGTGAGAACTTCTCAGCAGCATTTTAGCTCGCAGCTTACAATTACTCTTTAATTTAACTTATGAATGTTGTAGCATGACAACACAAAGGCCTTGCAAAACATTCAGCAGAATCATCTGCTTTTGTTTGTTTTGAAGGAGAACATAGTCCTTCATGCTAAGAAGTCATTCAAAAAGATTAATGATTGTAGGATTCCGATCTTGCAAACTGTTGCTCTTTAAAGTAAGATCTATTCATGTAAATAAAGGTTTCAAGATTAGGACCTTAAATATGTGACTTTTATAACTTTTCACCCCTTAAAAATGATCTGCTTTGGTCTGACCTTGGGCAAAGTTCTACATGGACTTGATGGGATATTTTTTTTCTTCATGTGTCAGAACTGTAGTTTCACTACTTAAAATTATTTTTTAATTGATGAAAGAATTGATAGTCTATTAGTTTTTTTCTTTTCAAAACAAAGTATGTATGCATTATATAGTATATATGAAATGTATTTCTTCTACAACAGCAGTTCTGCGGCAAAGCAAGTAAAATCAAGCAGTCTTATTAGTGCTGGTCTCAGTATGTTGATTTTTCCATTTATGTGGGTGGGTTGTGTAAAACTGTTTTACAAGTTCTCTGACTAGTTTATAATAGTATAATTAAACCAAATATGTTTTACATTTGAAAATATAAAATGTGTAATGATTCACCCCTCTGGGACAGTCTCCCCTATGGGATGAGTTTGGTGTAGTGCCACTGACTACGATACACTTGTGTCAGTTGCTTCTTCCTTTTCCATCAGCATCCAGCTGGCTGGAATCTCATGGTTTTTTTCCAATAACATTACTTACAAACAATTTTTTTAGATGCCTATGTTATGAAGGGAATTTGTACTGACAGAGCCCTAAGGTTGCTTTGGTTCTTCCAAACAGTTCAGGGATTAAAGGCTGCTTTACTTGTATTGTTAGCTTCAAATAGGTGACACATGCTTTTTGAAAGTATTTATCAAGCAGAAGTATTGCATATTTCAAGTGCAGATGACTTTGTCTCAGGTGTTCTATAGTTTTAATTAATTCACATGCGCTGTCTGGCTGCAGATTTTCAATTAAAAATAGAGTTGTTTCACAAAATGTACGGGTTTTTTACTGTACGTGTCAGATAATTGGAACGTTTAGATACTTCCTATGGGGTTGGCAACTTATTTTAACCTTTCTATGTAAAATTCTTTGTCTGTTTTTCAGGTTGATGTCAAATGTTACTTTTACAATCCCAAAGGGTAGAAATGCTTTTCAAAAATCACAACTCTCAGAGAACCCAGTAATTGTTGTTCCATACAGCAGTGCTTTAATGTCATTTTAGTTGATACCCATCAAACTTTTCATTGCTGTTTTTGTGAGCCCCAGAATTATGCTGCATGTCTTTTTTTTTTAAAGTAAGCATCTCTATTAATCTTGAAAAAAAAATTATTTGCTGAAGATGTGATACCACGCCTCTCCGCCTCTCCTCCTCTCCTCCTGAGCAAAATCATTGCTTGTTATAACCCTGCACTTTCATTATTGCCTTAACTCACCTAACTGTAGACTTTTGCTAGCAGAGGCAATTGCACTACCCCCTTCCTCCGCCCCGGGCTCCTGCATCAATTCCACTGTCTTGTAGCTGCAGAAAGAGTTGCACTCCTTTGCTCTTTTATTAGTCATTTAGTTTGCATGTTTGAATGTCATTTCTATCAGCAAGCTCATAGGACTTTGGTTTTGCTACATGAAAATTGGAGCTAACTTGAGGAAAGCAGTGGAAGCATGCAGCCTAAGGAAATGCAGAATGTGACCACTCCATTTGGTGTCAGGATGGTGGAGTGTAATTTTTGAGGAATTGAGCCAAAATAAAATGGGAAGTCTTGTTCCCTTATCATCTCTTTGGTCTTACTGATTTAACTTGCTAGCTAGGAAAAAATGGCAGTGAGACTGCACAACTGCATCTCGTGGAACCTCCGTCTTCATTGGGGTTCACTCATCATGACTGCACCTTGTATCAGTTCTGTGGTCAGTCTGGCATTCATTTCCCTAGAAAGACATGCTAACAGTCCAGTGCTGGAAATAGCGGATGTGTCCGTTTCTGTAATTTTTTTTAAAAATAGAAATACTTGAGAGTGAGTTTCCCTTTGCCATTGGTGACATTTAATTTGTGACTGCCTTGCTGGTGTGTAACTATCAGGTGTAATTGAGTTGCCTTTTTGCCAGCCACATCTTTTACTTAATATTACAGGAGGATCAAGTCAAGCTCCCTTGAAGAGTGTCCATGATGTAAACTTTCTCATAAGACCCTATGTAACGTGTATTAGCTGAGCTCAGTGGCTACTTTGACTAAGGTTCAGGGCAAACCAGTGCTGCATCAAATAAGCCACAAACAGCTTGTCTCCTGGTGCCCAAGCTCTGCTTTGAAGCAAGCTGAGGCAGTAACTTTTGTTTCTCTTTTGAGGACACTTGGAAAATATTTTAACCAAAATAAACCACCAAAATGTCCTGAATTAACTGAGAAGTGTTTTTAAAGAAGTACTTCTCATGCACATGCACGTGTTTGTCATTGACAGTAGGAGTTCGGTGCTGCAAAGCACTGGTTACCTGTGCCATACCTGCAGGGTAAAGAAGTCACTTGGACTTCAATGGACTTGGCTGGTGATGATCGAGATCCCAAACTGAGCTCTGTGCAGGAATCCCTTGCATGGAAAGTTGCAGGATGTGCTCTCAACTTGTCTGAGAGAGGTAGGACTGAACTCTGTCTGTGCAGGGTCAATGAAATTATGCCAGGTGCTGCATACACATAACCTGGGCAGATTTCGTAGATATATTGCAAATGTTGAAGTCTGGTTGCTACTAATTTAATGTAAAGTCAGAAGGATGTTGTAGTTAATAAAAAGCAAGAGTGATTATCTTCAAATTGTTTATTGACACCAGTTGTGCTGTGGCTGGCTAAGGTGCACCATACTACGGATACAGTATGTTGATACTGTATGTTAAAGTCGACCTGTCTCCCCAAGGGCTGTTTGGTGAGGGGGTAATACAGATGTACACAAATTGAAGAAGCTTTTATTCATATGCATATATTCTATATAAAATTTCTGTTGGGGATGAGTGGTCTCGAGCAGCTAGGATGGGCAGGGTAGGAGTGTGAGAGATCCAGCAGCTCTTCAGGGCACTGCTGACAGTCTACGCTGGGCAGGGTCAGTGTGGTTTGGGAGAATCTCCTGCATGCGACTGTTTTTAATTGAGGAAAAAAATATTCCCCAAAATTTCAGGACATATTTCTCTTATACAGATAGATAGCCACTGATGAATAGAGCCTATCCAGTAGCAAAGCTTTGTGTTTAATAGCATTTGATCAGGATCCTCGGAATAAAGTTGTCTTTCATGTATAAAATTATATATGGTTTGAATCTGTAGCTGCTTTTCTTGTAACTGCATCTAGGTATTTATTTTAGAAAGAAAAAAATTGCCAAATGCCACAAAAAAAAATTCTGTTCAACTACAGCATGCACCTGTGTGGAAATCATTACACTTTTCAGTAACCTTCATTTATTTCATAGGTTAATGGTTGATTAAAGTAATTTGGCACTTTCTCTTGCAAACAATAATTTGTGTGCATTGTGCTCTGATACTACATGCACAGTCTAAGTGGATCATGATTGTACACAGTTGCGTGTAATATAAGACTGACCAAAGTAGGTATGGTGTTTCTGGCACACAGATAAGAGTAAGGAGGATATCAGTATTGGGTATATTGTAACAAATGGAATTATTTGGCACATTATTCTAGCAAAGATTGAGTTAAGTGAACAAAATACCATTTATCTTTATTTATGGGTTGTTCTTTGGGTGATTATTGATTTCCAAATTTCAGGTAGCTATAATAAGTTAACGTGGTGACATTAACAGTAAGCAATTTTTTTTTTTTTCAGTGGTTGGGGGAGGGTGTGTTGCAAACAAAGAGCAAATTTAATGTAATAAATACTTTAATAAGCTGCATGTGAGGAAATATTTTTAAAGGGAGTATTAACTGTGAAAGCAATGTGTGCAAAACTATAAAATGTAAATTTAATTTCCATTTAAAGCTATTTGCATAGCACAGGAATTTCTTTATTTTACAAAGTGAAACTATCGACCTTTTCTGAGCAAAAATATATAAATCTCTAATTTCACAAAGAGGAAACTTTATAAACTTATTATCTCTCCCAACAGCCTAGCATTTGTGGGTCAGCATTTTACCATAAACCCTTGGTTTCTTTACAAATAGGATATAACCTGTAGTAAATAAATAACTTCAGAATTGCCCCTGGAAATTTGGAGAGGTTGACCAAGGAAGAGTTTTTCTTTAACACCTTTTTTTTTTTTTTTTTATTCTCAAGTAGTGATAAGGAAACACTACTTTGGGAGAGCTGAGCGAAATGCAGTGAATGCTGTAGTAATTTCTGCTGGCTTTCCTTCATCTTCTGTGGGTGCCCCTCCTCCATTTTGTTTTCCTTTTCACAAGTTTTCTGGTTGTGCTCTCTCTTGACCCCACTGTGTGAGCTTGTAGCCACGCAGGACACTGGTAAGATCAGAGAATACCACTATTGGATTAAAACATGAGTGTACAAATCAGGACAAAGACTGCAAAAGGCAGCAAAAGGAAAGTGCAGGTCTACTGTTTTATCTATAAAATAATGTAGTAGTCTTACGCCAGGGCTTGAGGTTTTGTACAGATTGTTTGACATTTAATGTTGAAAGATAGCAGAGCTATTTGTAAAAAGTTTCTAAACGTATTTCATTAAGATCTCTTTTTCTATTGTGATTTGTTATCACAATTGAGAAAAAATAAGAATAGTTAAAAGCACTTTCAGTTTAGAAAGGCAAGCAAGCACTAAATAGAATGATAATTTCCTTTACAGTTTTCTGTGTTTCAAGGAAGTTCCCCTAAGGTAAACCCTTGAAAACCGTGTGACAATTCAAATATTAATTGGTCCTTACAAATAAATGCCTTTTATTCCTAAGAAATGGCATCTCTGATCTGTGCATAAATATACTTTTTCATTCAGAAGTTGACAGTAACTTAGTGGTTTGTAATATTTAATCTATTTGAACACATTTAACCTATTTCTTGTCATTAGTATTCTGGGTTCAGTGTTCCATAGAACAGTGTATTCATTTACAGAATATAAGCAGAAAATACTTGTACTTTTTGTGATAAAATATGGTTATACTTGGCTAATTGAGTAGATGATGAAGCTACTTTAAAGTGTTTAGAAAGCGCTTCTTTGGACAAACATAAGAAACCTACATTCCTCTTGTCCTTTTGTCTCCAAAGTCATATCCATCTTTAGTTTGATTTTCATCTTCCCTTTGACAGGATTTTAGCCCTACCATTTGTTAACCATGGCATACACCTGAACACCAGGGAATATATTCTGCAGTCGGTATTACATTTCCATGTTTATCAGTCATGATTGTCCACGTACAATGAGGGGAGGCATTCCCAAGTTCTGTGAAACAGGTACAGTATCTGATCATAGAATCTCCTGAATACTGTGTCCAGTGACTTTAAATAGTCTTTTAAGAGAAAATACATGTTGCATTAGTTTGCTATTTTTCTGTACCTGTGGGTCTGCTTTTTACGCATCTGACTACGGATTCAGTCTCTTGGCAACTGCTTGCTGATGTTATTAAAAAGTTATGCAGAGATTTCTGTCAGGATCCAGAGACAAGAGAGGACTGCTGCTGAGCTGTGCTCACAGGTACAGGGCACAGGTTCTTGCTTAAATTAAGATATGGGCTAGCTAAACATACTTGCTGCAATCCACCTGCCTCATCAGTAGCAGAAAGTCTTATTAACCGAACCAGTATTACTCACTGGAAGGGCTTTAAGCCTGCATCTAATGATAAATAAGCCAGTGTCAGGAGCAGGCTGAGGCAGCAGAGTGTGATCCTCCGTGCTGTGTGAGAGGTAGGGTGTTGTTCCCTATCTTCCCCCCCCCAGCAACTGCTACTGCATCTGGCAGAAGGGTGCACACCTGGTGGCATTGCTCCGGCTGCAATGTGAGCACAGCTACCCTGTCTTTTGGGAATGGAGCAGAGATGGGGAAGGAAAGAATTTTGCCAGATGGATGTTAAATTATGCTGTGCTGCTTTGCTTCACAGCCAGGGAATGATGCCCAAGCTGTTTAATTAGCGGCATGTATGTAGACTGAGACACGGAGGGATGGAGAGGCAGGAGAGACTTTGAAATGGATGCATTTGTGGCTGCCAGCAGATGTAGTCAGGAGCCCATGAATCACAATGTTTGTGGTAACAGTAAAATTTTTTTAGCCTACACAGTTTTGTTGAATTATTTATTTATTATTATTCATTTTCTCCTCACCTTTCTGTTTAATAATAACAGATTGCAAAGACAGTATTTTTGTTCTGTTTCCAAAAGAATTAGGACATAGTAAATTTTGAAAGATGGGAGGCCCTACAGTGGGTAGGTAAACCCACACAGGGGTTAGTTTGTACCTGGTTAAAGACAGCTTTGCGATAGATCTACCCTGTGCAAGTGGGATAGAGGCATTTGGCAGCAGTGTGGTTTCATGTGGGCATGAACCACAGGTGAAAGTGTCCCGAGCTGCGTTCTGTTTAATGTGATTGAGGGAAGTACTTGTGCCATGTGGGAGGTAACTGCAATTCACTAAGCACATGTGCAAATGCCATGTGTGGATGCACTGACTCATGTTAATGTAATTACCTCATTGTAATTGAGTTAAGTACAATTGATTTAACAGTAGTGAAGATGAGCCCACAGTTACAGTCTAAAATGTGAGTTCATATTTGATTGTCAGGGTTACTGATTCTTGCAGGAGGCTGAAAATTTTCTTTGCGATACAGTGAATGAAGAATGTGCTTAACTTTAGCCACATCCACAGTCCGAGCGGAACTTACCCAGGATGGTAGTTTTCATTTCCTTGCATGTATTTGCCAAATACTGTGTGAGCTATCAATAGTAAACCTTTTGCAGAATGGGAAGGATCAGCACGTTGTGCACAGCACCATTTTATTTGATTAGCTGCTCTGTAGGCGAGTTCCGATACTGAGGCAGAAATATCTTTTCTTGTCGCTTAATTGTTGTTTTTTTGGGGGATCTCATGGTAATAATTTTTAAAGCCCCGTGGCTGATCTTTTCTCAGAAATGTTTTTTCATTCCTGCTTTGTATTAGCTCTTGCTTACTAAGAAGCTCAGCTGTTTATCCAGACTGTTTACCAGACCCAACAGTAGTTGCCATCTCTAATTCAGTGTGTTAGCATTTACTAATCCATGATTTTGGTGGCAATGGATGTGTGATGATAACATGAAAAAGGGGTTGAAAAAATTGGTATCTTGATAAGCTCATTAGCTGATGAGCCAATCAGATATGAATTGTATAGATTTGGTATATTATGTTAACACAAATTTACCTTCCAGTGAAGTGGGTTTTTTAACTTTGTTTTCTTTTTTGAGTAGAGGTCTGTGCTGGTCTTTGTAGTTATTGATAGAAAGATTTTGTCACAAATTCCAAATTTTTCACAAAGTATTCATCAGTGTCCCTGAGTTCTGACTGTAGTATGCAACTAATGAAACATCCCACAAAGAAAACTATTTCGAAGTTACTATTATTTACTAAACTTCGTTTATCTTTTAAAGGTTTAGGTGACTGGTACTCTCAGGGTCTGATTAGACATCACAGTTAAGCCCATTTAGGTTAGCTTCATTGGAAAAAGCGGTCTTACCTGCTTTGCTCTTTTTGCCGTGTCCCAGGCTCCAGCATGAGTCAGTTAAGCAAGCTAAACCTGTTTTCAAAATAAGACAAACAAACCCCTCAAAAAACCCACCCTTTTTTTGTAGAACAAATTTTGTGCTGGTGTTGCTGCCTAAACTAGCGATGACTCATGAATGCCAAACATGGTACACAGGGTGGAGGAAGGAATCTCTGCATCTGCAGCTGGGAAGAGCAGAAGGCAACTGCTCCTTTTTCCTGAAAAGGCCATCATTTAAATTAAAAATGACATTAACGAGTTTATGTGAGTAATTCTAACATTTTAGTTTGTTGTCATTCCAGAAATACTGTTTCTGAAAATAGGATACTCTGTATGTATGTACATAGAGATATCCGTATCCCTGTCTTTATCCACACGTATTCATAGGAATTTAGTAAGATTTTATAGATTCAAGCTGCTCTTTAAAGAGCCTGGCATTTTTATTTTACAATTAATTTGTAATGTTTCGGGGTTATTTTTGTTTGGTTTGGTTTGGTTTTAGGGACCAAAATGTTGTATTTAGCCAAAAAACTTGCCTGGATAGCTTCTCATATTAAGTGAAATGGAGCAGGAAACAACAGCGACAAAACCAAAATATTGCATGCAACTGTGAGTACAGGTTGCTACAGCATAAAGCACAATTAGTATATGTTATAAATCTAAGCACATTATTAAGCATATTACCATTTCTTTATTAGAAATTCCAGTTAAACCCTGAAGTTGCAGCATGTTAAGGAAGCTAAAAATATCCCTGATGTTTAGATAGTGTTTGATTGAGTTAGAAGGTTTTCAAGACTTGGGGGCAAGGTGTATCAGAATTGATGCAGTGTTAACTATTTGATGTAGAAAAACAAACACAAGACAGATGGATCAAATGTTTTTATATATAACAGGTCACTAATAATGCATCATGGTGGGTGAGAGTTTTTCAAATTTCAGAAAAACACCATTGATGGCCATGTATCAGGTAGCGATAGTTTTCACTTCTGAGATTTGATGAATAAAACTCCCTTTGGCTCAGCTGAGTTTTACCCCGGTTTGAAGCAGTTGGTATTTTGACCAGTGAAAAAATTAGTTATTCCTGTGAAATCAAGGGCTCAACACTTACGGTTGTTCAAACATCAGCAACTTTGTCTTATTCTCGGGGGAAAGGCGGGGGAGGCAGAAAGCCAAAGAGAGTACAGGGAGGTGGACTCTGTGTGTTGAAATAAACTAGTGACATTTGGAGTGCAAGCAATGCAGACCTCCAGCAGGCAAGCTCTGAGCTCCATATATACAGAAACTTTTAACAATACTCAATCCCCTATCCTCCTAGCAAAATTTTTGCTCCTAAAAGAGGGAAGTTTCATGTGTTAGTAGCACTGAGGCAGGCTACCTTAGTAACCCAAGCCAGCCTCTCCAGGCTGAAGCTGTGACCCAGCTGTCTCCTGGCTCAAAGTCATCCTGTCTCTTGCAAAAGGGTCCTGTGATGCTTCTGCTCAGTGTCGATCCCAGCAAGTGCTACTGGACTCATAAGCTGCCATTTTATTCTTTAAAGAGCAGTGATGTAGTAATCAGTGACCAGAAATGACCTTCAAACAGAAGTATAATTTTTATAGAACAAAAAGCAACAGAGAGAAAGGGATCTTAAAATCCATAAGCCAGAGAGCATGTGAATGAAGTGCTGTGCTAACAACCAGTTTCTCTAGATGGCTGTGGTGGAGTCCGTTTGGGCCAGTCCATCTTTTTAGTTTCTGAGCAGTGACCCTGCCCTTTCCATTGAGAGGGGCCTTTCTGACTCTTCAGTGTTTGTTTTTAATTTCCAAACAGAATATCCATGTTACTTCATCCTGGATCCTAGCATTTGTCCAAGCTGTTGCTTGCTGCTTTGCTGTTCTTACATGGAGCACTGCTGGAGAGCTTTCTGTCACTGCCCTGG
The DNA here is from genome assembly GCA_013400195.1 of Aramus guarauna. Classification (NCBI taxonomy): domain Eukaryota; kingdom Metazoa; phylum Chordata; class Aves; order Gruiformes; family Aramidae; genus Aramus; species Aramus guarauna. The sequence goes on along the minus strand of VXBL01006920.1, from coordinate 952,415 downwards.
CCATGTGCTTACTTGACTGATCATACATAGCCAGTTCTGTGTCCCTTTCACCAGACAACGAATTACTTTGCTACTGGTTTTGATTTTATATGTGATAGGCCTTGATTCTATATCGTATCAGGCAGTGAAAAATGGATCAGATAGGTGTATGATTTCCCAGGAGAGATACTTGTGGCTTAGGTGTCTGTGAGTACATTCACAGTATGTTTTCTTTGATGAGAAAGAAAAGTTTTTAGATGCCCATTTTCCTTCTATGCCATTTGGAAGACAAGGCAGAGGGATTGTTAGTTTTTAAAAGCTGCCTCTGTGAGACAGGAGTCAATCCCCCCAGCTTTATTCTCTAAGAAAGCTTTTCATTCACTTTTAGGTTATGTCATTTCATTAAAATGCAGGTCTTAAGCTGTGCTGGGGTGTCTGGTGGGTTTTACCTCTTCAACTCTCTTCTAAATCAATAGCGGAACTGAAAATACAAACATTTTACCGATACAAGACTGATTCTTGCATCTTCAGTTGTTTCTAGTTTTAGTAGCTTACAGGAGGGAAGCCTGAGGCCTTGAACCTGGAGAATCATGCATCTCTTAGCTCTGTATCTGGTTTTATGGTGTCTCTTTTCCATGCATTTACATGTCCTAACTCTGCCAGGAGCGGTCCCCTCCCTCTCTTTTAAGTTTCTCATGCTTGTTGTTAGCTTCAGGGGCTTAATTATCTGGAAACACCGAGGGGTGATTAATCAAGCTAATTTGTATTAACTTTAAAAGAACCAAACAATCTGACTTCAATTTTGTGTAGTCTTGACTTCCTATTTTCTTGTTAACATTTTTTTGGAATTTCTTATCTCAAAAATATCTTGCCTGTCTACATAACAGACATTTATGCACCTGATTACTCTGAAGAATACTCCTGTGTCCACAGAACAAAGCCAGCCATAAGAAATCCCACATGGTATATGAACTGCAGAAACTTCACAGGTGAATAGTCATGAACATAACCTTATGCTTTCCTTGCATTCTTAAAATAACTCTTCACACGACATCGTGGTCATGTCTAAGTGGTCTGGGAGGTGCAGAAGTACTGTGTAGCTATAAAGAAAAAAGCTGGCTTACTGATTTGTCCTTAAGATCCATTGAATCAAAGGAGTATGTGTTTAAAAGTGAGATAGATTACGTAGGATTGGCCTCACAATGATTCACATCTGTTCACCTGAGTCTCTGTGTTGGGTTTGCATGGCAAGGTTTTGGTAGTGGGGGGGCTACAGGGGTGGCTTCTGTGAGAAGCTGCCAGAAGCTTCCCCTGTGTCTGACAGAGCCAATGCCAGCCCGCTCCAAGACGGACCCACCACTGGCCAAGGCCAAGCCAATCAGCGTCTCTGTGATAACATATTTAAGAAGGGAAAAAAACCAGTTAGGGAGCTTTTGCAGCCAGAGGAGAGGAGTGAGAAGATGTAAGAAACTCTGCAGACACCCAGGTCAGTGCAGAAGGAGGGGGAGGAGGTGCTCCAGGTGCCAGAGCAGAGATCCCCCTGCAGCCCATGGAGGAAGGATGAGGGGGTGTAGAGATTCCACCTGCAGGCCATGGAGGACCCCATGCTGAAGCAGGTGGAGGCACCTGAAGGAGGCTGTGGTCCCATGGGAAGCCCGCACTGGAGCAAGGTCCTGGCAGGACCTGTGGAGCCCTAGAGAGAGGAGCCCAGACCAGAGCAGGTTTTCTGGCAGGACTTGTGACCCCGTGGGAGACCCACGCTGGAGCAGTCTGCTCCTGAAGGTCAGCACCCCGTGGGAGAGACCCACGCTGGAGCAGTTTGTGAAGGACTGTAGCCTGTGGGAAGGACTCATGTTGGAGAAGCTCAGGAAGGAGTGTCTCCCGTGAGAGGGACTCCATGCTGGAGCAGGGGAACGATGAGAGGAGTCCTCCCCCTGAGGATGAAGAAGTGGCAGAAACAACATGTGATGAACTGACCGTAACCCCCATTCCCCGTCCCCCTGTGCTGCTGTGGAGGAGGAGGTTTGAAGCTGGGAGTGAAGTTGAGCCCAGGAAGATGGGAGGGGTGGGGGGAGGTGTTTTAAGATTTGGTTTTATTTCTCATTACTCTGTTCTGTTTGGGAATAAATCAGATGAATTTCCTCTCTAAGTCCAGTCTGTTTTGCTCATGACGATAAAAAGTGAGTGATCTCTCCCTGTCCTTATCTCGACCCACAAAGCTTTTTGTTATACTTTTTCTCCCCTGTCTGGTGAACAAGAGGAGTGATAGAGTGGCTCTGGTGGGCACCTGGCCCCCAGCCAGGGTCAACCCACCACAGTCTCCTAAGTTCTGTGGTGGTTATTTTTCTTTCCTATGACTTTGTCCATGAGCGTGTCTTGCTCCTGAGCAGAACGTTTACTGCGCTTACGTAGTCATGTAGACCACATTACTTACCTGTATCTTGCAAGAAGCGGGCATAACTGAGAGTCAAAGACTGCACAAAAGGATGTTGACCCATGCTCAGGTGAATCTACTGGTAATCATAAGAGTTCGTTTATCCAGAGCTTGAGCAATTGCTTGGTAGCCTTCCTTCTCCTGTGCCTCTTTTCCTGATTCTGTTCACTTTCTCTCCCAATGGGGTATCTCTGTGGAAGCTGCTGGTGCAAGAATTGCTGGGCACGTGCATCCGGTGTAGGTACTGCATGAATTAAAAAAAACCCTTTGTGGTTAAATACTGCAACATACCTGTTCCCCCATAGCATAATATGTACAAGAGACGTTTGCAGAACTGGAGTTACTGGCGAATAACTTTTTCTGTCAGCAAGAGCTTTCTAGCTAACCTTTTATTGTACTTTGTAATGGGCACCTTGTGTGGCCTAGTGTTTAATATGGCCTCTGTTTGATTTATCTATTTGATCAGGCTAGGTTATGGAGCGGGCTTTAAATTACACGTGCATTTGCACATGCACACACATGCACATACACGTGTATAAACTGTGGTAAGGGAAAACTGAGTTTGTACAGTCAAGGGGGAAAAAACTTTTAAAATACTTTTTAAAGTTGCAGATATAGGCTGCAAGACTAACCCCTTTTTAGTTCTCTCACTTGAATTAAATTTGTGCTTACTTGATTTTATGATCACCTACTGCCCCCCCAATGTCATGTATCATGCTTTCAGATATAAATGGCTGCATCTTATATAGTAGCCAGAAAATAAATGTTGGTGTGAATATGGTCATATGTCAACGAAAGGAGTCTAAATAAAGGATTAATACACAGAATTCATTGTTTTCCACAACTTGGCTACGTTTTGTGCATCATAGTTACTACGTGATGTACCTCTGATTTTAGCCTTTGGAGCTTTCTCTTTCAAACAGTCCAATAAAAACAGAGCCTGGAATTTGTTTACTTCTGGTATTAAAAGCAAACAGCTCAGGGAGCAGGCAACTTTTATTGGACCTGTAAAGGAGTAATATAGATGGTAGAGATTTCAGGCTGTGTTTTGTTCATCGTGGGTTTCAGTTTTTTGGGCGTGCTGAGTTGTTGGTGTGGGGAGGGGAGGGTTGGCAGCTTTCACTGGTGTTAGGCAGTCTGTGAGACCAGACCATTGCATTAATGCAGCAAAAAGAGTAGAAACATAAATATGTTGTAGTGATAAGACTTCCAATTTTTATACAGTTCTGTGTTTTTCTCCCATATGAAGTGTAATGTTATGAGGAGGAAAAGTCTTATGCCAGAACTGAGAGGAATAAAATCATTACATAGAGGACTTTTTTAATGTTATTACAGATGGGTACAATAGAAATAAACTTCTCGGAAGTTAAGAAAACACGACTACTGTAAAGCCAGTGTCCCTGGTCTTGCAACACCTTGGCCTGGAATGGCTATTTTGAATAGAAGACACCCAGTCATTGTTTGTACTCCCTTTGTCAGCCAGGATCTGTTCGTGCAACAGGCAGCGGAAACCTGAGCGTGCCACGTATGCCACCGGTGCCCTGTGAAACAATGTGCTTTTAGTATTGAAAGGAGGACAGGGGGGAGTCCGCAGCTCAAATCATGATATTGAAAGGATGTTACTAGGTGATGCAGCTAAGCCATAAATGTGTGTTTGGATGGATTTCTCCTGTGGAGTATTTGCCTTGTAACTGCATCAGAACTGGTCACCTGCATTTCACAATGAGATGTCTGGCATGTCTGAGGTGTAACCAACCCACAAAAGCAAACAAATTCAGAATTAACAGGCTGATGCTTCTGGGTCTGCTCTCCCCTGTGAGTGTTGATGGGAGCTGTGTCAGCAGATTGTAAAAGGAAGGATTTGTCCTTAAGGAACCCCTTTGTGTCTTCCTGCTGCAGCTGGTCTCGCCCTCTTTCAGGAGGCCTTAGAAAACATTTACATTCTTTGGCAGAGCATGCTAAAATTAGGACATAAAAATGACGGATGCAATATTGGAGTCTTAATATTTAAGTAATCTTTTGTTGTGTAATCTGAGCAGAAGCCAATGTTATTGTCATTTGATTAATGCAGTTGTATGCTTGATATTCCAGTTTCACAATTACTTTCTCAGTAAATATAATCATAACTATAGTTATACTATTTTAGAAGTAAAATTATTCAAGCATTTCTGAGCACTTCCCCAATACCTATGCTAATGGATTTAAATAGTTTATCTTTTACAGTTAAAATCCTTTGTCTTCTTCCATAAAAATCACTTTAATCTGCCTTCCTTTTGCCTTAAATGCTGTTTTCTCATTTGTATCACTGTAAATTTAGAGGTGTTTCATTGCAACATGGGACATGTCCTTTGTAACAGAATATAGCTTATGCTTTGATAAAAGAAGTGTCTCCGAACCAACCGTTTCTATGAGCTTTTAAAATTCAGCTCTTTGGAGAACTAGTTCACAGTAAAGTTACAAGTTAAATACTCTCCCAAATAAGAATTTAAAGGTTCTGCTAAGTTCAAGTTACTTTTTGAATCATCAACACTATTTTCTACTGCTGTGTATTTCTAAAATGTAATTTAATTTGAACTCACCCACTCATTTCCTGTTATGTCCAGACCATGTTAGGCATTTATTACTAGTTTCACTGCTCTCTAGTACCTTAACTGTCATGTATTTAAATGATCTGCCACTCCCTTCCCTCCAAAAAAAACTGATAAAGATTTGAAGTATAAAATAACCTTGTGTTCATTCTTCCTCCAAGACAAGTGTTCTTTTACTCAAATATTTGAATATCTAATCGATATTTGTAATTCTGATAAAATTGTATCTAATTAAGATGTAGCTGACTCTGAGTTGGTAGAACTGATGGGATACTAGATTATCTATTATCTATTATTACTAGATATCTAGTATTAGATTAAAAACATTGAAAAATCAGTAAATATATAATCTGCAGTACAAGAATAGCTAAAGATGATGAACTATAATGAAAAAAGCATAGAAATACCAGAGAACTTGAATCATAATCAGGAATTGTTAATACAGTGTAAATGTTGCTGTTTAATTTTGCTTTTATAGAAAAGGAAAAGTGATTTGGTTTTACAGTATAATGTTATGAAAATAACTAGAACTTAAAAATAAACTAGCCCAAATAATACTTTCAGCCTATTTTATCACTTCTTTGCTTGACGAGCAATGACATTTGAACCCCACCAATTTTGTCAAGTATACTTGTCTTATTTTTGTGTGCATGGTGTCTTTGATTTTGGTAAAGAAATATTCTAACTAGTATTTTGGATTTGTGTTTCACTTGTATATTGGCATTTTAAATAAATTGAATTAAAAAATATTAAATGAAGGTTCTGACCTCCAAATGGTTTAGCAGTGTGGTGTATTGCCTGTTGATAAACCGTGCTGCCTTGTATCATTTGTGCAGGACCTTGCACAGTGCAACGTGAGTCCTCAGTGGGAACCAAGGACACCTGTACCATAAAAATAAAAACAGTATTTGCCCAGAAGCTTGAGAATAGTTTAAGAGAGGTTCCTGTTTACAAGGTAATGGATTTTTGTCTTGGGATTGCTTACAGCATAGTTACTCCCAGTTGGCTAAAATCCGTGCTCACTTACTCCCTTGCTCTCCGGCTCGCAGTAGCTTTCAAGCAGACAGCTTTCTTCTCTCTGAAGAATTAGATGCATTGAGGGGCTTTGTACTAATGCAGCTGATAGTAGTTTTCAGAAAGCATTCTCCACAGCAGGAATCTCAGGTTTCTGAGGCGAGGCTGTCCTGGCACTGTGCTGGTCTCCAGCACATAGATAGGCGGGCTCCAGCCTATAGATAAATGGGACCAACTGGAGGAGGAGGAGAAAGAAAAGGACGTAGTGGCAGCGGACTGCCAGTCCCCATCAGGATTGGGCTGTAAACCTTCATTCTGCTTCCAGGACGTGAGCCACTCCTGTGCCTTCACAGCCTGGGAAGAGAGGGGATTTGGCTCTTCTGCGGCTTTGAGAATCTGTAGCCACTGTAACTGTCACCCATTTCTTTTCCATGGATCAGTTTTACCTTGAATCGTCAGTCATGCTGTTGCCCCAGCCCATTCCTTGTAGGCTACCACCCTTGGTCTGCCAGCATGGCCCAGCCCTTCCACCACTTGGTCCCTGCCCCATGAGAAAGTTAACTTGCTGAGTTCCAGCATGAACCAACTATGATATCCTCTCTCTTACCCCCATCCTTCCAACCCCACATTCCTACCTCCACTTACTGCTCACAAGTAAGAGCCTTTCTGTCCTGTGTAGGTATTAGCCTGTATCTACCAACACAACCCAGCTACCCTCTCCACAACCTGCTGTTCCCCTGTTGGTCTACAGAGTTATTAGCTACCTGTTACACTACGCCTCAGGAAGAAAGAGCCAGGTTGGCATAATTGTGATATATTTTGCTATGAGAATAGGGTGAGCTGAACTGTCTTAACAGGTTCAGGAACTCCCTCTGTACTGCTGACTTGCTGAATCATTTGTATGAAAAGCCTTTTTTCAGCGTGAGCCTGTGGCTTCTGTAGTTGCCCACAGTGTTAGCTGTTCCTCTGTTTACTGGCAAGACATGAGCTACTCGATTTTTCTCATGTAAAGCTAGGATGCAGAAAGGCAGATGAACCACTTTCTCAGTGCTTTCTTGGTACTATATTTTCTACTATCCAATTTAAAGGTTAAGGACAGCTTTCCAGAGATGCATGTTAAGGGTGTGCAGTAAGAAAACATGACTCTGATGCCGCGTTTATGCAGGGGAACGGAAAGGTGCATGTGCAGAGAGAGATGCCGCTACACCTGAATTGGCAGAGCACAATTTGGGCTAATTTTTTTTTTTTTTTTTAATGCAGTCTCTTGAGATGGTGGGAGGTGATGAGGAAGGTGGATAGGAAAGCTTTATTATAGCTAAAACATCTCCTGGCACAGGGGATTGTTATTCCAATGCATGGGGTTTACAGAGGAGCACAGAAACAAAGCTTATAGATATCGTAGGGCAGGCGTGGAAAATAGAGGTGCTACAGTTGTTTCGGAAAATGTGGTTGACAATACCAGAAAGGTGTAGTAAATCAGGAGGAAATTGTGGTTTAGTTCTAGGTGAAATAACTCTACCATTGAGATTGTGCTTTCTATCAGAGTATCTATCATTTTCAGTACTTGAAAAATGCAGCAAACTGCGTGGGTTGTACATTGTGCCTTCCTGTGCTTTTGCACTTCAAAATAAGTGAATCGTAGCCATGCTGTGTTTTGTCCTCACCATTAAACGCATAGCAGAGATGCCAGACAGGAGAGAGCAAAACCACATTCATCATGCATGTTTCAGTGCGTTTATATCCCTTGTGAAGAAATCAGAGAACTGAACTCGGTGGCATTCATGGCTTTTCCAGTGGCCCACGTTTTATTTTTCATCTCCTTTTCTTCTCCCCCTTCTCCTCCCCCCCACCCCCGCCTTTGGCACAAGCACAGCAGGGAGGAAGGTCTAGGATTCTATGTGGCACCTTTTTCCAGGTAATAGAAGAGTTGCAAGAAAGGTTTTGAACTCTGCCTGGGAGGTTTGGGTTTTTAACAGAAAGGAGGCTTGAAAAATACCTAGGTGGACGCTGCGAAAGTACGAATCTCACTGTTGTCATTAATTTTTTGGTGGAAGAGGTGCACTGTACCCACAGCCTAGCCGTGCTGGTTTTCTCCCCCAATGAGAAGTTTTGCACTTGATACTTCACTAAAATGAACTGACGTCAGAGTGCCTTGGAGAGCCTGTTTATCCGCACCTCAGGCCCTTGTCTCATGAAAGAAGAAAAATGGAAAAAATATAGTGCTTCCTCCCAGTGAAAATAAAGAGAGGATAATCTTCCCTATTTAATGATTGCATAAAAGATTGTGTCCGTTTATTCCCAATTTTTGTAGAAAGAGCCTTCCGGTTTCTGCAAAACTGCCCTACAGCAGACAAGAGTGTTTGCAGCAGAAAATGGGGTGGTTTCAGCTGTCTGAAGTGGCTTTGCTCGCCTGAGGGTGGAACGGCTCAGTGGGGAGTGAAGGAAGGGAAGGGCCCCTTCCATCCTGGGGGGATCTGTGGGGCTTCCCACAGTGTCATGGTCAGCTGGTAGCAAGGGAGTGCTTGTGAGGAGGGAGCGTGGAGGTGTTCGACCATTGAGAAACTGTCAAGAGAAGATGATGCTTCTTAATGGATGGACTTCAGAGGGTATTATAAAGTGTCTGGGATTAACAGTGTGGTTTCAGGAGATCACTGAGGCAATGTAAGTGGTAAGTTGACATGGTGCTGCACAGGACAGCTTTAACTGCCATGACTGCACACTCACATAGCTTCTTTTGAGGTGTGCTGGTGATTTTTTGAGTCTGCATAGATTCAGGGAGCAGAAAGATAGCAGAAAACCTGGCGTTACCAAGAAGAGGTAAACAGTTTTCTTCCTGAGTCAATGTGAGACTGAGGTGGGGGAAGAGGAACCGTCCCTTTGAATTGACTGAACTGAGTCCTAAAACTGTATCTTGTGCCTAACGTGACTGATGAGAAAATACTTAAACTAAGACATGAGAGAAGAGGCCAGTCATATTTTCATGCCTAGTATTAAAGCACAGAAGACAGAAAATGGGGTAGATGAGAATTGTGCATGCAGTAATACAAATGGTCTATGCAAAGGAGCAAAGGAAGGGTGAAAACTAGTAATAGAAGACCAGTTGTGTAGGTTCTACACTAATAAAAAAAAAATATACCTACTATAGCAAGAAAAGAGGGTGAGGTCAGGGAGGAAAAGCAAATGAGATGTTTATTATCCAGGCTCTTTTCATTAGTATACAAAACTAGAACAGCTGGTGCTGAACATGTAACCAGGTATAGAGGCAGCGGAAACATGGTCAAATAGCATTCATAGCCTGAACAGAAATACTGAAAATTATGCAGAAAATTAGTAAGGTGTTGTGAATGAAGTGGTACCATCTAAGGAAACAAACAGTAGCATGGACACAGTAGAATCCGTTTGGTCAAAATCACTTTGGGAAAGAATTATGAAAGACCTGTTGTAGACCTCTATCTTAAGATTTATAGAGACAGTGTAAAAACGATATTATGAGAAGAAGTCTAATAGGAATAGTAACATTATAGGTAGGCTATATAGTAGGCCAGATCTATATTTAAGCATGAATTATATTACAATGATGTTGCATTTCTGTACCTGACAGTCAGTAGTTTTCTTACCAAAAGAGTAATTCAGAATAGAAGTTGTGTTATTTTGGACTTGAAAGGAATTGCTGACCTTACAGAAAACTCGATTGTTTAAAAAAAAAAAAAAAAGATGACAAAATATGAACTAGGTTAATTTGATTTAAGTTAAATGGGATGCTAAAAAGTCAGTAACAATTTTTTTTAAGGTGAATATTTGTTAAATTAGGCACACTGGTTAGTGAACACAGGTGAGCTGAAGTACTGGAGGCTTAAATGGCGAAAATGTTCAACTTGAATCAACCTGAAGGAAAAGGAGACTTGTGGGAAATTAACTAATACTTCTAGCAGAGAACCTGCTCCTGGGAGGAATATTGGTAGAGAAAATGTAATGCAAAAAGAAGGAGGAGTAGATTATCAAAGGAGTCACTTCTTGCAAGTTTTGGTGAAACGAGAAATGGAAGTATTAAGCAGAGTTAGAATTTATGTAAAGTTCTTAAGAGTTAAAGCTGTTAGTAAAAGTTTCTTTAGACATATAAATAAATCAAGAAAGAATTTTTTCTGTTGTATGGAGAGGGTGGTTTTGAAACAGAGCCTTTTGCTCAAAAGCTAAATAAATACATTTGCACACTTCTCAGTAAGTAGAGTAGCAGTGTGGGGACAGCGACAGGATGATGAATGGGAACAAGGTTATGACCATGACTACGGTTGAGGTAGAAATTCAAGACACAAACAAATTCCAGATAAATAAGGATGTGAAATTGCAGTGTACCAGCTGCATTGTGGTAACTGCTTACATACCAGTTCTTTTCCTACTCTAAAGTCACTTGCAATAGCTCATCATATGTACTATATGTTGTATACATGTAGTGTACATGGCTCTTCATTGCCTAAGAGCTGAAGTGCAAATCTTTGAGCAATAGAGTGGTTTATAGCTTTATTTTTAAAGTAAAGTTAATTTATATTATGCTGAGGTTTAAAAAAAATATTTGTAATACTGTAGGGTTTTTTCTTTTAAATAAAATACTAAGGAACATTTTCTGATCTCAGAAGTTGCCTTTTCCACTGTGTATGCCCTGGAGCTTGTTCAACCTTTCTGTGAACAGATTTAGCTCACTGAAAAAACAAGAATCTATCCCTGTTTCCTCTTCCTCTTATCCTCCCCCCCTTTTTTAAACTGAGTTTGTTTCCTGTCAGATTAGTGAGTTAAATTGGCTTATGGGGAGGACGGAGAAGTGCCAGATTTGGTGCAAGATAAGCCTCTGGGAGCAGGAAAAAGCCCCTGAGGTCAGCAGGAGCAATGGCGAGTTGTCTTGTGGGTGCCCAGCCTTCAAATTTTGTGTTAGTGCAGCATAGCTACGTATTGCTCTCAGATGGGCTGTTGTTCAGTGTAGTGGATTTTTTTGTTTCTTTTAGCATTCTGCCTGCAAAAATGCATGATCTTCACAAAACTCCTAAAATGAATTTTTGGTGGACAGCAAAAGTCCTTGCAGCCGGGCTTGTATCATGCAACTGGTACTATTTTGCAGCACTTTCCCTAACATTTGCAGGGTACAACAGTTAAATTCTGGTTTTGACCTAATGCAGGCAAGAGCACTAGCACAGATCCAGTGTAAATTGTTTTACTTCTGTGTCTTTGTACTCTCGCTTTACTCAAAGGCTGCTGGCTTTTGACGGAACTGTAACGAGGTAGTTTTGGAGAGAATTTCTTACGATCTTCACTGCGTTTGGGCTTCAGGATATGCTTTCCTGCATGTCTGGATTTAATTGTAGATAATTTTGGAGGGAAAACCATTTTCTTACTTTGAGAAACCTGGCATACTGGTGGCATCTGGTCATTGTACCGAGCAATCAGTCAATCACTAGATAAAAAGGGGGAGAAATGAGAGATACAGAAAATAAACGATCTTAAGCAGAATGCCACTGAATAACTTCCCCTGTCCCCAAAGAATTTAATATCTGCGACAGCAGTTGTTCACAGCCCTGACTAGAAATGGCAAAATTGTGGGGAGGAAACTTACTGGGACCGTGTTCTCCCTTCCCTCCCCACATATTAATAAAAATAATGCACATATATCAGAGGCACTTGGGCCCCTGTAATGAGCTTTAATTCTAAACTTCCTTTCTTTGGTAGACCCCAGTGAGAGTTGTAAGTATTCCCTGACACTGCCCAGGAAATGGTACTTTTCTTTGGGACCTAATACAGTTTATATTTGTTATGTTTTGATTTTTGTTTTGTAGTAGGAAATGCTTTCCAAGAACTTGTGATCATGGATTTTTCCAATATTATTTTTTGTTGTTGCTAATCCTCCTATGAAATTGCCAGCATTTTGGACCAAGCCGTTGCTTGTGACAGAGATGTGTGAAATTTTTGTGTCATAGGCAAAAATACCAAGAAATAATACAATACCTATACAAAAATAGAAATGGCACTGTCAAGTTGAAAAAGAAAAAACCCTCTCGTCTGAAATCACTGTATTGACTGCTGGTAAAAATAACAGCAAAGCCTCTGACAGCTGAAAGAGAAAGGAGGAAAAGCATGTTGCTTTTAAGTTCTTCCCTTTGTTCATTGGCAGTGTGCCCATACACCCCATTCAGGGCTCGAGAAATGGTTCACTGACTTGAAACTCTGGCTGCTTTTAATTGCGTGGGTTTTATTTGTTTAAGTAATGTGAGGAAGATACTGAGCTAGGTCCTCAACATTAAATTATCAACTTTGCAGACATTATGTGTCGAACTCTTCAGACAAGTTAAGAAGGATGCAGGTTTTAGATTTGTTTTGCTGGTTTCCAAATGCTGTTTTTTCACTATGGTTTTGAATTGTTATTGTACCCTTAGAGAATCCTACCATGACCTGGCTGACAACACAGTAGTATACATTTACACAATAAGTCAGCACCAAATCCATCTCAAACATTGAAAAGCTGTTGAGGTGTATTCAAGGAGAGCACTCTGCAAGTTATTTGGAGTGTTTTTTTCAACATTTTATGTTGCTAAAAGTGCTTGAAAAAAACACAAACATGCAAAAAAATGTATACGTGCATAATATGTGCATTATGAAAGCATAACTGTTCCATTACTTTGGCTTTTAACTATATCTAAATATCCTTCTTATAATTATAGTGCTTTGTTTAGAATTAAAAGTTCTATTGCTAAAAGTGAAATGAGAAAAATAAAAACATTTTAGAGTACTAACAATGCCCAGCTTTAGGTTGTGTTTCAAATAAGTACTTCCTTCTTTTGAAGTAAAGTAGAAGACATGATGTTATGTGCATATCAGGTGTCAACCTTTTGGCATTTTTTTTATAACAGTGCAACTCAGAAAGGAAAAGTGCCTAAGTCTTGCTGAGACATAACTCTATCTTCATTAAGTTGTAATTAAACAAAAAGACAAACACGTCCATGCCGTGTTCAGTACTACTGAGAAATAAGGATTCAGCTCTTGATTAAGATACCTGAATCACAGAAAAGTCTAGGGTGGAAGGGACCTCTTGAGATCATCTGGTCCAATCTTTTGCTGAAAGCAGGACCTTGGATTAGGTTATTCAGTGCCCTGTGCAGCTGAGCCTTAGCTATTTCCAACAAGGGGAACTGCACTGCTTCTCTGGGCTTCTCTGTTTAATTTTTCTTATAGTGAGTGAATTCTCACATCTGGATGGAGTTTCCCCTGCAGCAGCTCTGGCCTGCTGCCTCCTGTCCTGTTTGTTCTCCTTGTGAGGAGACCAGCTCCCTCTTTGTGTATGAACTACGAACTCTGTAGATGTCAGTTCTTGTGCTCTGCTAAAATAGCATCTTGGTGCTGCAGAGCTCCCATACCCGTAACATGAATTCCGTGTAGGGATTGCCATCTGATTTAAACGCGTTCCCTAGTTGCACTTGTGGGACAGTAGATGTGACTTAGAGAGTCAAGTGTCGCTCAGCTCTTTTTGATATGTGACTGAGTGGGATGGCACCTGCAGTGAAGATCCCCTTCTTGACTCCGCAGTTCGGCCAAGTGAACGCTGGAGAATGGAGTAAGAATCAGTCAGGATACGTTTTTCTCTTTGCTATGAAGAGTTCATCAGCAAAGAAAGAAAACACATTTCATAACACTCCTGCAAAAACTGCAAGTGTTTGGAAATTGACAGGTTTTGTAATATTCTCTGTGAGTCCAACTGATCTCATCCATGTAATGTGTAACTTCTAAAATAAACATTTAGTGCAACCAGTGTCTATCATTTTATCTTCCTCCCCAACCCCCTAGTTGTCTCACTTAACTTGAAGATTATTTTACTTAAGAGTTGGATTAATCAGATTTGTCGTGAGATGTAGACTTACTGTTGTACATAATTTATTAGGAATTGAGATGAAGATTTTCATTGCATCAAAATCAATGGTGAGCTCCTATTGACTTCAATTTGTCCAAGATTTTGCTGTTATAGTGTAGTATCAAAAGATTTATCAGTACTCATTTCATTTGCCCTGATGATAATAATTTCCTTTTCTGTGAATGAAAATACAAATCTATACCTAAATCATGCTAACTAGATGAGATTTTTGGGGTAGTGAACAGAAATTTAGCAGATCACTAGGGATATTTGAATTGCCTATTTCAGTGGAATTTTTTCAGAGTGCCTTCCTCCTGCCTCTTGTGCTCGTTATATCTTTGATTCATTTCCAGAGCAGCACAGCCATGTCCCAGATATAAAGATTATGAATTATGATAATTCTGATCATAAAAGAATTAGCTCTGAAATGAATATTTGCTCTCTTTCCATTTTGTTAAAAATGCCTTTTCGGTTCCCGATGCTTGCTAGACAGGACTTTTAAGAATACAGTATTTTCTCTGCTTCTCACTTCTATAGCATTCATCACAGAAAAGGAAAATGTTATTTCAGTTTTCTTGATACTGGAAATAAGTTCTTGTTACTTGTTTAGTGTTGAATAGTGTTTTCGGTGTATCCAGGACCATAATTTGTGGCATCATCTGCTATAGCTTACGCAGAGGAAACTGTTATTCAACCTGTATCTATTCTAGGATAGTAGACAGGATGATTTGTCCTGTTGATTATGAATGTAAATATTGTTTTTGAGGCAATGGTAACCAAGAGTATTTTTCCTATTTACAGAGCAAGCTTTACATGGAAGGATTTAGAAGCCTAAAAGAAGGAGAACCAGTGGAATTTACTTTTAAGAAATCTTCCAAAGGCCTTGAATCAATACGGGTAACAGGCCCTGGTGGGAGCCCATGTTTAGGAAGTGAAAGACGACCCAAAGGGAAGACAGTACAAAAAAGAAAACCAAAGGGAGATAGGTAATTACCTTACTTTGCTATTCCCCCCTTTTTTTTCTTTGCAAGTTTTTCTTGAAATTATGTTTTGAGCATTTACTCATTTGTGAAAGGAAACCCTTCTATGTAAATTTGACATTTACATGTAGCCTGGTAATTTGATGAACTTTATTAAGCTGTATCTTGATTGGTTTTACTTGATAAGGTTTTATTGAATTAGAGGGAGCCTGCAAAGGAATGTAATATTATTTTGGAAATACTGCTACTAGACTGAGAGGTCAGTCTGAATACAGGTGAAATAACATCATGTTTAGGTGAGAATTGTGCATGCTAAGAAAGCTATTGTGTGCAATGGGGTTTTAAACTGTGCATCAGTAGTTTTACACAGAAGAAAGTGTAGTAGTGTAGTCAGGGTTGAGATGTACATAATTTGATTAATTATATTTTTACTTAGTGAACAGAGTATCATGTGCTCACAGAAGTTATAATGCCTGGTGGTCTGAAGAACTGTTGTAATAACATTTTATAAATTCTAGGTTAGTCTCCAGAGCTGTGGTTCTTTTACACAAGTGCAGCAGCCTGACTTGCACTGTTTCACGTTCTGCCTCTGATGGCTTGAAGAAGTTTTGTAGTCCTCTGCACTACGAAGCCACCAGCACCTAGTTCCCCTAGTAGGACAGCCTTCCTACCCAAAAGCTCTTGTATTTAGGCAAATCTCCCTTTTTTTCCTCATGGTATTGCCCAGCCCGATAGCTGTAATGACTGAGATCAAGAGGAATATATAGTTTGTGAAGGATCCTAGTAAGAACACCCAAACAGCCAAGTTTTGCCTGCAGTATTTTATGTATGGCGTGACTGAGAGGTGGTTTTCTTCCATTGCAAATTCTAAGTAAAGAGTAGCTTGGGACAGAAGGGGTCACCTGGAAAGGCAGTGTAGCCCAGCCTCAAGAAGTGGGGGATCAGAAGCCTTTGCTGGCTACAGATGAACTCCACTTGTCCCCACCTCTGTTTAAAAGGCACTTTTTTCCTCTTTTTTTTCTTTTTTTTTTTTTTTTTTAATTAAGAACTGGAGACAACATGATAGTTGTCCCTCTTTCACCTTCTTTGTAAAAGCTAAAGGCCATGAACAAAATTTATTGCTGCTGTAACAGATCAGAGTCCATAACCACAACAAGGAGAGACTTTGTAAGCCACACAAAGCTTTCTTTTTGATTGCTCACCATATCTGGCCTTTCAGAGTTGTGTTGCATGCAATGACTGTGAAAAATCTTCTTTTTTT